>CM068374.1:394583438-395155938 GCA_034769895.1 Magicicada septendecula | reverse complement strand
AAAGATAGGTACGTATAACAGTATCTTGCACTTTTAACAGTAACTTACCTGTGACTGGACTAGGGTAGGGAAAATGATGTTATCAACTGTATCTCCGGTAGTATTGTTATATTTTCTGTGATAATAAAATTTTACCAAATCACTGTGTCTCATTAAGTATGTATCATATGCCTTCTGTAGTAGTGTTTCAACTATCTCTTGTGTGATTCATCCATGATAGACTAAACAGCAGCTCAGAAATTGAACCATGTACAAATCATTATGTGTACTAGCATAGTCTGGCATACTAGTGCTTAGTATCCCTAAAATCCAAAATTGTAAACTTATAACCAGCGCATTTGATATCCTAAGTTGTAAAATAAATTCAGAGACACAGTAGTGTTTCAAATCTGTGTACGCTACAGACAGAGCTGTCGAAATAATAGTCTGGTCTACAAATGTTTTTACAACTTAGGCTGGTCGCACACTGGAGCATCATTTTGTTTTGCGACAGAACCGTTCTGATACATTGTATCATAAAGCATCGCAGATGACTCTACTGTCATTAGGATATATAAAATACCACACACTGGCCATGAGGCCCCTGATGACCAAAGACGGAGCTCCTTAAATTTATGTCTCGCAACGGCTTGCGGCATTTAAACTGTGCATTCATTTCATTCTGACTACACAATGCGAGGAGTTTATATTACACTTAAGTCCTACATGGAAAGTGCGTGCAGTGTCCTTTCATTCGTTGACGCTTCGCGTTGACGCATTCGTTGATGCATCAAAATGGTTCTGTTGCAAAATAAAATGTCACTCCAGTGTGCAGCCGGCCTTACTTATAGGATGACATGCACAAAAGGATAGTTGTGTATATCCTCAATTGCTCACCTTTTGAGCTACTGTTTACTCTGTCACTGAACCATCTTGTTGTACCTGGAGTCACATTTTGCCTACAATTTGTGTATGTATGTCTCTGCGCTGTCTCATCTTATGTGTGCTACAATCCCAGCTACATCAAGTACGTTTTTGTTTATCTAAAATAATTTGTCTTGGCTTTGTCTCGGCTTTGCGGTTGTTGTGGCAGTGGTATGTTGTTTGTTCTTCACCAGAAACGTTTCTGCTACACATGCAGTAGTCATTCTTCAACGGCCGTCTTCAGCTTTTCAACAATTAGTAAATTTTCTGACTTCTGCTGGCTATTTGTGATCAGCAAATTGGCTTAATTTTTGTTTTCATTGACGTGTTGCTATCAGCAGAGTCGGCTTTCATGGGTCTGTGCCTCACTCCACTCCCTGAGTCTTCATTTACACATCTAATGCTGTTGTGAGACTGAATACAAAAATATGAAAAAAAAACTGCCTTGGAGCTTTATAAGTAAACTCGTTACATGCTCGCTGGAACGCGCACGATCAAGGTGCATTGTGTTCGCCCATGGTATTGTCAACGTACAAGCTGTGTGTACTGTCCATTGTGCAAGTGAACTGAGAAATATTTTATGATTGCTTCACATGTGTCTTTTGTTAAAAAAAAACTTGTATTAAAAAAAAAATCATATTACCTCCGTCAGTCAGTGCTCGAACACCATGACTTCACATGTATGACCATGGCATTGTATAATTTAAGAGCAAACAGCGAACAAAGTGTTGTGACTACATTTCATGTTTGATGTGCATGAGAACTGTCAATGTTGATTCTGTCTTGTTGCTGTTTTACGTCTCTCCTTGTAATGTCAAAGAAATTATGTATGTATAAATATAAGCTTTTTATAGCAGTCATGTAAACTATTAAAATCATCATCATCATCATCATCCTCAAGGTTTAAATCAAGAATGGTTTGTTCCGGTCGCAAATAGGCAAATATTACAGCTGGTCACTCCAGTGCTTCTTCGGACGTCCCACACCTCTCCGTCCCCTCGGCTTATAGTTCCATAGTTTTTTGGCGATGCGGCAGTCATCCATTCGGCAGAGATGTTCCCACCAATTCAGCCGATACGGGGTGATTGTCTCGAGTATACTCATAATATTCAGTTCCTGCTGTATATCTGTGTTTCTTCTATGATCATGGAGCGTATACCCTGCCATGTGCCTGAGAAATCTCATTTCAGCCGCTTGGATGCGACTGGCCTCGCCTTTCATTAAAGTCAGTTCTCAGACCCATAAAGAAGTGTGGGGAGAGCGATCACCTTGTAGAATTTTAGGCATGTTCCTTTACTTGCTGACTTAAGGGTTCGCTTGATGGTCCCGCACATAAGGTGGAACTTATGTAACTTGATCACCATGTCATTGCTTGGATTATAAGACACACTGTAGCCCAGGTATTCAAAACAAACTATTAAAATATAAATTAAATTATTAAAAAATAACTTGGCTCAAAAATATTTTGTGTGCACGTGCACGCGCATGTGTATGTGTGTGTGTGTTTGAATTGTATAATAATAATTATTATAAAATTCAACAAGGAAAATTGACTATTAATATCAATTGTAAAGTAAATAAAAATTACAAAATAATTGTAAATTATAAAATGTCTTTAACCTAAGTGAATGTGAATATAACGTATCAAATAGTGTCACATTGCCCTACATATTGTGTTGTAGACCTTGAAGCAGATGGGCTAATTCCTGTCGGCATAAGTTCAAATCGGGGAGCAATTTTTAAAATACTTAACCTCTTCCATTCCTTCGAGTGTTTTTTCTCTGTATTCTTTTATTTATTGAGAATATGTTAAATCCATCGTAAAGTTGTACTATGTGTACTCTGACCATTCCAGTAACTGTTTCTGTAAAAACAATGTTTTATTTTAACAGGGGTCTCCAAACTACGGCCTGCCGGATCCGGGCCGCGAAGGGTCATTGTCCGGCCCGGGATTCTACATGCTTTTTTTAAATAGATCGTCAAAATACTTCAAATGTTATAACATTTTACTAAATAACTAAACAAGAAATAAATATAAAATCAAATTACAGGGCTAACTTGTCAGACGAACACTTGAAATCCATTCTAGTGATAGGAACATCAAAATTTGACCCAAAATGGACAGACGTTATAGTCAGAAGTAACTCCACACATCCCATACGTAAATATAAAAGCCAAAAATAATACATAAGAAATATCTTTGAATGTTATTTTGTTCTTACTTTTATTTATATTATTTTGAATAAATGAATTTGTTTTCTTTGGATAAGTCTGCTTAATTTTTATTTAAATACACCCATTTTATTGACTTGATTATTTTGTAAACTTGAAAATAATAAGTTTACAATGTGTCCGTGTGTGTATGCATGGACGTGCTTGTGTGTATTGTTGTTGTTGGCCCGCCTGACTTCCAAGATTTTTCAGTTCGGCCCTCACGTGAAAAAGATTGGAGATCCCTGTATTGTGACAAAAGCAATGTTGCTTGCTTGGGGTCTACAATATTCTGTACTGACTGCATTCTGTTGTTGGCATTGAGTGACTACGAGTGTATTGTACACCAATCAGTCAGAGTGTGATTACAACAGAATCTAATTAGTGTAGAAGCGTATTTGTAAGCACACATGGGTATTAGTAATGTCAGCTGAATGAATGAATTAACACTGTACAGTGTGTGCTAATTAGCCTACCACTGTACTTGTACTGCAGTAACATCAGTTATCGAATTTTAAAATGTAACAGTTTTATTCTAAAATATTTTGTGTTAGTATCATTCCCGCATCAAGGCTGATAGTACCATTCATTAATGGAAGGTGCCGTTTATTTGTTCTGTAACTAAATATAATTATATCACTACCGATTCGGAGCACAAAGTTATTTATTGGTAAAAACATAAAACTAAGGTAAAACTTTTACGTTTTTACCAATAAAAAACTTTGTGTTCCGAGTCGGTAGTGATATAATTAGGCTATATTTAGTTAATTAATGGACACATCATGGACAACAAAATCCAAGAATTGTTCTGTAACAATTGAAAGCCCGGGAAAGCTGAACACATGCATGCACAATTTTTGTTTTTAATTATCAGAGTTTTGCGTATTGCACACTACAAGTAACAACAGTTGTTAGGTCAGTAAAGCTACTGGACTACAGTTATAACCGCTAGCTACTTTGTTGGCCTGTGCAAAAGCTGTTTATACTCCCTCCTCACTACATAAAAGTCTGACTGCTTACACAGGATCTTTGGATGAAAAATACAATTAAACAGGTGCTTCTCTATATATAATTTTTAATTTGAATGGTAATGTTTTTATAATGTCACATAGTCTTCCGTGGCTGGTGTCCATTATGTTTTTGAAGTCTTTTTTTTCTGGTATAGAGCACGTCAAAAATGTCTTGTATGACAACGTTTCACTCATATTACAATGAGTATCCTCAGTTCTAAAAATCTCACTTCAACCTGAGGATACTTATTGTAATATGAGTGAAACGTTGTCATACAAGACATTTTTGATGCGGTCCATACCGCAAGAAGACTTCAAAAACATAAAGGTAATGTTTTTGCAAGAAGACCTATAATAAACTAAGTCTAAGATTAAGAAAGGTATAATCGGTTTTTTCACTTTACATTAATAAAGTAATAGTACTTGTCATTGGAAATATTGACAACACTCTAAGAGCAACAGAAGCATTCCACAATATTTGAAAGTGTTCTTAATTCGTCTGCAAGTTTGATAGTATCAGTGCCTTTATCTTTGTCTTTAAACCTGTAAACTGTCCAGACAATTTACATCTTTGGCTAGACATAGCATAACGTTTTCATAAACTGTTTAAGGAAAAAAAATCATTGCAAATAATGACAATGATATAATAATTAATCTTATGTTGAAGAAAATTTTGCAAAAACAGCATGTTGCATGGTCCAGTGGCTGCACCAAGTCAATGACAGCAATTGTGAGCTTGGTTCAGGGGTAGGAAGCTTGAGAGGTATGGCTGACCACCAACTGCATGAGTTAACTTAAGGGAGCGGCAGGCAGATCGCAGGGCACCCCAACTTTTAAGTCCCAAGTAGCATAGTAGAAAGTATTAAAATTTTATGATCATCATCTTCAGTAAGGATTAAAACAAAACTGCTTTGTTCCGGTCACAAGCAGATAGACTAGAGCTTGTCACTCACCACACCTCTCCGTTGTTTGGGGATGCGACAGTCATCCATTCAGTTAAGATGATCCAACCAATATGTAGCCAATATTGAGCAATTCTATCAAGTACACAATATTCATCTCCCGCAGTACCATACACCGACATTTCTGTTGCAGTCTTGAAGAGTGGCCGTATACCCTCCCACGTGCTTGTTCTCAGACCCATAGAGAAGTGTGGGAAGAGCCATCACCATGTAGAACTTCAGGCATGTTTCTTTCCTAGTTGATTTTAGAATTCTCCTGATGGTCCCACATATATGGTTGAACTTGTGCAGATTTTTCACCACTTCATTGTTTGTAATGTGAGATAAATTACTGCCCAAATATTGAAAATTTCTGACCTGCTTCAGAACAGTACCTTCTACATCAGTTTTTGGTTATAAGGGATCAGCTCATTGAAAAGTCATCACCTTCGTCTTTAATGTGGAGATCTGTAATCTGAAATCCTTGCAGATTTCCGAGTTCGACGGGATAGCCTGGTCATCAGCAAATAACACTGTATCAACTGCAGAGTCACCAATCAGAAAATATTCTACAATGTTCACCTGCCAATTGTGCATGACCCCTACTAGGAGTTGTGCTCCATCTTCCTATTTCAATTAAAATTTTGTTTTCCACAAAAGACTTTGTGTGGCTCTAATGAGGTGTTGTAGGAGCCCTTTCTTTGCCATTATTGACCACAGTCTGCTCATCTTCACTCCATCAAATGCCTTTCCAATGTCAATGGCAGCTGTGTATGTGGGCAACTGATGCACAAGAATGTGTAAGAGTGCAATATGATGTTTAAGAATAGATGCATACAGTTTGTAAGATGTGTTATGCAGGTTGTAACAATAAAAAATAGGCCGAAATATATAAAATAAATATAACCACTACCAGGACTTACCTGTGCGCAATTACAGCACTTACCTGTTATTGAAATTTTACCAGAAGACCAAGGTCGCCACGATTATTTTTTATATAGGACAAAATATCGAAAACCTTTACACTTTACCTTAAATAAAACGGACAATTTAGCAATCTGACCCACCCAATTAATAATTCAGAAGATTCCGGAACGTCTAGACGAATTTTTTCAACACAGAAATAAGACAGTGGTAATGACGAAATAACTTAGACTAACACATTTTCAAAGTAAACTAAATCACTTTAATGAATTAAGTCAATGTTCACTGCTATGAGTACAAAAGAATTAGTCATGATTAATTGTTATAATTACCAGAATGAGAATGCTACACCATCAAGTTTTAATTACCTTAAACTATACTTACAACTAAGGCAGCCCATATTGCCCACGCACTCTTCCATACCTTTTGTTTTTTATATACATTCCCCTTTATTTATTCAATTTTTAAATATTCCGATTGTTATCCGCGGTGCCCGTCCACGAACACGATGCCGGCCGAACACGCGGTTGGTCCCGTAACTTCACTATTTGTTTTATCACTTTAATCTCTCCACATCACTGTCCGTATTACTCACTCCGATATGTTTGTTACCTTCTGGGGTCCCGGTCGGTCTTATTGAGTAAAATACATTTGCAAAAACTCGACCAACCGGGCCCAAACCGAAACTTTAGATGTCTGTTACTGTAGTTGGCGTCCTGTTGACTGTATGGCGTCTCTGCTTAAAGTCGACTGTTGTCACTGTGTACGTAACAGGTACATGTACCTGTTCCTGGAGAGAAGCTGGTTCTCTACTGCCATGATGTTTTCGTCGCTCCTGCCCCATTTGTTGGGAAGTAACCACTTTATATATGGATTAAAGCCGGTATGTGTGTATGTCCCGAGGCCGATATTGGACTTGGTTCCGCTGATGTCACCAACAGTAGGCGGAGTTTAATGCGACTTCCGTGAGGTCTTAGAGAAGACGACGAATATTTTTTACGCTCTGGCCATCTTGAGTTTTTGTTAGAGCGTCCTTTGAGCGCATGCAGGTGTAGTTGCGCTTGAGCGTTGACACACATGTACAGAGTTCTTAGAATTTTGGTGGAGGTGCAAATGCTCTGCCGCATTCCTCAACAACAACTGCGCCTTATTTCTTTGTTTCATTGTTCTGTATACTGACTATTATACGTTGCACAATACAATTACAGTTTTACAAGTTTATTATACCAGACAGAAAACGAAATAAATAAAAATATATAATAATCCCATACTGTTGAAAATAAAAACACCCAAAAATGACCCGCTACAATACCCCCTCGATGAATTCTGCTGTTCACGACAGAAGAAATCTCATCGATAACCCCAAAGAGGACCGGTGAGGAACTGGTGCCAACAACCCCCTGGTTCTTACTCTCATGGGTACACGACCCCCCTGGCTCAGCGACCATGGACTCATCTGAACGAGATCACTGGACTTCTCCGTAAGAGATCCCAACACCGAGAAATCGAACAGACTCGCACCACAGCGCACCTCGCCTTTTAACATGCTACCCCCAAAAATCCTCAATCCCTGGCTAAAATTATTCCAGCTCCTCCGCCGATGTGGATCCCCTTTTTGCAAGCTGGGCTGCCTTTAGCAGATACTGGGCTCACACACACTTACATTACATATTACCATAACACATTTAAAAGTAGAAAAATTGCTTTTAAATTTATCAAAAATTTAGAAAAATTTAGAAAAATCAAAATTCAAAAAATAATCGTTATCAAAAAATTCTCTTCCTCTTTTTCTAAATTTTTGTTTCACATGACTTAACCTAGACATTTCTACTAATATAAACACATCCTTATTCTAACATGAGAATCACTTATAATCTACCAATATAATGCAATACAATAAAAGAAACATGGTTAATGCACACATAATAAAAAAAATCATTATCTAAAATATTCACTCGCTGGCAGGCGAAAAATCAAGTTTTTTTTTTTCAAAAAATTTAAAATTTTCAAAATTTTAAAATTTCAAAAAAAAATTATTCATTAAATATTTATTAAATTTATTTATTAAATAACATTTATTAACATTATTCAAATATTGGTTTGACTTGATCAAACAAACAAATTAAAACTGGATTCCTACTATACAAGCTTAGTAGGTGTATGACCTCATCAGCTGATCGTAACTAGGTCAAGTCCAAGATCCTTGACCTACATATGTTATATATGATTTCTGAAAACACCTTGAACATCTGTAATATCCTAACTTGAAATACAAAACATAGTAACATAAAATATTTAAAATTACAAAATATTAATATTAATGATAATCAAATTGGCATTTAAATTATTTAAAATAAACAATTCTTAACTTTACATTATTTTCACATTCTATCAAAATTCTGTCACTGGTTAAAAAAAAAATAAACATTATATATTCTTTATCATGGATCTCTCTTTCTTTTCAACAATCTTACTTTAATATACTGTGGGTGTTGTAACTCATTTATTCTCATTTACTGTATTAGATCTCTATACATATATAAACTTTCTCCCTCGGACTCTAATATTCATCAACTACAATTATCATGACACCCATCTCTACCAAAATCTCTACTAATCAGGACACTCTAAACCCCTACTTATCATTTAACACAATTCGCCACCTTCTCTACATATAAAATACTCTCCAATCCTTTGTATATAGGATACGTGTTTCCCCTACCCAAAAAACTCAATTCCCTTATTTGGCGGCCCGGATTCTACCTAAGGCGGCCCCTTCCCCACTAAAATCTATTCCTATCCCGTCCCAACCTTTGTTGCGGACTCCCCAAATACACTACCCCCTAATACAAAATTGCCATCCCCAAAAATCTCAATCTCATTACATTACTACAATTACACAAAATAACCTCATTAACTATAAAAACAACAATATGTCACTCAAAATCTACATAAATTCTCCATTACCACTGTGTCAACATTAATACTTCACCAACTCGGTTACATCACATCAATTCAAAAACAACATTACATAATATTCATCTCTATCATTTCACATTCAACTTTTAATTCCATTTGGACAGGTCTACATGTCCCATAAAACATTTATCACCCATGAATTATCTTTTATTAATTTGCATAAATTATTTTTATTTTATTTCTCATATTCTTTTTATCTTTACTTCAAAATATCTGTAATACGTTAAACATTAATTACTTGTAACATTTACTAACCAATATACCAGTGACATTATTGCTGATCAGCTGATCCTCCTAACACAATGAAAATACATCTTAAAATTGAACAAATTACATGGAATATACATATTTATTTTTATTTATTCTCCCTTCTCACCTCACTGTTTCCAATTTCTCTGATTCTGGTTATTTATATTAGCCTGCCAGACGATTTACTTATGGCTTAAAAAAAAAATACACACATAATAAAATTACATATCCTTATCAATGCTTATCTAACAGACAACAATAAAATAATACACTTAAAATTATAGCATGAACACCTTATTTTTAAATATCTGAGCAGCTAATTACCTGAACAGAGCACAAGCAGTTTTATTTGATCAAACTTTGAATAAAAAAAAAACTTTTACGTCATTAAAATTTTAAATTCGTGACTCCTTTGCGTCACCTCCCAGCCACACACACTATTTCAGATTATGGAGGACTGTCTCGCCCTTTCGCTTCCACAGAGACTGTATATTTTGGAGTAGGTTTTACCTCTCCGTGTCTCTGCTTCCGCTATTAAGTTTTAAAGCTAATGAACATCATAATGTTCTTGTTAATAATCATGCACCCTTAAAACGGATCTGCCACCGGTCTTTCTGTTCCTCCTCGAACAGAGTGGCAGCCGCTGTTCCCTAGTTCCGGAGATTTCCTCTAATGTCCCCCCATTAAATTTCAAATATATACCAATTTCAAGTCAGCTATGGTCAAGGGACTTGGTATGACCATAGCTGGCCGCTAGCCAAAACCACGGTTAGTGCTGGTAAGACAGTAACCGCCCGAAAAGTCGAGGAAATCTAAACTTTAATTTCACTGCCTGTTTCATCAATACTCTTATGTGCGACACGTTATTTAGTATGGTGTGTAAAAAAATTTTTTATTTACACGTATAAGGTGTGCCGCACATTTATTGCCAGTTTGGCCTCCGATGGAGGTAACACTCACTGCTACCCCCAACCCTTTTCGCTACTTGTGAGAGCACAGGCCACCCCCTCAATAGCCACATAATAACTAATTACAATTCACAACTAATTAAAATTCGTATATACCTTATCATATAATATTTGCATCAACACCCATTTAACCCATTCATAACCTTTTACCGTTTAACTTTCTTGAAATTTTCAAAATTTATTATTGATAATCATTATCTATCATTTTTCATTTATTATTAAAATTTTTAATTATCATATTTATTTCTTGAACCAACTTATTTCCAAATAACATCTTATTACTGAATTAGATCTCAATTGCACCTGTAAATATTTTTATTACACATGATTATAAAATTTTTCTACTTACAATCCATTTAACATGATATGCCCACAAAACATAATCACCACCATCTCTGAAACATTTCACAAAATTTATTAATTTAAATTAAATAATTTATCATTCATACCAACTTTCCATCTCGTAAAATAATTTACATTCAGAAAAAATTAATTACTTAACATTTACATAATCAATTAAAATATTTAAAATATATCAATTGTTTTAATTAAATTAATTGTTAACAATATAGAATTCATTACCATCCAAACAATTATAATTCTCTGATTACTTGTTTTCAAAATTAATTTGGTTTATTTATTTAAATTGCAAGTATTTCAATATTATTATCTTACATACACACATATAAATTCACTATATTTTATTTACACACTCTTATTTATTGTTCAGTTTTTCCGCACTTCATTGTCCCATTCTGCCATGTCAACAAACCATAAAACATAATGTTTAATTGTCTTTTATTGTTTTACAGTCTACCCTCCATCGTCAAAGATTAATCTTGGTTCTAAATAACACTTTTCAATTATATTGACATACATATTGTTTTCTTGTGTGTCATAACCAAACAATTTCAATTTATCCGTTATACCATAATAATAATCATCATTCACCAAGTCTACGTTAAGTATTTCTGTTAAATCTCCGTCAGTAAATATTTCCAATATCGGGTTAGTTACTTTTTCATCAATTAAATCATTCTTGTTTAAATACACTTCTAATATTTCTTTCAACTCATCATAATCTCTCTTTAATTCATATAACTCTATCTCTCTCTCAACACACAATTCTCTATTTAAATCTCTCTTTTCATAACACCATCTCATACCTATAAAATCATTCCACACAGAGGGTATAATATCATACAAATAAAATAAACTCAAATCTTCTACTAACACGGGACTCTTGCCCTTTAAAAACTCTTGTAACCACATTAAATCATCATAAATAATAAAAGGAAAATTTCCCCTCTGTCCCCACTCTACTACAACATTATTTTTTCTCTCTCTCTCTAACTCACTGACACACATTAACATAATCACTGCATTCTACACTTTCATTAATACTCTCCTTATTTATTTTTTCCGTATCACTTTCTGATACCAATTTCTCAAACACATTATTATTCTCAATATTACATTCATTATTTTCAACATTGTTATTATTTGTTACCTCTTTATCTGGTACTACATTTTTGTATTTGTCATTACAAGTTTCATTTGTATTATTTTTCTCTGTCCTCATCACACGTACTCCCATTCGCTCAACACTCTGTTCTAACTTATTCAAATTAGATCTTATTATTTCGTTAGTACTTTCTACACATTTACTCATTTCTTGTATTTCATTTTTCAACTCTTCAAACTTGTCATTCATTTTATTGTATTTGACATTGGAATCAATTTGTTGCTCTTTATAATTGCTATTTATATTTTCAGACATGGTTTTCATTAGATTAAACAGGTCGTCTATCGACACCTTTTTTTTCTTCCACCCCTACGCTAGCGTTAGGTCTATTCTTATCTTGTACATCGGTCATTTTCAAAATTTATTTATATACCCTTTATATAGCGTCCCCTTAAATCAAAATACCCCATACAGAAAACAGTTATTAATACGTAAAAGTAAACACCCGCTCGCTCTACCTAAACATAACCTTATTTAGCGTAATTATATACGATAATATTACACAAGTACGTCATTACCACATCCTATTTTCTGTGTATTAAAATAGGTCTAGTTCCTATAAAATTTATATACGAACATCCTGGCAGCACGTCGACATTTGTAACAATAAAAAATAGGCCGAAATATATAAAATAAATATAACCACTACCAGGACTTACCTGTGCGCAATTATAACACTTACCTGTTATTGAAATTTTACCAGAAGACCAAGGTCGCCACGATTATTTTTTATATAGGACAAAATATCGAAAACCTTTACACTTTACCTTAAATAAAACGGACAATTTAGCAATCTGACCCACCCCAATTAATAATTCAGAAGATTCCGAACGTCTAGACGAAATTTTTTCAACACAGAAATAAGACAGTGGTAATGACGAAATAACTTAGACTAACACATTTTCAAAGTAAACTAAATCACTTTAATGAATTAAGTCAATGTTCACTGCTATGAGTACAAAAGAATTAGTCATGATTAATTGTTATAATTACCAGAATGAGAATGCTACACCCATCAAGTTTTAATTCCTTAAACTATACTTACAACTAAGGCAGCCCATATTGCCCACGCACTCTTCCATACCTTTTGTTTTTTATATACATTCCCCTTTATTTATTCAATTTTTAAATATTCCGATTGTTATCCGCGGTGCCCGTCCACGAACACGATGCCGGCCGAACACGCGGTTGGTCCCGTAACTTCACTATTTGTTTTATCACTTTAATCTCTCCACATCACTGTCCGTATTACTCACTCCGATATGTTTGTTACCTTCTGGGGTCCCGGTCGGTCTTATTGAGTTAAATACATTTGCAAAAACTCGACCAACCGGGCCCAAACCGAAACTTTAGATGTCTGTTACTGTAGTTGGCGTCCTGTTGACTGGTATGGCGTCTCTGCTTAAAGTCGACTGTTGTCACTGTGTACGTAACAGGTACATGTACCTGTTCTGGAGAGAAGCTGGTTCTCTACTGCCATGATGTTTTCGTCGCTGCCTGCCCCATTTGTTGGGAAGTAACCACTTTATATATGGATTAAAGCCGGTATGTGTGTATGTCCCGAGGCCGATATTGGACTTGGTTCCGCTGATGTCACCAACAGTAGGCGGAGTTTAATGCGACTTCCGTGAGGTCTTAGAGAAGACGACGAATATTTTTTACGCTCTGGCCATCTTGAGTTTTTGTTAGAGCGTCCTTTGAGCGCATGCAGGTGTAGTTGCGCTTGAGCGTTGACACACATGTACAGAGTTCTTAGAATTTTTGGTGGAGGGTGCAAATGCTCTGCCGCATTCCTCAACAACAACTGCGCCTTATTTCTTTGTTTCATTGTTCTGTTATACTGACTATTATACGTTGCACAATACAATTACAGTTTTACAAGTTTATTATACCAGTCCGCCCGAAAACGAAATAAATAAAATATATAATAATCCCATACTGTTGAAAATAAAAACACCCAAAAATGACCCGCTACAAGGTTGACCCCTCTATAGTTATCGCAGTCATTACGATCTCTTTTTTGAATACTACCTTTGCCATCTGCCACATCAGGAATATGACCAGTTGTCCAGCATAGATTAATATTGTTCACATACATACATACATCCTCGGCGCTACAGCCCAGACCGGGCCTGGTCTCCAAAAGAAGTCGTCCCCACTGGTCTCTTACTCCCGGCCAATGTCCACCAGTTTGCTGCACCCAGCCTCACTGCCTTCTTACCAACCTGGTCCAGCCATCTTGTACGCGGTCTTCCCCTCCTTCTCCTTCCCATCGGCAAATGATTCATGATTTTTTTTGGGATTCTAATCCTCCGCCATTCTCTGCACATGTCCAGCCCAGCGCAATCTGTTAATTTGTATGATTAATATAGTTCAATAAATGCTAATGTAGCAAGACTGGCACACACTTTATAAGCTCAAAATTCAGCCCATCAGTGCCTGGGCATTTTCTATTTTTATAGCACTGTAAAGGAGCTGAGAATTCGTCCATTGCTATAGGATCCACACATTCACTGATGTCTGTAAAATTTTGTTTCCTTAAATTGCTCCTGGGGAATATCAATACCATATTGATATTCAAGTTATCTCTTTCTGTCTGGTGTAAGTGCTGTAATATTTTGTAAGCCGTGTCCTGTCTACTCTGCACATCATGCTCTTATATATTTACACTGATATATTTGTTCCAGCTATTTCTTTTCACTTTCCTTACTTCACTTCTGGCAATGCCGCAGCGGAGCTTATATTCAGACCATGTCTGTCAGTCTTGTAAAGCTAGGTGTTTCAAATATGCCTGTTTCTTACCATCTATTATTTGGGCAATATCATCCGATACATGAGAAGGCCTTGGTTTCCATATCTTTTACATCTAGTTACCATTGCTTCTAATGTCACGTGAGATATGATAGTTCCATGTGACACCACTTTGGTTTATACTATTACTGATAGGTGTTTGTTATGCAAACTGACTCAACTGATCAAATACTAATCATCTTGGGGTAGATGGAATTTAAAAGTTTGTTTGGGGCACTGGTGCTCTATTGGTTCCACCTATCTCCACCTACCAGGAATACTTATCTTTGATATGAGAAGAAAATGGTCAGACTTGACATCCTCTAAAAAACCATGTATCTTCTACTAAATTCCAGTTTTTCATTTAATAAAACATAAACAATTATTGACCTGAGATCGTCTAGCACACCAAGTATATTTGTCTATCTCTTTGTGGGGAAAAAGTGTTTGTTATCCTAAAATGTTGAATGTGGCAAAATCAGTGAGCAGTTGTCCATTACAATTTTGTGTTCTTTCACCAACCCATTATATTTCTCTATAAGAGGAATTTCCGACATGTGTATTGACATCCCCTGCTACTATTATACTATTGTTTCTGTTTATATTGTTGGCAACTTCCTGTAGGATTTTATAAAATTCTTCTGAGTCTTCTTTACGACCATCCTCCAGGTTACATAAAGCTATCAATGTAGTGTACCCCCATACTGTTTGCAATTCCTTAAAAATTGATTACCTAATCAAATTATTACAAAACCAATTTTTTAGGTTAGTTCTGTTATTAAAACACTATTGACAAATGTGTTGTAAAGACATGAAGAAGATAATTTTAACAATAAACAGAAATTTGATTAAGCAATGAATTTTCAAATAAATTTTTATTACTGTGACAGTTTTGAGTATCAGAATTGTATGTACTATTATCCTCAAAACATTTTCAGAATTAAATGAAAGCTGCTATTATTATGGATGTCTTCATATTATTGTAGGTTGTATGTAAGAAAATTAATCAATTCTTCAAAAGCGTTACCACTAGAATGAACATAATAACATGTAACTATATTAATTGGGCGTATCAGATGCATAATATGAGCAGTATTACTTGATAGTTACGCTTCTTAGCTCTACATAATTTTATGATAGTTATGATTAACTAAATAGCAATTAAATACATCATGAATGTTAATATTGCATTATTAAATACGCTAGTTTCAACTCTCGCATCTTTCTACACTATATATACATTTCACCAGTACGTGATCAAGTATAATTTTACTTTTAGGTTTGTGGTTGCATTAATATTTAACATGTTTACCAGTCTTTTGTTACATTTTTTCTGAAAATTTTCTGACTGATAAGTGTGACTTTCCAGTTACCATCTAAACTGTTCACACTGATTAATTGAGAAAACAATGGTCAAGATTTTCATTATTTTATTACTGGTTAGGGTTTAACTTAAGTTTCACTTTTCTTAATAATGGATGTTTTCACCCATTCTGTGTTGAGAAGTCATCCTATTGAGGGCAGTGCCGGATTTACCACTAGGCCGACTAGGTCGGGGGCTCAGAGGGGACCACAAGCTACAGATATTTTTTTTAACAAAAGTATTTTTATAAAAGTAGGATACTTTGATTTATTTAAGTATGATTTTTGAAATTAAATAATCAATTTTGTTAATAATACAAATGGAAGACATTTCTTATTTAAATATTGCTCGCTTATTTTTAAGATGTTGGCATCCTTAAAAACTAATCTGGGCATGCGAATTTTGAACGTTCACTATATTGCCCCCGAATTTTCACGACCGTGGTACCACCCTTGTCTGTTATCATTGTTTATCTGTGTTGTGACTGAACAGTTTGCGATTTGAGGTTATGTTTTTATTTGTTTTGAATGTAAAGAAGGTTTTTAGCTTTGTGTAGTGGGCAGCGTGTTGTTTCATTGATATTTATTAGTGTGAAAACTTTATGAACAAAGAATTGAATCCGTATACTAAACATACTCATCATGAACATGAACATAAACATTCACACGGCTAGTGGAGCCTACAAACATAAGCTAAAAAAATTAAAGAGGAGGGCGCTCAGAAACTTGGCTTAGGGCCTCAAAGATCTTAAATCCGTTAAATCCGGCACTGATTGAGGGTGCCTCTTCACAGATTGGGTGGTGTGTTTAATGTTATGAAAAATTAAACATGGTGTTAAAAACCAGATAATACAGACAAAATGCTACAGGTTGATAATAAAACTGAAATTGAGCTTTGAAACAATCTGCGTGCTACAGGACATGATAATATTGACAGTATTAAAATGTACACACGTCAGTTAACATAACTTTCAGCAAACGTGCGCGCTGCTGTGTGTGTGTGTGTGTGTGTGTGTGTGTGTGTTTCTCTACTTGCCTGAAGTATGGTACACTAAATTGTGTTAGGAATATAAATAAATTCTTAATTATGTAACGACCGTCAGTCAGTGAACTTTAACAATGAAGGCTTTGCAAGGATTGGTCAAAAAAGTATAACACACATTTTTAAATTATTTTTGTCGATGTTTCGACATATTTATTGTCATCATCAGGACCTGTGTCAATACAAGAGAAAATATCTAAGACAACAGATAAATTAATTGAGTGAATACGCGCACACTCATATACACAAACACATTCACTCAACTAATTTATCTGTTATGTTTGATATTTTCTCTTGTATCCGCACACGGTCCTGGTGATGACAGTAAATATTGCCGAAACGTCAACGCATTATAACGCAAATAATTAAAATTTGTGTTATACAGTACCTTTTTGACCGATCCTTCAAACCGTTCATCGTTAAATGTAAATAAAATAAAATTGTAATTTTATGTGTTCTGTCATTCTGTGTGTCCAGATGTATTGAAAAGCGAATCTTATCTTCAGACTTTTATATTCCTTCAGAGGTCATTGAACCATTAAGATCCAGTACATATACAGAAGTGCCACAACTTTGAAACAGCGTAGTTTTTTGTATCTTAATATGGCATAGAATTTACATGTGCCCTGGTAGCATGCTTAAAGCAATAAAATTCTGAAAGTGAGAAACTTGAAACATGCAGAGTCGCACGAAGAAAAAGTAATAAGCTTTTACTTTATGCACAGACGCCCCCCACCATTAAATAAATCTTATGTTGTTGTATTCATAAATATTTGATAAGGTTATTTTAAAATTATATTTAGGCCTACATATTTTGAGTAAAACATTTGTTTATACAAGGTGTGTTGATTGAAATTCGTTTTACAGTTTAAATAATAATAGTTTTTATCCCTGATTTTATCGGTTTAGTTTTTTACGTTTTGCATGTTTTGCCAAGTCAAGCCTGTTCAACAAACACAACAACAACAGTAGTAGTCGTTGAGGTGTGTACATGTTATGTTTGTGTACGTTACAGTTGACACAGATGCGAGCGAACACACATGTTGTGTACCGCGGAGGAGATAAGTGACGTGTTACTACTATATTATAGATAAGGCAGTATGGAAAAAGAAACAGTCAGTGTATGTACGGCAAACAGCACAGAAGAGATCTTAATCATGGGTAACAAAGTCGCAAAAAAGTCACCGTCTTTAGAAAGCTTGGAAAATGATGATGATGATGTTAACAACAGTAACAGTGAAGAACTGTCGAAGGAAGAAAACAAAAGCCATTTAAATTCTGATGATGATGGCATCGATGATACAGATTCTGATTACAAATATATTTCAATTGTGGATGTTAACCCGCCTTCAGAATATATAAATAACAACAACAATAATAATAATAACAACGACCACAGTAAGTCAGATAACAGTGCAGCGGTTTCTTGTGCAAGTCCCGTATCAGTTGATGATAATAATTCACTGGACGAGGGTACACATAATACCACGGACAGCAGTGAGCTGTTGAAGTGCAGTGTCGTGATTGGTGGTGAAAACTCAGAGTGTGGTGAAATTAACAACAGCGTTATAGTCACAGACGGTTCTGTGGTTAATGCACCAATTGTTATAACAGTTGACGGTAATAATAAGTTGACTGATAATAATAATAAAAGTGAAAACAGTGGTAATAAGGAGATAACTCAAAATGGTAACTATAATGGTTACAATGAAGACGACGATGATGATGGTGATAATGTTGATGAAGGTGATGGAGTGAATGGTGAAGTGTCGTCCAAACAAGGTGATAATTCTGTGAATAACATCGGTAGCAATCAGATGGAGGAAGATGTGGGTGAAGAGAAAGGCGATTTACGGGAAAAGTTTAAACGTTCTCGCAGTGGAAGCAGTGACTATTGGATACAAGAAGAACAAGACGACGATTGTATTGTGGATTACCTGGACAAAAGCAATGATCACGTATGTCTATTTTTATATTTAATTTTCAAGATATTAGTCTCACTTGATTCTAGCATTTTCCTTTTTTCAGTTTTAATCAATTAATTTATGTTAACTGTTCTTGTTCCTGTAACCTGTGTTTCTGTGAGGTGATTAAGGTCTTATGGCAGGAATTTTTTTCTAGTAAATTATTATTATGCAAGCAATTATGTGATAGACCGTTGTGAACACAGATATGTCAATATTATTAATAATTTATTTAATTCTAAGAAAAGCTACTTAAGTGATTGGAATAATTTTAATCTCAGTTATCAGACTAATTGTATATAATAAAAAATAATAATGAGGCCTATAAATTATTTATATAAATCTAATATTGAGACATAATCGCAGCTGTAATGTCTTTTATTAGCAGCAGTAGTGTGTGTGCGCGTGCACGCGCATGCGTTGGTGAATGTGCATGTGCACACACAATTATGCATACAGATAAAATTGTTTAAAAGTTAATGTATTTGTTGTTTGCATTAAAGAAAACAAAAAAATTTTTAATACCGTAATTTTATTAAAAGCAGACCTTCATTTAAAAATGGTTGTACAAAGAATTAAATTAATTGCCTAGGATATTAAGAGTTGGTTGAGCTCAGTTAGAGCTTAGTTAGGGATGCATATCGTAGAGTATTATTTTAGATACAGTTGAGCCAATCACTTAGTATATACTATTAGAAGTGTTTGTTATCCAAACTTAAAAACATATATTGTAAAAAAGACTTTTCAACCGTAAACAACAACAAGCATATGTTTATCAACAAAGTGGTAGTTTTTATTAAAGCAAATGTTGATTGCCTTGTACTTGAGAGTTTTATGGTAGGCCAAGTGTTTGGCCTCAATCACACTCGCTTTTGGCATCTGGCCTTTGTGGTGGGTAGTGGAGTGTTAACCCTGATAAATGGCGTAAATGGCATTTTGAAAATAATTTTTATTGGGGATGTATAAATAAAAAAGCAAGCATGTAATTGCGATTTTGACTTATGTACTAATCAAATTATAGTTGGGATCAGTAAAGAATGCTGGTAGACACTTATAGGTGTGATGTGATTGTGAATATAATCGTCAAGGGTGGACTGTACGTTTGGTGATCTTCACAATTATTGCCTTAATAAGTTTTCTGGGTGTTAGGCTGTTGCCAGTTATATGGTCTTCAGTCAAAGATTAAACAAACAACAGGGCACAGCCTATCAGCAGGAACATCCAAACGAAACCAAGATTAAATTTTGCCCATGTAAAACCTATTATAATTTTTCCAAGTATGTCAAGAGTAGAATGCAGTTAAAAGTGCTTAAAGGGATGACAATATTAAGGGTTTAAAATTGTTGACAGAAGAACAAACGTACTGACAATATACAACAGTCAGATAATTCAATAAACAGCACAACTTTAATAAACTGTATAACAAATTATAATAAAAAACTGGAGTAGTTCAATACGGTGGACGCCCTCTTAATCGGTCAGCTCGGGAGTGGGATTTCGTCCGGTTTACGAAATGGCCAGTTAAACTGAACTTTCTTTCAGACTGAGTTTTATCAAACACAACATTCATCTAATAAAACACTTAGCGAAATAAATTAATAATTACTACATTCATGACACCGAACAATACTGTATTTCAGTTACACTTTAAAAAATCCATGATTGTTTTTTCTGATTCTTAGTTTTCAATGACTTTAAAAGCGTAGTCACGCCACTTTCTCATAAACGTGACATCAGTAGGAGATGTTTCACCTCATTGTTCAACGTATCGCACTGCCAGCTGTAATGCTTGCGGTGTGTCTTTGTGACTGACTTTTTCCTCACTGTCCTCTCCTTCTCTTCTTTCTTTGATCTCATCTTCGTCAATATCAGTTTGTTGGCAGACAACACTTATATTTCTTCATCAGCCAAAGTTTCATATTCAAGCTCTTGATCACCAGTTATCCAATTCTTCGACGTCTCAGATAGCTCCAGCAAACTCACGAAATCTCTTACAGTAGTAATAATCGACACACATCTTCACATTGATAAATCAACCACAAAACTAACTAAAACCGTAAAATAAACGATTGCAAATCATGCAAGTTTTGACATGTTGGTGAGCCACTCGGTATCATATGAGTTTTATCTCACAGCCAGGTGGCCAGTTAATCCGAGGCCGTTTAAGAGGTCGCACACTGTATATTAAAACAATTATAGAGTCATGTGCGCAGAATATGATTAGGAAAATATAGAATGGCTTGTGACAGAAAAAAAAAATATATTTTATCAACCTGTGAACAAAACTAAGATTTCTTAAATTAGTGTAATGTGTAGCTATTATGCTTGAAAAGTGTTATAATAGAACTGTCACAGTATTACTGACACACTTCAAATCTCCAGTACTTCATTAATTAGCTCCTGGTCAGTAGTGTCTTACTGATTACTTTGCCAGAAATGTAACTTTTTGACAACGGCATAAAATTTAGACTACAGTATTGCGTGTATCAAGTAGTGGATAAAATTATAAAACTTGTAACCCAGTACGGAGTTCTAATTATAAGATAATGATTGAATTACAGAACGGGTCAGCTTCTAAGTGTTAGCACGTACCGAATGTGGGTTTGACATGTTTGTGGGATTAAACAGTTATGTTGTAAATTGTTTTCTCCACAAAGTGTAAAGAAAACTTGAGATCACTGAGTGAGTGTGTGCGGTTGCATGCTGTGGTCACAGGAAATCACAACAAGCTTTGATAAGTTTCTCTCCTTGTATACAGTTATGTATCTGCCTGTGGTGGAGGGGTGGAGAGTTACAAACTGGTGTTTTTTAATGGCAACTGGTTATACAATACTTTTCATTTCTGTTTACGTCTGTGACACCTGTTGTATTTTTAAAAATGTATTCTTTAATATACTGCCATTACTATTTATATATATTATGTGATCTTCACATATCATACCTAACAATAATCTTTTACAAAATATAAAACACTCCTATATTTACCAACGTACTCTGTTCATTTTTATTAAAGTGTTCTCCCATTCTGTCTTCTAAGTTCTTCTCACAAGTTTCCATCTTTATGATTGTTTCAGATATTTCTAGACCTGTTATACTACTTTACATTTCCAGAAAGCAGTCTACAATCATCTGGTCTTGCTACATGATTGAGACTGTCTTAGTTGCCCTACTTCAGTTAAGTCTCCTGTTAAGTGCCTTTACATATATATGCTCTCTTCCGATACATATTTATTATTTCCAATTAAATTTCTATTCATTATTTGCCCTTTTCTTACTAGGTATATAGTATCTCCTTGACTGGTTATAATTTATATTAAACCTTGATTAATTGTTAATTTATATTAGTGCCCAAGTTCCTTCTCTGAAATATAATACAAGGTAGAGCGATGAAAATATTAAAACAACCAACACATACTGAAAATTAACAAAACAAGTCATGAAATTCGATAATATGTATGACTAGAAAAATACAGAAAGGGGGCATAGGATAACATGTTGAAGTATATGTAAATTTTAATTTATGTCATATGGAATGTAGTTGCAATGAATGAGGTAGTTCAGCAAATCACATACCCTTGATGATGATGGTTATAAAAACAAAATTAAAGTAACGGTTATACAACAGTATAAACACAACATTTTTGATGGATACAAATTAATGGACCATAAACATTTCTAATATAAATGAACATAGGAATAGGGTAGAACTCTGTTTAAGTGAAATAAAAGAGGCGGAGTTACTTTATATAATTTGATTTTGGACCATGGAAGCTAATTTCATCTGTTGAAAAGTGGACCACACACACACACACACACACACACACACACACACACACACACACACACACACACACACACACACACACACACACACACACACACACACACACACACACACACACACACACACACACACACACACACACACACACACACACACACACACACACACACACACACACACACACACAATGGAAACCATTTTAATTGTGTTGTATTAAAATTCATATTTTACACGTTTCATTATGCATGGTAATAATAATAATAATAATCATCATCATCAATGTCAATAATTTTTTTCTGAACATTTTCACACAAGCTTCTGTGTCTGGATGAGAAAATGCTATTACTACTTATTATTTAACGAGTAAACCAGTCAGCTGGTGCTGACTCCTGATTGTGCTCATGAAATGTAGAACCACTTATAAAAATAAAGCATTTGTGTTGAATGTATAAGCAGTGTGGAGAAGTTAGATATTACAACATTATTTCTCCACTATGACAGTTTCAGTTAAGCCAAGTTTGGTTAAACTGGTTTTTGCTGTATAAATCAAAATACCAATTCTGAAGTGGCTGGCATAGTGTGAGACAGTACATACAGTATGTGAATTGTGTTGTGAGGTTCATTATCGTCGGGTAATATTTCCACATGTCTTGTCCCACATGTAAACTGTTAACTACACATTTCTCTTACTTATTCTATTACTCATTTAAAATTCTCCTCGTGTACCAATTAGATGTCAGGGTACTGCAGAGGGCATGTTACCTTGTCCTATTCTGGACCAGTTCTCGAACCCTAGCACAGACTACTTCTGTCATTTCTACACTTAATACTGTCTTAGGCTTCCTCTTCAACTTCTATCCTTCAGTTTGCTTTCCATCCTCTTCTAAGATATCTTTGGTCTTCCATTGTGCAGACGTGCCAAACCATCTCAGCTGTGAGCTTTATATCATACCAGTTAGAGGGATTACACCAACATTTGTGTGGATAGTGTAACGTTACCAAATATGGTAGTTACATAAAATAAGCAAATATAACTCCAAATGACAGGAAAGCATGAAGGTATTTCTAGATAAATAAACCTATGTGAACAAAAAGTGTGTATCTACAGATATATTAGTGTAAAGTTCCAACGATGAAGGAGAAAGTGTAACATAGCAGCATCATATACGAAATGAAGAAAGAAAATGACCATGAGCCAAAATAAAATGTTAGTAACCAGGCCCAATAGGATCCAACAGTGAGAGGAACCAACAAAATAACTACCAATAAAATCCAACAGTGAGGGGAAATCACAAGAATAATACCATTACCAACGACATAACGACAATACCAATAGATTCCAACAGTGAGGGGAATAATCAAAAATAACTATGCCAAATAAAAGGAAGAAACAACTCAAGAGCAACCACAATGATGGCAGGCAAACCGATATAGTGACAAATATGAATATTATGAAACAACGACTACTACAATGAAAATGGTGAAGAAGACGTACAAACCTAAAAAAGAAGGGAAGAAGAAGGACAAGGAAACATAACATGAAGAGAGAAGAAAATGGATAGACCATGCAAGGAATCATCATTCATCAAGTGTACTAGAGGCAATACTAGTAACCAAAAGAATAGTGATTATCAACTATGAAGAAACAGTGTTTAACATTTAAGAAATCACAAACAATTACAGTGAGTGCTTAATATAGATGTGAAAACCTGTGACCAGTTAACTAATTTTAACCTAATAAACCACACAAACAATTCCAGTGATAAGGTTTATAGTGGAAGAAAATGTGTTACTTTCATAGTGAAAACATCAAGAATTAAATAGTCAAATATACACAGACAGTTCGTGTGACTAATTTAATAAAGATTGTGATCCAAGTAGATAATCATAAGACCACCAAAATAATGTAAAATAGAACAGTTATATTATTATTCAGAGAACTGACAATAAAAACCTTTGTAAATTTTAAAAGAAATGTAACTGAATGCCACGGCAAAACAGAATACAATGCAAAGAAAGGCCAGAGAAAGAGTAATAACAAACAAAGTAGTTTGTTAAATATCAAACAAATGTGACAGAAATTAGTTACAAACCATGACAAGAAAGGTATTAACATTAGTTCAAGAATATTTGTATTATTGTTTAAGAAGAAGTAGTGTAAACATGTGTATTAAAACAATTAAAATATTGTAATAGAATACCATACTGAAGTCATGTTAGTAGTAGCAAAATGCTGCATTAGAATATGTTGTACATTGTTACATAACCCCATAGGAAAGACACCTATGAAACAAAAAAATCATACATGTTAGTTTAACCAAATAACCATCAACAATTATATCAATCAAGGATTTGTTATAAGTAATGATACACCCTAGTAGACAGTGTATTATATTGAATACAATACAAATTAAATAAAGCAGATCAAATATGATGGCACAAGGATAGAAGAAATGGAGCCTAGTATGCCAAATTAGTTAAACAAAATACAGTATTAAAACATGTACCAAGAATAATGAAAGTATTACCAGTAGTTAGATGAACATCTGGTACTACTATGAGAACAGATTATAAGTATAATGACAATAGTTTTGTAACCAAAATATTGTAAACTAGTTGACTATGAATACATAGCCAGTAGTAAGCAGAACCAATGTAACCAACTAGTTAAGCAAGATACTTTATTAAAACTTGAACAAAGATTAATGAGAGTGTTACCAGTAGTGAGAGGAACACCTAATACTACTGTGAGAACAGACCATAACCATAAGAATAGTCATTTTATATATAAATTATTAAAAACTAACTGACCATGATGGTGGAATCAGAATGTAAACAAACAGTAGGTAGCAAGTTATTTATGCAAAATGCAACATACAAACTTGTTTAAAAGTAGATAAAAATGTTATCAATGATCAGAAGAATGTCTGATACTACTTTGAGAATCTATATCAAGTATAGCAATAACAATTTAATTATTGTTTTATAAAAAAATAACTGACTACCATGCTATGACATAAGGTAAACAAACCCATTACTAGAAATTGAAGGGTTCTCAGATAGCTAAAAGCTAACAAATATATGAAAGGAATTAGGTACTATAATTGTACACTAATTGCATTTATTACATAATATACCTTATATAGAAAAACCATAAATAAAGTGACAATTGTAAGAAAAGAGATAGGAGGGTACTGAAACAATGCTAATAGTATATGATATACAGCCCTGTACATATACTAAAGTACAAATTCATGTAAATAGACGTTTATATTATTGTTAGATTACAATATCAATGTTATTAAATAGGAAAAAAATAGTTTTAAGGACAATTGTGAATAATCAAATATGGACGCCAAAGACGCCATGACCAGACATTGTTTGGGTAACAATTATTCCCAAATTTTGTATTAAACAAGTTGAGATATAGACTCAGATCGTTTAGTCAAAAGTGTTTTAGTGTAAATAGTTAAGTTTGGTGTAATAAACGTATTAAATATAAGATGCACCATAAAAATCGATAAAATCGTTATAGTGATTTAAATAATGGACGGATTATAATCTTGTTTGGACTTTAATTAAAGCGCAGGATGTCCGCAATTTATTGACACTAACCGTTTAACGATAAGACAAATATTAAGAAAGTTATTACGATTTTAAACTTTTTAATTATTTTTTGTACCAGTGCTGACGTCAAGCTAATCTCAAACCCAAACACAAAATTGGTAAAAAATTAAAAATTTTAAGAAGCCAAAGTACTTTGGGTTGGAGAGTTCAAACATTTCAGCCAGTCGAATGAATGGAAATCGGCAGACAAGCCGGAGACGTTCCAAAGGAGCGTCACAGTCATCTATCAATCATCAAAGAGACAGGACGTGTCACTCTCCGAACGAGATATGAAGAAGTTTATATTTTTGAATTGTGCGCGACACGCAAACATCAGTAACTAACATACACTAACCTAAATACAACACAAGCATTTACGTGTGTACAGTGCGGAGTGAAGACTATTTAAATACGATCAGTGTACAATATCGATCGTATTTGCGAGTGTTGTGCGAAAAATAAACAGGGAGTACAATATTTTTAATTAATTAACAGTAAAACAGAAATAAAAATTTTTGTCCATACCGATCGTTTATATACTACGCTAATCAATAATAGCGAAGTATCATAATACTGATGAAATTTATCAGAATTGACGAAAGTATTATTTCGCAATTTTTAACATGATAAATAAATATTTTAATTATTTTTCATAATCAAAAGACTCACGATTAATGTACTTATTACAAAATATGAGCATAGTAAATAGTCGCTCAATTGACTAACGTTATTTTTTTTTTGATTTTTATTATTGAAGTTAAATATTTTAATTTTTATGCGAAAGAATATTCTATGCTACGGATAATATTATGCATCAGAACTATTATAAATAATATGTATATGCTTAGATTAAGAAGAAATCAATATTCAAGATAATTAACTCTAATAACAATTCACGTTATGAGATAACCTTAAAATCATAACCGTAATTAGCCACCTTCTTTGTCACAAGTCTGTTCTCATATAATCCAAACCAGATGAAAACAATAACAAGAGTTTTTTTTTATAACTTTTTCTCTTGTAAATAAATAATTCCCACAGTGAATTATTAAAATATAGTAATACATTTTAGTAGTGCAAACCAACGCACTTGTTTATTGTCAAGACAATTACTGTATACTGCCTACGAATTCCCGCGTACGATAATACCATAATTATCTGTTATATGGTACCAATTTTCTATTTTAATATTTGTTTGTTTTTTTTTTGTTTTTTAGTTCAGCAAATCACATACCCTTGATGATGATGGTTATAAAAACAAAATTAAAGTAACGGTTATACAACAGTATAAACACAACATTTTTGATGGATACAAATTAATGGACCATAAACATTTCTAATATAAATGAACATAGGAATAGGGTAGAACTCTGTTTAAGTGAAATAAAAGAGGCGGAGTTACTTTATATAATTTGATTTTGGACCATGGAAGCTAATTTCATCTGTTGAAAAGTGGACCACACACACACACACACACACACACACACACACACACACACACACACACACACACACACACACACACACACACACACACACACACACACACACACACACACACACACACACACACACACACACACACACACACACACACACACACACACACACACAATGGAAACCATTTTAATTGTGTTGTATTAAAATTCATATTTTACACGTTTCATTATGCATGGTAATAATAATAATAATAATCATCATCATCAATGTCAATAATTTTTTTCTGAACATTTTCACACAAGCTTCTGTGTCTGGATGAGAAAATGCTATTACTACTTATTATTTAACGAGTAAACCAGTCAGCTGGTGCTGACTCCTGATTGTGCTCATGAAATGTAGAACCACTTATAAAAATAAAGCATTTGTGTTGAATGTATAAGCAGTGTGGAGAAGTTAGATATTACAACATTATTTCTCCACTATGACAGTTTCAGTTAAGCCAAGTTTGGTTAAACTGGTTTTTGCTGTATAAATCAAAATACCAATTCTGAAGTGGCTGGCATAGTGTGAGACAGTACATACAGTATGTGAATTGTGTTGTGAGGTTCATTATCGTCGGGTAATATTTCCACATGTCTTGTCCCACATGTAAACTGTTAACTACACATTTCTCTTACTTATTCTATTACTCATTTAAAATTCTCCTCGTGTACCAATTAGATGTCAGGGTACTGCAGAGGGCATGTTACCTTGTCCTATTCTGGACCAGTTCTCGAACCCTAGCACAGACTACTTCTGTCATTTCTACACTTAATACTGTCTTAGGCTTCCTCTTCAACTTCTATCCTTCAGTTTGCTTTCCATCCTCTTCTAAGATATCTTTGGTCTTCCATTGTGCAGACGTGCCAAACCATCTCAGCTGTGAGCTTTATATCATACCAGTTAGAGGGATTACACCAACATTTGTGTGGATAGTGTAACGTTACCAAATATGGTAGTTACATAAAATAAGCAAATATAACTCCAAATGACAGGAAAGCATGAAGGTATTTCTAGATAAATAAACCTATGTGAACAAAAAGTGTGTATCTACAGATATATTAGTGTAAAGTTCCAACGATGAAGGAGAAAGTGTAACATAGCAGCATCATATACGAAATGAAGAAAGAAAATGACCATGAGCCAAAATAAAATGTTAGTAACCAGGCCCAATAGGATCCAACAGTGAGAGGAACCAACAAAATAACTACCAATAAAATCCAACAGTGAGGGGAAATCACAAGAATAATACCATTACCAACGACATAACGACAATACCAATAGATTCCAACAGTGAGGGGAATAATCAAAAATAACTATGCCAAATAAAAGGAAGAAACAACTCAAGAGCAACCACAATGATGGCAGGCAAACCGATATAGTGACAAATATGAATATTATGAAACAACGACTACTACAATGAAAATGGTGAAGAAGACGTACAAACCTAAAAAAGAAGGGAAGAAGAAGGACAAGGAAACATAACATGAAGAGAGAAGAAAATGGATAGACCATGCAAGGAATCATCATTCATCAAGTGTACTAGAGGCAATACTAGTAACCAAAAGAATAGTGATTATCAACTATGAAGAAACAGTGTTTAACATTTAAGAAATCACAAACAATTACAGTGAGTGCTTAATATAGATGTGAAAACCTGTGACCAGTTAACTAATTTTAACCTAATAAACCACACAAACAATTCCAGTGATAAGGTTTATAGTGGAAGAAAATGTGTTACTTTCATAGTGAAAACATCAAGAATTAAATAGTCAAATATACACAGACAGTTCGTGTGACTAATTTAATAAAGATTGTGATCCAAGTAGATAATCATAAGACCACCAAAATAATGTAAAATAGAACAGTTATATTATTATTCAGAGAACTGACAATAAAAACCTTTGTAAATTTTAAAAGAAATGTAACTGAATGCCACGGCAAAACAGAATACAATGCAAAGAAAGGCCAGAGAAAGAGTAATAACAAACAAAGTAGTTTGTTAAATATCAAACAAATGTGACAGAAATTAGTTACAAACCATGACAAGAAAGGTATTAACATTAGTTCAAGAATATTTGTATTATTGTTTAAGAAGAAGTAGTGTAAACATGTGTATTAAAACAATTAAAATATTGTAATAGAATACCATACTGAAGTCATGTTAGTAGTAGCAAAATGCTGCATTAGAATATGTTGTACATTGTTACATAACCCCATAGGAAAGACACCTATGAAACAAAAAAATCATACATGTTAGTTTAACCAAATAACCATCAACAATTATATCAATCAAGGATTTGTTATAAGTAATGATACACCCTAGTAGACAGTGTATTATATTGAATACAATACAAATTAAATAAAGCAGATCAAATATGATGGCACAAGGATAGAAGAAATGGAGCCTAGTATGCCAAATTAGTTAAACAAAATACAGTATTAAAACATGTACCAAGAATAATGAAAGTATTACCAGTAGTTAGATGAACATCTGGTACTACTATGAGAACAGATTATAAGTATAATGACAATAGTTTTGTAACCAAAATATTGTAAACTAGTTGACTATGAATACATAGCCAGTAGTAAGCAGAACCAATGTAACCAACTAGTTAAGCAAGATACTTTATTAAAACTTGAACAAAGATTAATGAGAGTGTTACCAGTAGTGAGAGGAACACCTAATACTACTGTGAGAACAGACCATAACCATAAGAATAGTCATTTTATATATAAATTATTAAAAACTAACTGACCATGATGGTGGAATCAGAATGTAAACAAACAGTAGGTAGCAAGTTATTTATGCAAAATGCAACATACAAACTTGTTTAAAAGTAGATAAAAATGTTATCAATGATCAGAAGAATGTCTGATACTACTTTGAGAATCTATATCAAGTATAGCAATAACAATTTAATTATTGTTTTATAAAAAAATAACTGACTACCATGCTATGACATAAGGTAAACAAACCCATTACTAGAAATTGAAGGGTTCTCAGATAGCTAAAAGCTAACAAATATATGAAAGGAATTAGGTACTATAATTGTACACTAATTGCATTTATTACATAATATACCTTATATAGAAAAACCATAAATAAAGTGACAATTGTAAGAAAAGAGATAGGAGGGTACTGAAACAATGCTAATAGTATATGATATACAGCCCTGTACATATACTAAAGTACAAATTCATGTAAATAGACGTTTATATTATTGTTAGATTACAATATCAATGTTATTAAATAGGAAAAAAATAGTTTTAAGGACAATTGTGAATAATCAAATATGGACGCCAAAGACGCCATGACCAGACATTGTTTGGGTAACAATTATTCCCAAATTTTGTATTAAACAAGTTGAGATATAGACTCAGATCGTTTAGTCAAAAGTGTTTTAGTGTAAATAGTTAAGTTTGGTGTAATAAACGTATTAAATATAAGATGCACCATAAAAATCGATAAAATCGTTATAGTGATTTAAATAATGGACGGATTATAATCTTGTTTGGACTTTAATTAAAGCGCAGGATGTCCGCAATTTATTGACACTAACCGTTTAACGATAAGACAAATATTAAGAAAGTTATTACGATTTTAAACTTTTTAATTATTTTTTGTACCAGTGCTGACGTCAAGCTAATCTCAAACCCAAACACAAAATTGGTAAAAAATTAAAAATTTTAAGAAGCCAAAGTACTTTGGGTTGGAGAGTTCAAACATTTCAGCCAGTCGAATGAATGGAAATCGGCAGACAAGCCGGAGACGTTCCAAAGGAGCGTCACAGTCATCTATCAATCATCAAAGAGACAGGACGTGTCACTCTCCGAACGAGATATGAAGAAGTTTATATTTTTGAATTGTGCGCGACACGCAAACATCAGTAACTAACATACACTAACCTAAATACAACACAAGCATTTACGTGTGTACAGTGCGGAGTGAAGACTATTTAAATACGATCAGTGTACAATATCGATCGTATTTGCGAGTGTTGTGCGAAAAATAAACAGGGAGTACAATATTTTTAATTAATTAACAGTAAAACAGAAATAAAAATTTTTGTCCATACCGATCGTTTATATACTACGCTAATCAATAATAGCGAAGTATCATAATACTGATGAAATTTATCAGAATTGACGAAAGTATTATTTCGCAATTTTTAACATGATAAATAAATATTTTAATTATTTTTCATAATCAAAAGACTCACGATTAATGTACTTATTACAAAATATGAGCATAGTAAATAGTCGCTCAATTGACTAACGTTATTTTTTTTTTGATTTTTATTATTGAAGTTAAATATTTTAATTTTTATGCGAAAGAATATTCTATGCTACGGATAATATTATGCATCAGAACTATTATAAATAATATGTATATGCTTAGATTAAGAAGAAATCAATATTCAAGATAATTAACTCTAATAACAATTCACGTTATGAGATAACCTTAAAATCATAACCGTAATTAGCCACCTTCTTTGTCACAAGTCTGTTCTCATATAATCCAAACCAGATGAAAACAATAACAAGAGTTTTTTTTTATAACTTTTTCTCTTGTAAATAAATAATTCCCACAGTGAATTATTAAAATATAGTAATACATTTTAGTAGTGCAAACCAACGCACTTGTTTATTGTCAAGACAATTACTGTATACTGCCTACGAATTCCCGCGTACGATAATACCATAATTATCTGTTATATGGTACCAATTTTCTATTTTAATATTTGTTTGTTTGTTTTTTATTAATTGTTCATTTAATCTCATTATAAAACGCCACATCTTGTACCTGGCATCATGCTACTTAAAAGAACCACACGAACTTGGTAATTAACTGATATAAGAGGACATAACCTCTCAAAATAAAAACTATTGTATAACCAACAGGGTTACCAGCCTTGAGGCTAAGGAGAGTTTTATTTTAACTTTTGTTCATTGTAATTATTCTCAGTAAAATTATTAGTAACTGATTGTCAATTTTTAAAAAAGATGTTATAGCATTATTAATTGTTAATAAACCTCTACTTTTTGTTACCAGTGGAAAAAGAGTTTAATTTCAAACTTAAATTAGGCCTAGTTCATTTATTAATAGTCAGTTCTACCAAAAGGTGGCGGAAGAATTCAAATATTTCTGATAGCTCAGAATTTTATTTAGCTGTTATATTATTTTTATTGTGCATGTTAGTCACGTTGGATATTCAAACAGAATATCTACTTGTATATGTAGCGTGTGTGTTACAGCTGAGCAGTCACCTAACAGAACAACAATATCCACATGTGGTAAGTGGGGGAGGTTACTAACGGAGTGTGAGAAATACTTTTAAATTAAAGGAGTTAACCATCGATACCCACATATTTGTCAGTCACAATCAAACTAATAATAATAATTATAATTTGAACATTTTATCATACAACATAATCGTGGATACCGGTGCGTATCTGCAAGCAACATACAATCACACTTCAATACTATACTATAAAAAAAACATCTATAAATATTCCTTTATAATAGGGAAGCTTCGTATTCTGTCTTGTCTTGTCTTGTTTTGTTTTGTAGACTCCTAAGAAATACAGATTTCTCGCATATACAATTTTGTAGTTTTCATTATTGAGAACAATGATGGTTTAGAATTTAATGTGCATTTTGTTTAATACCACTTGTTTGTTCAACCTTTAATAATGTATTCTCAGTGAGCCACTCGAGGTCATTGAATGGGATGAATATTTGATGAAAGATTTTGTGTTTGAGTATTAAATCAATCGCCAAACAGAGAAATAAGTAAAATCTGCCCTTTAAGTGAGCTGGGAAGGTTTTGACTCATTTTCTTTTCATTTTGCGTTACACAGACAAATAGATTTTAAAATTGATTTTGTTTCACACATACATAAAAACAACAAAATATGACTGGCATATGTTAAAATCATGTTAATGATAAGAATCACTTTTTTGGAATTGATAAAAATGAAATCTGACAAAAATTGACATCATATAGTCAGTACAAAATTGATTGGCTGTCATTAATATTAATAAAACATGACATTTTAACTTTTTACACATAGTGCTGTATGGTGGTGTATTGTTTCCAGCTGACCATGAGTGTTCTGTAAGTGGAACAGGGTCAGTGCATCTGATCAGTACACGTCTTTCTACATGGTATGTTACATGCCATAGTATGAAAGCATAAAGAAAATAATCTGGTGTCCTTTGCAGCTTCAGTAACTCTGCTGTTATATTGATATGTTGATTTAAGTAAAATTTAAGATATGGATGTCAGCTAAACTTAAGGCTTGGCATGAAGTCAAATATTATTATAAACAATAAATAAAGAAAAATCTGTTATTATTCCTTTGTCTATTATTGGTATACTACACTAATCTCAAATTCTGGATAAAAGTAAAAAAAAGATGATGATTTGTTTTCATCAAATTAGGGGCCCCTCAAGGCCATGTTTTGGGTATACTATATTATATTTATTATTTACATCCAACCTCCCATTGACATTTACTTATTATACTTTACACCAACTTTGTCACTATTGATTGCCACACTGCTAAGTACTTCATTCATGACGAGGTCTTTCGGTGTTTCCACCATCGTTTAAGACCTGAAGATGATGGAGACACCGAAAGGCCTCATCATGAACGAAGTATTTAGCAGTGTGGCAATAAGTAGTGACAAAGTTGGTGTTAAGATAGCTGCTAATAAACTAACAACTGGTATTATACTTTCAAACTAGCTTAAACAAATGAATCTTTAAATTAAGCTGTATAAAATATTTTGCTTTACAGAAAATCTGACAATGTATTTAAATAACATAGAAATAGTAATAGTAAGTTACAATAGTAATGATTACTATTTACATTTAGATAATACATTTGTCTGGAAGTAGTATGTTAATACCAGAAATAAAAATTGGTCCTTTATATAAAGAAATTGAATGAGTAATTGCATGGAAGTTCCTTGTATAGTTTGAAAACAAACTATTTATAGAAGTATATAATTGTACCTATGCATGGCATCAAACTGTGGATTATGCCTACAGATTCAACATTATAGTCATGTAGATAAATCAGAAGAAAATTGTTATTGCTTCATGGTATTATCAAATGATTCATAATGGTCTAGCATTCTAACTGTAAACAAAATCATTAATAAAAATTGTCAAACATTTTTACCATTACCACAACCACTTCTACTAATAAACTCAACAAAAATGTGAAAAAAGATGTGGCCTATAGACTTGCGATGTGGTACGATTTCCTTGTTATATGGTCTTCTGCTGATAACTTTCCAGGATTAGGCAGTATTGCTAGTTCCTTGTTTGAATTTTAGATTATTTATTCGTGAAGACAAGTCACATACAGGATTACAGTGAGTTAGGTTGGAAGAACAAAATATACTACACCATACTGTAATATTCTGGAAAGTAATGATAGCCTGTAACAGCCTTATTTATAAAACCTTAATTTAGTGGTGACTTCGAATCAATAAATGACAAAAAGCTTTTGTTAAATAAGTAGACACATTTTAAAGAATTACAGTACTGTCACAATGATAATAAATATTTTCAAAATGTCGTCAGAGACGTTTTAACATTGAATCTGTTTACAGATTGAATCTCGTAAATCCTTTTGTCATTACTTATTTTGAATTTTTTATATACTGATATTTGGTGATTGCTTTTAACACCAGCCAAACATGTGATTGGTTGTCAAAACTGGTTAGTGGCAGAAATATTCATGAAGGTGTGTGTGTGTGCGTGCGCGCGCGTGCGCGTGCCCGTGATGTTGTTTATACTTATTTAATTATGGATAATAACACTTTTTATGGATAGTTATATAAGTACACTGAAATCTTGATTGTCTTAATTATGGTAATGCAAATGCACCACTAAATTTGCTGAGAGTTACGGATTCAGTTAACACACAGTAAGATTAATATAATTTATTTAATCAGTAAATAAGAAACAATGTAACTTGAGAAAAACAAAATTAGTTTATAACTAAACAATTAAGAAACGTGAGTAACAATCTTAAACAGGAATGTACAAATTTACAAATAACTGTTTGTACAAAAAGTTTATTTTTCATGGAAACAGTGAATCTAATAATCCTGTTAAAAAATGAATGAATGATATCTGAAGAGTTTTATGCTTTTATATTTCAGAATGTAAAACAGTTTATAACATATTTAAGTGTATTTTTATGTAGTTATCATGGATAGGAAAATTAATTGTTTTGGGGCTATTGCACTCTTAGAGTAGAATTCTGTTAAACACATTTTAATATATGACAGATATTTAATATTTGTTTTTCTTCATTCAGGAGTAGGACTCCCATATGTCTAATAATAATCTGAACTTTATGATTTTCTGAATTCCCGAGTAGTTCGAATTACCAATGTTCTGCTGTATTAATGTTAGAATACGAAAATCTTTTCATAAAGATTTGAATTAAACTTTTGATGTTTAATAATAATTGCTGAAAGGAAAAACCGGAAAAAACTCTTAGCTGCCGAAATGGATTATTTAAGACACATTTGTAGAAAATCAAAACTGGAAAGAGTCAGAAATGAAACAATTAGAGTATGAACACGACGAAGAACATAGTGGAAAAGATTGAAAAAAAAAACAACTACAGTAGTATGGTTTGGACACACAAAAAGAATGGACGAAACCAGGTGGCCCAAGAGAATTTTAGAGTGGATACCATATGAGAGGAAGGCCACGAAGAAGTTGGCGAGAGGGTGTAGATGAAGCTATGAAACTTAGAGGCCTGGAAGAAGACATGTGCTATAATAGAAGAGAATGGAAACTAGGGACGGAGAAGTGGCCTAGGCCGTAGAAATCCGTTATATGTATATATATAATTGCTGATTAAATAAAATGTTTTTATTAATAAATACTGACTACGGAAGTCTACAGATGAAAGTTGTAATTAATATAATAATTAACAAGTATCTAGTATCTACAAAATATGAAATTAGGTAATGTTAACGTTAATTGACCTAGTGGGGACGTATCTGCTCTGTTTGGAGTAGGATGTGACAAAAGTGGACATAATAAAATTATACACAATGTCAAGCTGTGGCATTAACTTTGTATAGTAAGTTTTTGCGAATCAGGAAAAGTCCTTTATATCCATAAAGATATGTGTAACTCCCACATAAGCCCATTATTATAAGCATCTGTGGCAGGCTATTTTTAAAAGCTGTGTAAAATAGTTTTTTTTTTATACAGAGTTATGTTACCATTAGTGCCTGTGCGCGGATGTGTATGTGTGTCTGTTTTAGAGTTCCTTTAAGGCATGTTACAAAAGGTGTGGTATGCCGTTAATCTACAAGTATAGACAGGAATAATAAATTTGATGTATTGTTTATGATAATCAACAGTTGTCATTACAGGCTTACACTGGTTGTTATCGTATGACACATAGTCATATTCTTTCTGCTGTAGGCATTGCTAAAATTAAAGTTTAAGCATATAATGATACGTTTTACAAATTACAGCTGGCACAACCAAGGTCTTCTGTTTAAACTAATCAGTTGACTGTGAACTGGACATTTTGTAGTCACATTTAAACACTGATTATAAATATTCTAACAACTGCTTTATGTTTTTCCAAAGTTATGAATACGCAATATGTACATCCACTGTAGGCAGCTCATTATGTACTCAACTTTTTGCTGAGTAGATTCTGATAGCTGTATGTGAGTATGATCCAGTCTACGATGGTAGGAATAAACAGACTGAAAGTAAACCAAACTGAAACGAAGAATACAATTATATAATGCCGATGGCCATTAATGGAATGGTGATACAACGCACAAAAGGTAGGTGGAGGTACCTGCAATACTAGATAGTGAAAGAGAAGTAAAAAAAAGAACAGGTACACCAAGCAAAACAAACTATTAATAAAGAAAACAACATATTATGGTTAACAAATGTAAGAAAAAACAAAACATCGAATATACTAGAGAATTGTCCAGAGTATACTTACTGCTTTAGGAGCAGCGGCTTGAAAAACAACAAACATTATAAACAAAAAGACTGGAGACTGAAATGGACATCCTACAGAGAACTGTGCTTTGTCAATATTAGAGAAGATTAGAAATCAAGACATAGTTACGATGGACACTCTGGTCATCGTATGGTACAGTGGAAAACAAAATACAGACACCTATGAAGTCACTAATAACCAGCTTTAATTAATCACAAATAAGAGTTTGTAATCAACTTGTACAATATTGAACTTAAATTTGTCCACAAGCAATAATAATGTCAACTATGAAGAATTCTGCACTAACTATAACACAACAGCACTTCGCTACAGGACTTCTACAAACACTAAAGGCCCCTACACACCTTCCAATCTGATCCGATCCGATGTCCTAAATGTAGGATTAAAATAGCAAATTGTATAGTGTGTAGGACGATCATCCTTACAAAAAAGTTGGAATCCGATTTAGGAAGGCGGTCCTCCCCATCCGACTAGATGACTTAGGACAGATACCCTCCACCTTCCATCCTAGATCGTATAGTGTGTAGCACAGTCGGGGGTTGGTTCCGATTAGTTATTTCTTTTCTTTTCAGTGGACTGCAAGTTGATGAACATGTTTTTCATTTTGTTTTGAGTATATAGTGAGTAAAATGGCTGAAGACGAATGTAGAAATATTTTATTGAACTCGGAAAATGGTATTACATTTTTCTATGAACGGCTTTACCATTCTCAGCAATTCCATAAAACATTGTTCATTCATTCGTAAAAAAATTCGGAAATCGTCTGAGTTCAGTTGCTTCAACAATATCGAATGGGTAAATTTCTTTCTTTCTTTTAACCACTTTTTTGCCCAAAATTTTCTTTCTGGTGGGGGCTTTTGGAGGATCAACAGTGTTGTAAGAGCAACCCCAATTTTTTTATTTTCTGACAAAAATGGTGCCATTACGAGGGTGTGACCAGGTCGAGAATCTCAATGGTACTGACTAAAATGACGAGATCGGATAAAGAAATTGGACAGTATAGATAGCGATCTCCTTTCCTAAATTGGAGATCGGATCAGATTGGACTGGAAGGTGTGTAGGGGCCTTACGGAAATCACTCACTGTCAACTGAGCCACAATGCCAGCCTCTGTCCCTATGTAGCACACGTGTTCTAGAATCTTTCCATCCTTAACTTAACACGACTTAATGTGTAATTCAAGTGTTCTCCAGAGGACTCTGGAACATACTTTTGTGCGGCCTTGACTGAGGCTACACATGCATGGCTACTTGGGGGGGGGGAGTGAAGGACGTTCTAGGCTGTTAGGCTGTTCGATAGGGTTCTCGTTATAATATGCAGGAGTCAATGAAGAAATAGTACAGACATATTAAACAAACATGGTACTAATGGCTCAAAAAAGTAGTAGAGTGACAACCACTTCAAGATAAAATACTCCAACCACCAGGTAGTTACTGAGATATTAAAGAAACAAAATAGCAGCTAGGAAGTAAAAATTGGGTAATACAGAGTTTGGAGAAAATGCTACAAAAATTAGACAAGCCTTATTTGTATGCAAACGTATGTGTACATGTGTGTGGTCCTTAATATAAGTGCACAAACAAGTACTTTTTTGAGAGAGAGACCTTCAAGTGTCATACTGTGCTCATCATCATTTGCTGCCTTGTGAAGTATTTGTATTTTGGTTCCATATTGCTGTCTGTTAATTTTGATAAGTTTTTTATTCTCGTACTCTTTCTTTCTTATGTGTGATTGTAGGTTTTGTCAAATGATTTTGTTTTGGAGCTATTGGAATTTAAGTTTTTTGTGTTTTTTTATCGCTTTATGTATGTAGTCTTTCCCAAATGTTCATTGTGATGCCTTTCTCTAGCATATATGTTTTATTACTGTCGTGTTATTAAGTCAGGGTACTCATGCTGTATACTTATAGTAATTGCTAAATTAGATTTATAAATGCTCAACGTTTTCTGTATATATTTAAAATTTCAAAGTAGCATATTTTGTTTTTTTTTTTACTATCGTTCTTCTATGAGTTACTTTTCAATATTGTTATTGTTTGTTACTGATTTTATTATTATTTTAATATCTGTGTTGTTAATATTTTTAATACGTAGTTTGGCGTTTTCTTCAAAGCTTTGTTGTGAATGTGAATATAATCTGTATTTGCTTCTTGGTTAGTTCTCAAGTGTACTGTTTTTATTATTTCTTTATATTGTCTGTTTAATATAGAATTTCATTTTCATCAGGAATTTAGTGAATTGTATTTCTTTTTTTTATTTCATGCACACTTAGAGGTACTTTGTGTAGTCTATTCAAAATAGATGGAAGTTACAATTTTGTGTTGTGGTGGATGGTTGAAGTATTAGGTATGGTCAGACTAATACAAGTTAACTTTCTGTGTTTTACATATTATTGCAATTGGTTATGGTCTCTGGAAATAATTAAGTCTAAATAATTGGTTTTATTGGTTTTTCATGTTCTTTTGGAAATTCTTTGTTTGAATGTACATTGTTCCAGCATTTTAGTATTTCACCTTTTGTGTTTTTGTTGTTTAGAGATTTCTAGCTGCTGTAAACCTAGGTTACTGATTAGACGTAATGGGGGGGGGGGGGTCTTTGATTACACAATTTTGTATGTATGTATGTATGTATTGTAAAAATATTTCAGCTATGTTATACTGTTATAAGATAGGTAAATTCATAGCCAAACCTTTGTGTTGTTGGTAATGTTTATTGTTCTTTTATGTATTGGATATATTCACATTGTTTTTTAAAAATATGTTTATTGTCCTATTGGTACATAGTACCAGTTACATACTAGTTACATTATAGAATACTGGTTACAAAATTCTGTGAACTGTATAGTGTTTGGTATTATGGGAGTTAGATTGATATTAGTACTAGTCAGATTAGGTTTGTTGTTTTGTGTTTCATTTTGCATAGTTTGGATTGTAGTTTACCAATATATGTCACGGTTTTAACGTTGAAAATGTTTATAAGGACGTGTCGCACATTTGAAAACGACCGCTGGTGCGTGATCGAAAATGGGAACCGGTGAGTTTCCATAGAAACTACTTCTTTGTTGTCAATAATGTAGTACACATATAAAACTTCGCTTATGAATGCGACTACATTTAACTTAAAATCTGTACATTGGTAAATGAAGAATGAATTCATTGATTGGTGAATGAAGAATGAATTCGTTGATTGGTGAATGCACATAAATATATATATTTTTTAGATTTATTGAAGCATTTTCAATGCCCTTCTCTGTGCATTGCATTTGTGCAATGACTGTAAATTTTTACTGTTGAAAATGTCCTTTGTTGTTTTCGTAAGTATCTGATTGACGTAGTCACAATATTTTTCTGCGAGGTCTGTATTTAGTATCATCTAATAATTATTGTTGTTTACAAATTTTTTAATTTTATAATGAAATCAGTATTTTAAGGCTGTCACTGCCAACATATGTGGAGAAAAGACAGTTCTGCTTCATTTTATTTTGAAACTATTTCTAAAGCTGCTCGTATGGAAACAGTAGGCCATACTGTGATGTTTGTATTCTACTCAATAATAGAGATGGTATTCGAAAAAATAAACTAAGTAACTCATACTAATTCTTTGCTTAGGCTTTGAAATGCATTTTGTATATTTCTTTGCCTCCCATGGCAAAAGGCATCACGTGAATCCGGCTGATTTCAATACAGTTATAAAAGACAAGAGTAAAGGAAGCACTGTGGTTGCTGCCACATTGTCTAAACAATAACTCACATGATGCACGACCACTATTTCACAACTTTTGAATGTATTTTACAAATATTGTAACGTAGCGCTTTTTGTAGAGGTTTTAGCGAAAACTTTGTATGTTGCTTATTGAATGTTCGTCTTATTTAATTAAGCTCCCGATGTTGTGTACGCCAATCTGTAACGTAACGCAGTGAGGTACAGTAGAGTTATATTATATGCCCCACGTTGTATGCGTCAATCTTGTAACGTACTGGTTTTGAGATATTAAAGTTTCCGCCTCTCCGCAGTCGCCACTTATGAATTATAATAACTGAAGTTTAAAAAATAAAGTATTTTGTAATGTTACTCAATCTAAGCAGAAATCGAGTGTGTGTGATTTGGGGTCAAGTAGGGAAGTTGTTCAGGCTTATGAGGAAGAGAGAGTAAGTACCGATTATTTACACTCGGTTTAGGCGATTTCTGAAATTTTTCCAAATTGTTCGCTGTGATTTAAATCAGCGGATTGTGAGACGAGTTTCCACGCCTAGTTCAACCAACCTACACTATGGGAAAATATGACCCGATGGATTGATCTCTTCTGTTTTTGTGCTGAAATCTATTACAACTACCCACTACAAAAATTATAACACATTTTTATTATTCAATATCATTTTTCAATAATATTATTTATTGAAAATTATTGGTTTTTGTTTCCTGCCACCAAAATACAAGTATCACAATTGATCTTTCTTTAAATAAAACATAAGATCGACTTCATCGAGTAAACATGGAATTGTCGAAAGAAAAAAAAAACATGTATGGTTTTGTTTACCAAACTTTACACTATTTTTTAAAACATCAATTAATATATAATTCTTTATAATTCCCCAGGGTTAAGGGTAAGTTCTTTTTGTTATGAGATGGTCAGAAATGGATAATTACTAAGCTTTACAAATACCGAAAAAATATTAAATAAAATTTGTTTATTTTTTTATTTAGTATGTAGTTCCAGAAATGTCCGTAAGAGAGCAGCATGCTTTTGTTTACTTGAACACATGTGATTAAATTTGACTAGTTTTGTGTTCTATATCACCATTCGGAATGCGTTTTCTTCGTTAACTATTAGACAAAATGTTTATATTACCTCTCTTCTTATAGCTCTTACTGGAATGAAGCCTTTTCTCTGGTGAGGTCCGTCTTGAGTTATAATTTCATTACCGTCTGGCTCATATTCTATCGTTAACTGGAAACATGGCGAAACTAGGCCGAATCATCAGAAGGTTTTCTTTCACTGTTTATTAGGGAGTATAACCATTTAATTTTGATAAATAGGGTATGATTATATAGTGTTCATATTGTTTTTTAATTTTTGTACTAATTTTCACTTCTCCAAAGTTAATTATTTTATTAGAATTGTAGTAGCATCATTTTGTCAACTCGCCAGGTTTTTTCTTCAAATTCTATTCTTAACAATACTTGTTATTCTCGTCACTGTTAGTAACCCATCATATTTTTATTATACAGGCAGTTTGTAATTATTATAAATTTATATTTTTATTTACCGAAAAATAATTCTTTTCCATTCCGGTTTCTTTACCAATTTCGTTTACATAATAGGTTTTTGTTCATTTTCTTATGACCTTGTATATAAGTATTTGATATTTTTATTATCTTTAAATAAATTTATATATTATTTATTAGTTTTTCATAGTTTTCCTACACTGCACTACTTCCTGCTGCCATTTCCCTCATATAGTATTATTTTAATTTTTTATTATACTTTGACATTTAAACTTTTTATGTTTTTTTAAAATGAACCCTGGGTTATCTTATATTCTAACACAAATATTTGAAAACTATAAAATTAACTTAGGTATTACAATTGGTTGGCTACCCAATATAAATATTACAATAAATAAATAAAATACAGAAGCAATTAGTAGCATTATAGTCTACTCTCATAGTTTTATAATTCCCAAACCTACAGCACAATTCTGTAAGAAGTTCATTCACTTTCACTTTTACCTCCATGGGTACACTTATAACTCATTCGGCACTTTATATCACTCGAATTGTTTATCATGTTTAGTGATATACTTTAATTTAGAGCTAGTTATAGGTTACCCATTTCTGACCTTTATGTTCTTACATGATTTAATTTATTGGGACCGGGTTATGTAACGTTACAATATTCAAAGTCAATAATTGCGCAGTAGCCATAATTGGAAAAATTAATTATTATTTGGCTGTACAATGTTTACACATTTTCTGGAACCAAAAAGTACAGAATTGATTGAATTCTCATCTGCCACTGCTGCTTGTCCATCTAAAGATCTTCAATTTCTCTTTCCCTCAATATAATCTGAATTTCTTCTATCCAGGTGGTAGATAGTCTTTCTTTTCCTTCTTCCTGGTGGAGGTCCATTCCATAACTCTCATCGGCAATCTTTCCTGTGCCATTCTTTTATGTGTCCATACCATTGTAATTTTTTTGTTTGAATAAAATCAACAATTGAATCTATTTGGTTTTTTAACATTTCCTTTTTTTCTAATGAATGGGGAGTTGGTCCATTGCATTAACCCCCAACCAGGAGGTTCAGGCAATTTTTAATCAAGGTCTACTTCCTTTAGCCTTTGATAAACCAATATCCAACTACAAGGCAGCAGCTGCTAGTTTTGGTCCGGGTATTTTATTTCTCCGGTACCCACCATATCTGGTGAACATTCCCCAATCCGCCACTTGGGGAGGTGCCCGGTGGGAGACCAGCAACTCCACATGGGATAAAGTTCATGCTGTTTGAAAATAACTACTACTCCTTCTTGGTTACACATATGCTTTTTTTGAGTGACATAACTTAATGTAGTAGAATTAGATGATAATTATTAGGGAAAAAATGGGAGTGTGATGAGGATGTGAAGACCAGAGTTACTAAGTCTGTACAATGATTGTTTAGAATAAACAGGAAGATTCCATTCACTGAGAATATAACTGTGCAGAATATTAAGCGACAGTCGCATAACATAAGTAAACGTAATTATTTTTTTGTATTGAACATAAAAGCCATAGAACTTGTAAGTGACAGCAGTTATGCATTAGTAAACTCTCCATGAACAGCTTTTAAATACAGGTCATGACATTTGTGTGCCATTGAATAATTTGCTTAACATTGTAGGTTCATTATGTATTGTATATAAACGGATCAGTAAATATTTTGTGGCAGTGAAATTTTTATATGGTGAGCTCCGCTACCAACAGAGTTTACTGTACTGGATATTTCTCAGTTGATATAACAAGCAGAGAGAGGGAGAGGGAGAGGGAGAGGGAGAGGGAGAGGGAGAGGGAGAGGGAGAGGGAGGGAGAGAGAGAGAGAGAGAGAGAGAGAGAGAGAGAGAGAGAGAGAGAGAGAGAGAGAGAGGATAGCATATGTACGCAGTAGTGCACAATACAATACTCCTTGTACGTTGCAGTGGTATCTCAGCTTGTTTACATGGTTGAGGTTATTCATGTTGAATATTGTCATCAGTTGTATTGGTAACATTGAAGCAATAACTACTAGGAGTTCTAGACTCACCATGCTAACTGCATACATACATGAAATTTCTTTTTGAGGCTGAGGTATAACTGCATATTTGTTACAACACGTACACACAAAAACACCAGGCTTCAATACAGTTTAAGGGGCTCCAGATCTAAAAATAATTGTATGTAAAGGGTGATTCAAAAAGGACTTTACAACTTTGAAAGTATACATAAATTTATTCAGGTAACTTACAGAGTCGGTTGAGGTGTCATTTCAAAGCAAAACACATCAAGTTTGTCATCCAACATTCATTGTGGTTCGATGTGGCTACCATTTGTAATGCGGCATACATGCCACCTGTGAAGTCGATTTCATTCCAGACTTTAGCCAGTAAGTCGGGCGTCACTTCTGCAGTGGCGGTGTTAATTCGAAGTCTCAGCTCAGCAAGACCAGCAGGTAAAGGTGGTACAAAAATCCGATCTTTAATGAAACCCCACAAGAAAAAATGTACCGGTGTCAAATCTGGGGAGCAAGGTGGCCATGCAATTGGACCTGCACGACCAATCCACCAACCTGGGAATCGGATATCAAGAAAATCTCGGACTTCTACGCGGTAGTGAGGTGGTGCCCCATTGTGCTGATAGTAAGGCGTCCATCTTGGTCATCCTCGTCTAACTGAGAAATTAGAAAATTTTCTATCATATCCAGATACACGATACCATTTACGGTTGCATCCCTGAAGAAAAACGGGCCCTACACTTTTTGTTTGCTAAGGGCACAAAAAACATTGACCTTAGGGCTATCACGAATATGCCGCAAGGTTTCATGGGGGTTTTCACTACCCCATATTCGGCAGTTATGGGTGTTCACCTTGCCACTGATGTGAAACATTGACTCATCACTAAAAATTACATTGTCTAGGAATGTCTCGTTGTCTGCAATTCTATCAAACATTTCCACACAGAATTGCTGGCGAGTGACTTTATCTTCATCTGTAATGTGTTGAACCATGGTTAGTTTGTATGGCTTCAAGTGCAAGCGTTTATGTAATACGCGCCAAACAGTCGGTTGTGGAATGCCAGTCTCACATGACGCACATCTAGTTGATTTCTTAGGACTACGGGAAAAGCTTTCTCTGAGTTTGTTCCACAGCAGCTTCAGGAACTTGTGAAAGTCCTGGTGATTTTCCATGTCGTACAGAACAACCAGTCTCAAAGAAGGTTTGGTACCAAGAGTAAATTGTAGGCCTACTAGGAGGCTCCCTACCATATTCCGTACAGAATTTACGTTGAACTGCAGTTGTTGATTGCGTATCATGAAACCAAAACACACAGCGAGCACGTTCCGCACCAGTAAAAGTAGCCATTTTCAACAACAATGGTGACAGCGCTACTGGTGGGTGTATTCGGTATTAATGGACTACGTGAGTCAAAACTAGATGTGTTTTGCTTCGAAATGACACCTCAACCAACTCTGTAAGTTATCTGAATAAATTTCTGTATAGTTTCAAAGTTGTAAAGTCCGTTTTTAATCACCCTGTATATTTCTGTGATACTCTGTACAAAGACAGTCCAGGACAGACGGCAATACATAGTTTCCGTTTTTAATTTAAATAATATTTTTAGGCGGTCAGAGAAAACAATATTAAAGTAATTAAAAAATTTTATACCTAAACTAATGATTGTCATACCTGACTGAAGCAGGATTGTGTGCACTTAGGCATAATGAAATTTGGAATTGATATCATCTTCTAAAAAATCTATGTAAACAAAAAAAAGTAATATTCTGTTATGTCAGAACTTCCTGACAGCGTTACTGAATAAACCCAGTTACTGATTTACTCTGTAATGAATGATGTAATCTACAGCTTTGTTGTTGTTTAGTATTCCCCCTCCTAATCTTAGACAAAAATCTCTCCCTAATCTTAGGTAAAAAAATATAAGACTTCCTGATTATGGTTCAACAACACTCTTTACAAATACGAGTTTGACAGAATTTTCAAGTTCTATAATCAAATAATAAACCATTTTTATAAACAGAAATAACACTGTTGCACACAACTACAAATAATAATTCCCAATTAGTGCTTTCAAACTTCACAGCTTAACGTCAGATGGGAAATATGATATTTCTGATCTTATGATGAGCTGTGAAGCTTGAAAGTGCTAATCGAAATAATTTTTCTATAGTGATGTGCAACAGTGTTGTTTCTGTTTGTGATTATAACCACTGACACAGCTTTATTAATTAAATAAACTATTTTTATAGCCATAAAACTGTGGAATGAGTCATTAGATATCACATTTTCTCATAATATGTGCAATAATACTGACTTTTAAATAGTTTTTTCTTTTTAATGTGTGGAATACACTTCTACCACTTAGTTCCTTGTGACTACCTCCTTCAGAACTGCCACATAGTCCTTTACTAATAAGTTTGTAATGTTTAAGTAATGCGAGTTGAAATTGAATATGAAAAAAGTTGGGATACTTTTTTCAAGAAAGAAACAAGAAAGAACAAGGAAGAAATCAAGACACATTCAAACATAAGTAACCACAATCAATCATTGATTGGAAAACAAGAATTTGGGACAAGAAAAATTTGTTAACATGTAAAGGACATCAACATAGAGGTAATGAAATGTTTTACCAAATGTAGTGCAAGGTTCATTGTTTTATGGAAGTGAGAGTTGGAATTATAAAGTCGTAACACCTATCTTGAAGCAGCAAAAATGTGACTGTGACAGATAATGACAAGAACTAGATAAGCTAAGAGGAAAACAAATTTGGAGTTGTAAAGGTAAAAGGAAAGAAAGGAAAACTATGCAAAAGAAAGGTGATACTGATGATGTGATGTGCAAGGCATATACAGTATGTAACTAATTTTTTATTTCATTGACAATGAAAAATTTGCTTCTTGAAATAATAGGGGTGAATATTTTGTGGATGTACATCTTCATAATTATTTGATTGTTCAATCTTTGAGCTTCTATCTCATTTGTGGTGTTACTCATACCATACCAATACAAAGTAGAGACAGACAGGTATTGTTGTTTAATCTATCATACATTCAAGACAAATGTGTGTGTGTGTGTGTGTGTGTGTGTGTGTGTGTGTGTGTGTGTGTGTGTGTGTGTGTGTGTGTGTGTGTGATAAGATTAGTGAACACTTCATTTATTTATTATCATCAATTTCTCTGCTGCGTTCATAACCAATACATAGTGTGTTTAAGTTTTGTGCATTCCGTGAACATTCCTAGTAAACAGAATTAGTTTTGAACTGGGATTTTGAAAAAAAGTGGATTACAAATGTTATTCACATATATGGTAGGTCCTGTGCTTGTTTTTTTATATATGAGGTAGTGGACTATGTATGATATAATACTAATGTTATCACATACGGTAATATAATGATGATTGTGTTATGAAAAGTTTGGTTATGATTTGTGTGTGAAGTTTTCGAGTATACTGCTGCTGTTAGTTGTAATAAAGAATTCAAGTGAAAGGTTAGCCAAAATATCCGTACCAAAGTTGGTACATTTTATTGGAACATTCTTGTATATAACATACCCAGTGCAGTTTATTGATTAGTAACTTAGGTTAGGTTTTTCACACACACACACACACACACACACACACACACACACACACACACACACACACACACACACACACACACACACACACACACACACACACACACACACACACACACACACACACACACACACACACACACACACACACACACACACACACACACACACACACACACACACACACACACACACACACACACACACACACACACACACACACACACACACACACTATAATGTTGATGTTTCTAAAATGATACTTTTTTCTATTTGTATCAGCCATCTGAGGACCACCTGCCAATTTCAATAATTTATTCCTTGTTCTTTTCTATTTCTCCAATATTCTTTCATCTTTTCACTATGTCTCTTCTTCCTGTCTGCAGTCCACTTTGAACCTGCGTTTTTCTCTCTCCTACCCGGGACTCTTGCATTTTTAACACTTTTGCCCGAAAAACTTTGCTTTCAAGTGTTATTATTTTTATCTAAATCCTTTTTGACTTCTTTAATCTATCTTGATGTTGACTTCTTTCCCCACAGATATTTGAAGAGATACTGTACTATTATTATTATTATTATTATTATTATTATTATTATTACCAGTACTGTTATCATTAAAAGTTTTCTTATACAAATTTCCTCCTTTACTTCCAATAAAATTTTAAGATTATATCAAGATGAGGAAAAATAATGTTCTAAACTTGTGCAATGAATTTTGGCGTACATGTTGATCACAATTGATTGCCTGTTTATTATCTGAGTTGGCATTGGAGAATTTGGCATATTTATAAAATAATGCTCTTTATGAATTTGATATCTGATTTGAAATAGTAATGTTAATTTAGTAAATATTTTGAAGATGCAACAGAAATATCTTGGAACAGTTATATTTGAACCGATCACTTATTCGGACTTTTGTTGAAGTATTTATAATTTGTCTCAGTAATGGAAAACAGAATAACTATGTACATGACATTTGAAATTTTTGTATCATCTTATTATTGCTTATTATTTATTGGCTGTAAAAAATTATTAGAAATTAGGTTAACATTCTGCGGAATAGGTAAATTGTTCTGTGGAATATGTTTGGTTCTAGTTAAACATTTAGAATGGCTTTTTGAGGTTAGTAGACCAGTACGGTAATGAAATGTCTGCCATGACGGTAATGATAATTTTTTTTTTGTTACCAGTAATAATAACTGAAAGGGCCATAACATAAATTTTGTGTTAACTAATTGTGTGTTATATATATATTTTTTGCTTATATACAATTTCTTGCTTGTATTTTTATACAGTTCTTGAAATATAGAGACATATGATAACAAGAAACTATACAGAAAATAACCTTAGTACAGTAGAGCATTGATTTTTATCCGACCACCCATTAACCAAACAATCTATTATCCGAACTGAATAAAAAGTACAATTATGTACTGTACTGTACTGTAATGTACTGGACATGTGTAGGCGTATTTGATATTGAACATAAAAATGTCTTTTATTTTAAATTAATTTTATAGTACAGTGTTTGTCATTAAACTCTAATGTTTATTAAATCAACTTTTGGTTCTTATTAATTACACTCAGTTTTAATTCAGTTATTTTTAGCCTTAGTAATACATTACAGTACAGTATACAGGTTGCTGTAATTATATAACAGTATGTTAGAAATTATTTTGTAATAAATAAATATGTTTTTGTAAAAAGAAATAATATTTTCAATTTATGATCTATTATCCGAAATATCGATTATCCAAATGGACCCTCGTCCCGAGAGGTTCGGATAATCGATGCTCGACTGTAATTTATTGTAAGCAAGGAAGGGAAATTTTATAAATAAATGCTATAAAGTAAGACGAGAAAGGAGTTACAAATTTGTAGGGACATTTGAATCACATAAACATCAAGGAGATTTGGGTCGTACTACCATAATGTAGTAATTCCATTAAAAATGTAATATAGGTTGATTGTATTGTGTACAAAGTGGTGTAACCTATAATTATAACAAAACAGTTGCATTGAAATAGATGTGAATGTGCAGCATGGCTATTAGAAGAACTCTACAGAGGTTATTATACTTAAAATATGCATTTTAGTTTTGGAGCTGGAAACTTGCCAGTCTGTAATGCTATTTTTAATTCTCCAACCATGCATTGTGTCTTTACAAATATACAATCGAAACTGTGCCAGTGTTATGTTGATCACCTGAGTAAAATCAATATCAATTGTACCATATCAATTACCATAACACGTTTCATTTCATAACACAGTAATAATAATGTAGTGGGAAAGTTAGTTAAATATTGGTTAGATTGTCCATTTACATCATCATCGTCATCAAGTGTCTGCTTATTAATGAGCGAGTGCTTCTTCACTCGTCCTATGCTTCTTTCACCCGAGCTATTCTACTTTAGTAGATTGTCCCTGTATTTTGCAAACACAAGACCTATTTGTGTTTCTTGGCCTCCGATTAAGTAATCTCTGTGACCAGTTGTTACCTAACTTAATGTCTTCTCCATCCTTAATTCTGTAGTATCACATACTTTAGTTTGATTACTTATTCATTCTTTTATTTTCTGATTTCATCTTGTGATTCTTCCTTGCTTCTGTATTCAGCCTGAATTTTTTTATTTTGTTTTGTATTCATTGTCTGCATTTCAGACCAGATTGCAGGAAACACCAGTTGATTAAAAACTTTCTTTTTTTTTAATGCAATAGTCGTTTGTTATTCTTTGTGATTTTCCTTGCCTTTGTTAATCCCAATCCACTCTTACCTTAATTTCCCGACTGCTTCTGGCATTTCTCCTTCAAAAGATTTCACTTTGCCCACGTCTGTCAAATACTTTCCATCTGTTTTCACATTTTCACCTAGTGCAGCCTTTATTAAATGTTATATATGTCTTTTTCTTATGTATTTTCAAGGCTTGTATATGTACGTGAATTTAAATACAGTAGAACAAGAACACTCTAAACGACATTAATCTTAAACAGCATCGTTAATTTGTTTTATTAAGGGCACATCTGCATATAAAATTAGTATTTTTTTTTAATATGAATAATTTTCTACTACTTGTAACAGTCCAGTCACATACATCTATATATGCTACTGAATCGTAGTGTTTAAAGTAGCCTAAAGTTCGAATAGCCTAATTTCAAATATAAGGAGATTCAGATCTACTGTATTGTGGTTATAAGCTATAAGTTGTTAAAGAAAATATGTTTGGCAATCTAGAAATGAAAATATGTAAGTGTGTATATATATTTACTACTCTGTTATTATATTAGACTTTGTGTCCAGCAGTCCAAAGAAATTGATAATTTAAACTATCCCTGGTTCCAGTTAGTTTGGATTATTGACCCCCCCCCTCTACTGGAGGATGATAATGAGTGGTTAACCAACTTTATTATTAAACTATGAAACTCTTGCCTGAATTATATGCTATTTGTGTAGGTAGAATAAGGTGTGACATCGTGGATCCCAAAAGAATATTATCAAATGCGGAAATCATATGCAGTAGATTGGAAATGAAGATATAAGAAGGAAACTTCACGGTTGAGAAAACAATTTTAGGCACCATAAATATAAAGTGCCTCGTGTGCTATAGTTGCGTGTAATGGATGTCTGAATATCATGGCCCAAAAATTGTTAAACTGGGTTTCCAACTAGACGACGAAAACGGGGTGGACCCAAAAGGTCATGGAACGAGAACGTACACAGTGAGATGAAGAAAAGAAGCTTGCAGTATAGAGTGATTGGAACAACAGAAGACTTAATTGTGCAGGATATGAGAGACAGTAGTAGTTGTATGAGCTTTCACACATGGATGAATTGATTGAAACTCTTGTTTCAAAAGTTTCTCCAGAAACTACATCACAACCCTAAATTATCAGAATTTTGTTGTCTACTAATCTATTATTCTCATCATTTTAAAAGTAATTTAGCGAACGCTCTAATTTCAGTTTTTCCAAATTTTAGTCAAGACCTTAAGATTTGTATTCTCCATGGAGTTTTCAGATATGAAATTTGGAACGCAGTACTAGCACAACTGTGTTTGTTTCATCCACAAACAGAAACGTGAACAGATAGTTGTCAACACAGTGTCTTGGTAAAATTCCTACACAATTTTTTTTTTTATATTTGTAAATGCTCATATTTTTCTTATTATATCCTTGTATAATATTATTATTAATAACAAAACTTTTACAAGAATATATTTTTATTATTTTGTTAATTACAATGTTCCGATAGTGTTCAACTATCATCATCAGATATAAATATACATAATAAATAAATAAAAATAATAACATTAATTTAAATCTGATGATAGATGAACACTATCGAAACATTATAATTTACAAAATAATACAAATATATTCTTGTAAAAAGATTTGTTTACATTGATAATAATATAATTGTTTTTTGTATTTTATTACTCCAACTAATTCTCCAAGACTGAAGATTAAATTAGGAAAAAGTTTAAGCTCTTGTTTTGTTTAAAAAGAGACAGATGTATCCTATTCCTTGTAAACTATCTTAATTTCATACAGAATTAAAATTTTCAGTGATCACAAATCTTTCAGTGATTTCTGAAATTGGAAATTAAAAATGCATGTATGTATACAGTAATATCAGTAGTGTATGTGGTGTTTTCAACAAAGAGGAAGTGTGGTGAATCATCTGCTCTTCAAATAAAATAAAAAGAAACAGGGATGACGTGTATACCAAACATGAAATAAGTATATAGCTTTGTCAGTTTGACAGGGAAACAAATGATTTAAAGGAAAAAAATGATTAATGACCAGCTACACTTTTGACATTTGTTGTCTACATGCTGGTAATTACCCTGTTGTGTTGGCAAGTGATTTATAGTAAATGGCATTACTGTTGTATATATTCCTGTTGTTTTGTTGCTGCTGTTGGTTGCCTAAGTACAGATTTTAAGATTAGCAGTTTATGGATTAACTCTATGTATGAAATGGAATAAATAAATTTTAAAATGTATAAATATAGTAATCTCTTGTCAGTCACAATATTCATGTATACAGAGTTGTGTAAATGTGGAGCACGAGTAATTCCCAATCACCAGGATGGAATTCAGTTACACATGGCTTGTTTTGTAACATCTGCATGCTTCTAGTCAGATTGAAGGCAGTTAGTTGTGTGTTTCTTTTGTGGTGGACAAAGAACAATCCAAAATGATTTTATAGCTTAAGCAAAGCATTACATTATGTTAATTATTTTTATGAATCACTTACCAATTACAGTTATATCACTACATGGAGAAAAATTAGGCCTCTAATCTGTGCCTGTTTAGTCTTTAAACAATAAATCACATTTTTTTATTAAAAAAAAAAAGAAGTAGGAAAGTCCTGTAGCAATGGCAAATGTATATTAGATTACTTATTTTTTGCGTACCGTATCACTTATTATATGATATATAATTACCTTAATATCCACTTTAGTGATACACAGTTTCGTCACTGATGACGCGTTTCGGGACTAAGTCCCATCCTCAGATACATAATTAATAAACTAAAATATTAAAATCACGACCATGATACTGGTCAAGTCAAAAATAAATAAAATAAATTATAAATCGCATGTAATAAGTTTTGCTAACCACGGTTGGAGCTCCCGCATGCGTTCACCCGCAACCGCGATTGTCACGCGACTCTTTTGCGGTTGCAAATGTGAACTAAACATGAATATTCTTATAAAGATTATCAACTAAACTTAATATCTACAGTTTCAATGTAGCTTAACCAACTAGAAGCCATATGACAGCTCTTTAACTATTTAAAATATTTATTTAAACCAAAGTGAACTGAAAATTATGAATACAGTAAAACAAAAAAATTTATGCTTTCAAGAGAAACAGTTACAAATTTACATCATTATTTGACCAATTAACAATTCTTGAAATGTAGCTTATCAACAACTCCTATATCTCAGTAGCCAATTTCCAGTTTATTTTAAGGGATTTATTTTTAAGTACTTATAAACACTGTTGCAACATGGAACACATGTATTTTAGATAAAAATCTTTATAAAGTAATGTGTTCTCCATCATAATAGTGTTTATAAGTTCTTAGTGATACTCAGACATGTTATGGAGACAATCCAAGGATTTATTTTCTGTTCTGTATTTAACCTGATCTGGCAATTTATTATACATATTTCGTTTTCTGGCACTACAGACCATAGAAGCACACGCATCAGAGCCCTCTGAACCTTATCTTAAACAAAATGTGTGGTTAACTTTACTTATCTTAGGAGCTAAAATACTTGTATGATTTTCTATAAAAAGTGCTGTTTAACAGAGGAACAAAAAAACATGCCCATTCCTAAACTGCTGCCTGTAAATGTTTGGAGAAAGGTGACTTACAACTTCCCAAATGAAAGATTTTAAGTACCTTGTTCATATTCAAGCATCAAGTGAAAAGATTTGTAGGTTTACAAGTTATAGGGATGGTGATAGATTGAAAGGGTTGGATTTGCAGTTTCTAAAGATCATTCTAACACAGTACTTTTGAAAGTAACATTCTCTGTATCACCAGGAATTCTCAGATCATGTTGAATGAGATTGTTCAGCATCTTGCTAGTTATATATAATTATATTTTTAACATGATAATGTTTTTAGGCTGGGGGTCATTCCACAAAATGCGTGATGCAAAATGTGTAACGTCATAGAAAAATGTAACGCTCCAGGTGATGTTAACACTATTTTTTTCCACACTGTCGATTCCCCACAGTCTAGAAATCTTCAGTCTCTGTCGTTTTAACATGACAGTGTTTGTTATATAGTAAATATTTGTTATATAGTTATATAGAAAACATGATAATGTTTTCCACAAAATGCGTGATGCAAAATGCGTAACATCATCGAAAAATGTAACGCTCCAGGTGATGTTAGTAATAAATAAACTTGGTCACAGTGAAATAAGATGCATATCAGTGTATATTGTTCAGTGTTAGTCGTGATGTCTTCCACTGAACATGTGCGACGCCTGCGTCAACGACAACGCGAAGACAGGGATCATGAAGATTTAAATGAATTCTTGATGAATACTCTTGTTGCGTCTTAGACGCTCTCGATGAAATCTTAAGTTAGTCTTAGAACGCTAGTTGTTGAGGTAGCTGGTGTGAAATGAAATAACGAAGTGGACTGTATATGTTTTTAGAGTTAATTGTTTATTGAGAATTTGTCAGAAGATAGTTGCTGGCGCGTGCAGTTTAGCGCGGCATAATGCCGGATAAGTAAAATAGAGTTAAATATTGAAATACATAATCGTGTGTAAAGGCCGAGATCGCCCAAGTACTTAGCGCATGATGATCATGCTAAAATTTAGAAATAATGAAAAATAAGGTAGCCGTGGCTGGCGAAATGAGGCGAGATGCCTGCTCGGAGTCTTGGAAGTAACTAACTAATTTTGACTGCTGCTAGCCTGAATCAAGCTGGCAGCAGATAGCGGGGAGAAAAAAAATGACGTCACTGCATGCGACTGCAATGCGGTATTACAGTACAAAGTTTACATAAGTACAAAGTTTAACCAACTCTGTTCTCATCAAACTGAATGTTCTCATCTCATACAACTGAAGATGAGAAAATTAAAAACATTATCATGCTTCGATGTTTCGGTTTCGTTGAAATTCTTCTTTTGTTTGTTGATATTCTATTTCAATAAGTACTTGGAACAACTAGTTGTTTTCTGGGTTGCCATGGCACTATGTGATTTTACTTGATCACAAGACAATGAATGAGGTTGAATTTACTCCTTACTATTACTTTTAGGTAATTTTACAGAGGTAAAAGGTGAAGTTGTATTTAATTAAATAAATTAAATAACCCCATTTCATATAAACGTATCCATTGTTCAATACATTCTGTTATAAATATGAAATATTAATGCTGTGTACCACAGCCATGTGTGTATCAATGACAGACGTGTGTCCATCATATTACTTTGGTTGAATGTAATGTAAGTTGTGTATGGAATTTCAAAGTGAGCTAAGTTATTAATTAACTTATTGTGAAATATAATATTTTACCAATTTTGTTATACGATTCTAATAAAAAGTATTTCCAGGAGCTTTGTCAAAATATGCCATTATAATATTTGTGTCTATAAAATTGAAGTACTGTCAATACTGAATATTTAAATCCAAACATAAGATTTTGTGTATCATACCTTTGCCGTTCTATTGTCATTTTTTCAGACTAATTAAATAGCAGAAGTAACAATTTTTTATAACAATTTTTGTTGGTCATTCAGAATATTGCAGTTACATGTCATATATGAATTTACAGCGTAACAATGGCCACTAGAACCCATGGGTTTGATACTCCATGAAATTTACTTAATTCTAGATTTTTTGAGTTATGCATATAGTGTTCAGATGTTTTGGGGTAAAATAAATGTTTATTTTATAAGTATTTTCAGTTGTTTTTCTAAATGACCATAAGTTTCAGATTGTTTACATTTTTGTGAATACAAGAATAGAAGTGACTTGTCTGAAAGATGAGTTGATTATTCTCAATGATTTAAAAAATGTGAAACTTAGTATTAAAAACTATATTTCTTGTTTCGTGTATACTTGTTTCTTGTTTATAAAGAGAATTGATGAGCCATGTATATATTTTGCAGGCAGAGGCAAGGTTGGCTGCCAAAAGGCAGGCTAGAGCAGAGGCAAGGGAAATCAGGATGCGAGAGTTGGAGCGACAACAGCGTGAAGCTGAGGAGACTTCGGATAAAGTCTATGACATGTACTCTACACCGGGTAAGTTCTTTGTTCACTGATTTGTAGGCCATTCTGCCTTGTTATGTCTATTTGTATGAGTTTTGGGGCATTTGATTTTGAGTGGCCCTGTATCAAAAAAAATAACTTAGTTGCATATATTTGCAACTACAATACAATTGTAGTGTCATATATTTTCACTTATAACTTTAATTAGTTATATGGTATGTGTCGGTACCTGTCTGTTAACTCAACAACCTAGTTGTTGTTTTGAGATGAACCAGTTTATCAAAGAATATGGGACAATTACCTAGATTCCACACAACAATACTAATGATAAAATCCGTAGTATTAGTAGATATGCTTCGTATAATTAAGTAACAGTAAAATGTGTTTATGGTCAAAAACAATATTTGTCAGTTAACTAAACGAGTCAGATTTTCAAAGGACTTTGGACTGTAAATTTGACAGGTAAAATGGCAGGGTTAAACATTTGTTGTTGAATTTTTGACCAGCTGTTTCTCAGTTGAAGAAAATGTGTATAATCAATGAGTTGTTCTAGCTAACCAAATATACGTTATACGAAGAGTTATATGATGTTATGTGAAGAGTTTTTATTAGTATTACTAGATTACATCAGTACTAATAGGCAACAGAATTGGTGTCAGTTAACACACAGACAGGAGCAGACACACAAAAATAATGCACATAAGAAAAATAATACACAATCTACATACAGATAATTCATAACCCAAAGTAAGGCAGGTACTTTATGGGCCATTATGTTGGACTTTGATTGTGCAAGGGATCCTACAGTCTATGCCGCTGCATCCTGCATTTTGATCGCCATTTCTCCCTATCTTTCCAGTCATCGTCTTCAATAGCTGGATCTCTCATGCTTTTCCTAATTCTTGTTCTCCATTGTGTTGTCAGTCTTCCTCTTCTTCTCCTGTTTTGTGGTGTGTAAGTCAATGCTTTCTTTGGCCAACGCTTCTCCTCCATCCTCATTACGTGACCAATACCATAGCAACTGTCTGGATTCTATTCTTTCTGCTGTTGTAAATATGCTCCCTGTTTTCCTTCTTATATCTTCGTTTCTGACTGTTGCATTCTAGAAATATTACACACTCTTCTTAAGAAGTCCATTTCCACAGTTTCTATCATCTTTTTCTCTTTATCTGAAAGTTGCCAGCATTTGCAGCCATAAGTTAAAATGGGCTCCACACTAGTTGTGTAGATTGTCAGTTTAGTTTGAAGTTTCATTTTGTTCGACCAAAGTAACGAGTTTAGCAAACGAATAGCCTTTTTCCCTGCTGTATCCTATTTTTGATGTCATTCTTTGTTGTTCCATCTTCTAAAATAATACTTCCCAAATATTTTAATTCGCTACACTTTCCGATTCTATGGATTTGCAGATCTGGGTCTTCTTCTTGCATGTCTCATATTTTCAGATATTATGTAATTTGCTTTATACTTTAAGTTTTGTCTGTGAGGAGTTTGATTTTTGAAAATTACATCTTTTACGCTGTCGAGAAACATAATTTTGATTAGAATTGCATGGTTTGTGAGTGAGATGTGTTATGAGAAATTAATTGTAATATTTTTATTACACTATTTTTATCATCGGTGAGTTCTGTAACACGGTGTAAGTTCAGAATAAATATAAGTGTACTGTTTGTAGACACTGTTTGTTTTATTTATAGATTAAGTAAATTATTACTGGGTAACATGACTGGCAAGTTTCAAGATTACAGTTGATTTCACTGAATTTCTGTGGCAACATTTGACACAGTGTAGTGGCGACGATGTGTTTATAAATATAGTTCAAGCTGAATGCTTTATTTGGTTAAAAGCAATTACTGTTTTTTTTTTATGTTGTTAGTAGTTTTATTTTCATTTAATTATTATGAAGCATCTGTTGTAAAATATTATATGTTACAACACTATTATTGTTGTATAAAATGTCAGTAGTTATTGTAACTCATTCAAAAAGAAAAACTAAATAAGTTAGTTAACAGACAAGTATCAGTTATATTTTCAAATGTTTGAAGAAAACGCTGATAAAGTAATTGAAATTTCATACCTGTAATATACCATTTGTTACATCATGATACATCATGTTTGCAAGCTTTCACAAGAAAACAAAATTAAGTTTGAAATAAATAATCTTATGCCAGAAAACCTGTTGACACAGGGAAAAATAACTTTGATTTCAGAACTTGATAGTTAAGAAAGTTATTGTTAGGAATGTGATGTGTGTGTATAGTACTGCTGAAAAATCTTGTTATTCCATATATTCCCCATCTTTTTTTATCATACAAAAGATATAGATTTCATAATTTTTAGTCAATAACAATGTAAAAATAGAATATACCGTAGTTTAACATTCTGCAAGTGATACTGATGTCATTATAACTAATAATAGTAATTGTACCACCACCACCACTACCCCCTCTGGCATCACTGCTGCTACTGCTGCAATATGGTAATTCAAAATCAAAATTACACAGTGAAATAGCAACTTTATAAACTGTGCAGTATTGTTGATGGCTAATTGTCCAACCCAGTGATATTGTATAAAAATGACACTGTTTTCAATTAAAAAAAAAAATTATGCCACAATTAAGTATTGATTTCGCGTATAAATTTTCTGTGTAACATACTGTTCAATACAGATGTTTATGTATTAATGTGTTGGTTAGTATTTCACCATATTTTTGTTGCTCCTTATAAATCTCCATTTACTGCGGTGAGTAATAGTATATGTATTTCAAGAAGATTATAAGATATATCCGTGGTAATTTTCCTGCATAGTTTCACAGCTTTACACAGTTTCTAATTATTTTTTCATAAGTGAAATCTGATCTTCACTTTTATTTTGTTTTCCAGGCATCAAAGTGCTTCAAAGTATGCAGCTCATAACACTTTTCCTCATAAACAACTATGTCCCTTCTGCTCTTGACCACTGTAAGTGAAGTGAGGAAGGGAAGGGGGCAAGCACCACCTCATCATCAACCTAGCTTCCTAGTGAACATAATGTATACATCTTATACATTATAAAATTATTTAATCCCTGCAGGGGTGTAGAGGACATCGTCTTGTCCCAAAGTTTGATAACACAAGAATGAAGTTTTTATATTCAGAAATAATCAAGATTTATGGTTTCTGCTCTTTTTTGGGATATATTATATAAAAATATATATTGACATTATTTTCAAATTTTGTCGACTTTTATCAAGATGATTGCCAAAACTTCATAAACCTCCTGTTTACTATGAATGGATTTACAGTTAAAGTAGAAATATTGTTATATTTCAGTTAAATATGTATATATAAAATTGAGTTTTACATAATTTTTAACCCTAAATTAATGTTTTCCTGTTTTAATAATAGGTTTTGTTACAGTTTAATTTTTGTTATACGTATTTGTCATAACATGTAGGTATAACTAACATGGTATTAGTTTCTTTTTGTGCGTTATTTTATAAGGAAAAGTTATTTCACAACTTGGTGTAACTAGTAATTCACAGTATGTGGACTGTAACTAGTAAAGATCTTATTTCATTTCCACAGTTCTTTTAAATGCTGCTGTGTGTGGTATTTGTGTGTGTGCAATCATTAACATCCAGTTATATCATGTTGTGTTATGTTATAACAGAGACGGTGAATAGGTCTGTACGGTCTGTCGCTAGTCCGCGGTCTTCATCTCTGCTTTCTGGCGCCAACAGCTACCATTCCTCGAGACGAAGTTCAGAGGATTCTTTGGAGGATGGCGGTAGTTTACGTGATGTTAGGGTAAGTATTTCGTACCCCATATTTCCTAATACATTTCATGTATTGTGTTCTGTTCATGACAAGATTATTGTCTGTGTCTCATTTGGAGAAAATGTTTCTGTAACCTAAATTAAATTAAGTTGTGAATCTTAGCCATTGTTGGCTGTGTTAAACCTCACTTGTGTAGTCTTATTGCTGTCTGTATAATAAAAATAAACAGGGAAACTATTGGATCCAGTGTTTGCTTTATACTGTAAATCAGTATTTAATTAATAAAGTTGTGTTAGTGGTTATAATCACAAACAGAATAATACTGTTGCACACCACTAGAAGAAAATTCCCAATTAGCACTTTCAAGCTTCACAGCTCAGAAGCGCTTGAAATACAATGGAACTTGCTTATAACGAGAGTCAAGGGACCGGACAGATGTGCTCGTTAAAACCGGGTGCTCGCTGCATCCGAGATGTCCGATGTGCAAGCCTAAATTTTGTATACCATGAGATTATGGAACACACAACAACAAAAATCTACTAAAGAATGGGCTTTGCACAATAAAATTGTGACATGTTTTACATTCAACGCTTAAAAGTGAAATTTAGATTGTAAACGTTTTTTAGACGCTACCATTCTGTGCTGAATATCGCCATATAGTGCATTTGCGAAATATAGTAAAAACTTACCAATAATCAGCCGGCTATCTGGCAAAAAACACAAATATTTCCATGCCACATGTACAATATTTATTGTAAATTACAAGAAAATTCACTCTGATTTATTTGCCTTTTTGTTCTTTGTTCTAAATGGAATCGTCAAAATTATATTTCACACATAGAACTTAATTGATCTTAAAAAAGTCATCTGTTTTGTTTGTTTAGTAATATTGTATCTGTAGATATCAAAACAGTTTTGTAATTTATTTAAATATTCCACGAATTCATCACTTACATTATTAGTTTCACGAAATTGCATTAATTGTTTTAAACGAATGTTTAAATTTCTGTATTGTAACAAACTTTTTTAGACCCTAACTCATGTACAAGCCTGCAATAAAATTCTCGTTATAACCAAGTCTCTAATGCGTTCCTACTCATTAAAAGCGAGTTTAATTATCATTACTAAGATACAAAACCAAACAAATCTCGTACTTTTGCTCGTTATTCACGAGTTCCACTGTACTTCCAATCTGATGATGAGCTGTGAAGCTTGAAAGCACTAATCGGGAAATTTTTCTATCTATAGTGGTGTGCAACAGTATTATTTCTGTTTGTAAATCATTATTATAAAAAGGAACTTTTTATATTACCATTATTACGTGAAATTTTTTTATAAAATTACAGTTCTTTGTAAGGCAGAATTAAAAAAAAAATGACTACAGAAGTAAGATTGTTGTACACCTATTTATAAAATTATATTGTAATTCAACTGTCTGTTTTCATCTTTGGCTAATCACTTTCAGGTATATGTCAGTTACCGTCTTTAACTTCATGCCACTAGCTGTGTGTGTGTGTGTGTGTGTGTGTGTGTGGAGAGGGGGGGTTCCTTTCTCATTTATTGGATAATACGTTCCACAACTCTTGTTTCTGCCATAAGTTCAACATCTGCATGCCTGATATTTTTTGCTATAAATGTACCTGTACTATATTTTCCAAAGTCTTGTCATGGATCATATTTTTTCCATTTGTCTGCATATTTCTTCTTTCTTTTGGAATGTGTCTTACCACATAAGCTGGCAAAACAAGCTATCATTTACATGTGTGTGCTATCATTATGCTATAATCAGTATCACTATACCTACATGCTGCATGTGACTGGCCTAAATTGATCTTAATCTTCTTCAGTGTGGTAAACATCTACTATTCCCAGAAATGTATTGAACGCATCTCTGAATGATTTTTTAATTAATATTTTAATAAAGTTTGATTAATTTTCTCTTAATTATGATTTCATTACGTATTGATACTGAATTTGCTTGCCTACCCTTTGTCAATTTGTCAAGAAGCAGTTGTGATTTGTGTAATTTGTTTTAAACGTTTGGTATTTATAAAACAGTAACTTTGTATGTTACAGCATGAACTCAAGGAGTTGGAGGAGAAGTTTAGGAAGGCGATGATAGCCAATGCTCAACTCGACAATGAGAAGGCTGCAGTCGCTTACCAAGTAGAATTGTATAAAGACAGGTTCGAAGAATTAGAAGAACAACATTCTCAATTACAGGTAATTATCCAAACCTTCTTTGTTGTATAAGTTGTGTTTGAGATAGTAAAGAATCTAAGAATTTGACTGGAAGTATGTATTATTCACAGAAAAGTGAATATTGTTACGACGGTCTACTGATCGTCATATGGTACACTGGAAAACTAAATATAAGACACCAATTAAGTCACTAATCACCAGCTTGAATTATCACAATTAAACAGTTTCTAATCAACAAGATAATCTCTTACAACAAATCAAATACAAACTGTTCACACGCAATAATAATCTCAACTAATGGTCTTGCACAGTTATAAAACACATAACACTTCACCACAATACTACGAACCGCACTGGAATAAATCACCACTAAAACTGAACTAAGCTGAGTCCTTGTATTTGTACCCCTGCTGAGATTCCAGAATAGTTCATACTGCATGACAAGAACGCTACTAGACAACACTAGAGCGTAATTGCTTGCTGCCTTAAACACAGTGTGCGTGGACCGGCAAAATCTGGATCAGTCTCTGCTACGGACGCATGACAATTGCCACGTAATTCTCCTTCATCTCAAAGTAGCAGCAATATGTACGCACACACACATTACAGCTGGATTCCACTGGAATAGCCGAGAAACACATTGAATGTTCTGTAATGGCATACACTTTTCTGCATTACGTAACAATATTTTTACCTCTTCCTTATGAAAACAATAAAAATCAACTTAAATGCAGAGCGATTTAAGCCAGTTAGCAAAAATTCATTTTCAATAACTTCTGTGATGAAAGATTTTGTGAGGTTGGTCATTAACTAAAACAATTATACATTTGACCATAAAATAGACATAATTTTAAAACAGAATATCTGTGTCAACTTACAATAAAATTTATTGTCATCGTCAGAACCTGTGTATAGTCAATACAAGATAGTGAGTATTAATATGTGTGGATTGTTATATTACCTTATTAATATAAGAGAAATAATATAGGCTATAAGTACTAGTTATTACCACAGTTCATATAACATACATGGACAATCACACAAAAACACTCATGTACTTTTTGTTAACTATTTTGTCTGATAATGACATTTAATTTTGTTGAAATGTATACATAATTTTTTTTTTAATCACGTCTACTTAAAATTTAAAAGTTGTGACCAAGCCTTATAAAATCTTTAATCATATATTAAGTCACTGTTACTGTCATTACTTTTCTAGTGTAGCGACTTACAGTTCACGCTATACATTATTTTTTGCACTCGTAAAAACCTCCAAGCACATTTTCGCTATTTTTGGTGAAAGATTAGGTTCTGATGTTGTGAGATCTATGACTTAAATATTATAGCAGTTATGTACATTAAACTGTTTGGTGCTTTTGAATATAGTTAGTATTGAAGCCCTGTTTTCCAGGGACAATTCACAGTTCAGGTAAACAATAAGTAGGCCTACCGAGTATTAATTGTTGGGTATTTAAATTTAAACCAATATTAACTGTATTGCTGATGCTGAAAGTATACAAAAATTATGTGTGATAAAGTAATAAAATTTCTAAAGCTCAGACCAGTTTTCTGAAAAAGTTTTCTGACCAGCATTGACCTGAAGTGTGTTTAATTGGATATGAAATCGAATAACAAATTTGTATAAATATTATATAATTTGCATATTCATTTCATACAAATTTTTGTTTGTATAATTAATTGGAATAGTGGATGCATGAAAAAGAGGTCATGAATGTGAAGAAGGCGAGCTGGAAGGTCAGCAGCACATTGTGTTCCGTAAGATGTGTTGCAAGATTTGTTCCATTTGTATTGTTCTGTTCTGTAGAAAGTGTCATTTTGTGTCAGCTGTAGCAGCAATACTTTCATCTCTGCTGTTAGAGCAGTAAATAATAACAAGCACATCAATTCTATTTAGTAAATTTTTGTACATTTATGATGTCCGATAACATAGTTAATGAACTTGAAATTGTAAAATCAGTACAGCATCAACATTGTCCGCTTTCGATTAATCCCCTTGGGAAGTTGTAAAACCAGTACCATCACCTAGTTCAGCCATTTTAATTAATTTTGAAAATATTTCTTTAATGACCTTCTTTAAGTTTTACTGTACTAACATTGATTTGATTATCAGTTTCACTGTTAATGGTATCACATACCCAACTGCCCATGGGAGGCTTTTCATTTTTATTGCCTATCTATAGGACTAAACATGTTGGAGACACCAAAAGGCTTTAACCTTACTGAAAGTGTCTGCACAAATATGAACCCTCACAGACTTCTGTAATCCAATTTATGATTTAATAAGTCTGAATTTTAAAACATCATAAATAATGTAGATATATGTATTAGGACGGTCTACTGATCGTCATCGTATGGTACAGTGAAAAACTAAATACAAGACACCAATTACGTCAGTAATCACCAGCTTTAATGATCACAATTAAACAATTTGTAATCAACAAGATAGTCTCTTACAACAAATCAAATAAAAATTGTTCTCACGCAATAATAATGTCACGAGTCTTGCACAGTTATAAAAAGCATAACACTTCACCACAATACTTCGAACTGCACTGGAATAAATCGCCACTAAAACTGAACTAATCGTCTCTGAGTACTTGTATTTATACTCTGCTGAGATTCCAGTATAGTCGATACTACGCATCAAGAATGCTACTAGAAAACACTAGAGCGTAATTGCTTGCTGCCTTGAACACAGTCTGCGTGGACTGGCGAAATCTGGATCAGTCTCGGCTACGGATGTGTGACAAGTCTCACGTAATTGTCCTTCATCTCAAAGTAGCAGCAATATGCGCGCACACACATTACAGCTGGATTCCACTGGAGTACCCGAGAAACATGTACAATGTTCTGTAATGGTGTACACTTTTTCTGCATTACATAACAATATTAATTATATAAGATGAGGAAATATTTTATCTTATGTTAGTTACACTTGCAAAGGTAAAATAAGAACCTGACAACGCATGTTAAACTCCAACTTCCAATATATTAGACGTATGGACAATGGGTTTTATCAGTCCCTCCTACTAGAAGTTAGAATTTTCATAAAGAAAATTGTGTATGAACTCCTTTGTGTACTCACTATTAATTTTATGAAATCTTATACAGTGTGTACTATAGCTCAAAATGTGATATTTCTAAACATTGTAATGTAGATATTTAGCTATCTTCTTAATGTAGATTACAGGTTTTTCACAATGAGAACGTTTGTAAAACATTAAATTCAATTAGTCATTCATTTTTCTGTGACTGTTCTTAATATTACATATAAATTTTGAAATATACTTATTTCTTGCTTTGAGTTGATGATTCTCGATCATAAGTTATTCTCTCATACATATGTAAATCCCAGACAGAACCACAATTTCCATTCATATCTGTTCCAAGCTTGAGCCTTCATCTATTCACATAACACCTCACATTGTGTTTCATCCAGGACCAATATTAAATCTACAATCTCTTCTTATATAATAATTTTAATCTTATATATAAAATTATTTTTGAGATAGTGTAGAATTTGTTTTGAAAAATAGTGGTTATTGTTTTTGAATTGGGTTATTAAAATGAAATTCTTCGCTAATCTGTTAAGATATATACTATTTTGCATTTCCAGTCTGGAATACTATAATTTCTTCAATACAAATTTGTGTTTTTAGTAACTTAATCTGATTTTTGTAATCTTGTGTTGTCTTTGACAGTCCATACACATTGGTAACATTTATTGCAAAAATAATTTCACTGACTACAGAATTTTGTAAGAGGGCCATAACTGATCCATTGTATAAAGGCCTCTGCATGAGCAGTGAAAGGTTGGTTCATGGTAAGGACTTACCGGTGACGTCTTGTTGCAGAGAGAACATAAGGAGAAGTGTAGACAATTGGATCAATTGAAGCGGGTAACAACTAAACTAGAGGAGGACCTGGAGTGGACGCGTGCACAACTCGAAGAACGTGATAGGCTTATTCAGGTTAGTAATACTTACCTATTATAACTGTAGGCATACATGTAGTACCCAAGTATAGACTGCTCAACATCTCTCCAAATTGGGCTTTCCACAGTTTTAAGCTTCTCCTTGATTTGCTAAACATATTTAAAGTTACAAACTTTATTCCTTGAATAAAGAGTAGCCAACTTTTATACTTGGTGAAGAAGCCATGTTGTAAACTTAATTTCAATTATTAAATTTTATTAACACACGTACCTGTACTTCATATGCACAATCAGCTGTTCGCATATACATATCATAGGTGTTGCCATCTTACCAACACTCTCCCCACTTCCGGATGCTCAGTAATTACAAAATGGTTTCCCCAGGGTTCATTAGAAGTAATTTTTAAATCAGGAACAGAATTAGGTTTTTATCAATGATGGTCATTTATAAAAAATGCATTTCCTTTTCTTTTTTTTTATATTCTTAATCTGTTTCTATACCCGTACAATTAACAAGTTGATCTTAATACATTTCATGACATTTAATTATACCCATCATTAATTGAACCTGCCTTTGTTTAGAACATTGTGTAATTAATACATATCATTTTACCCCCCAAAATATTAAAGATATACTGTGTTTTAATCTATATTTTCATTTTCGCAAACCAACGCTTTTATGTGAATTTTTAATTTCTTACTCGCCCTGCCACACACACACACACACACACACACACACACACACACACACACACACACACACACACACACACACACACACACACACACACACACACACACACACACACACACACACACACACACACACACACACACACACACACACACACACACACACACACACACACACACACACACACACACACACACACTGGCCAAACTTTTACATTGATTTTACATTTAGATTGAGCTCAAAAATTTTATTTATTTTTTATATCAGATTGAATTTATGGTGTTAGTTCCGATGTCTACTTCTCTGGCCATTCTTGGTCGTCCGTAGTACTCATGTTGTAAAGGTACTCGCCTTCTTACCTTTTTATAATTAATAATACACTCATCATATTATACTCACCGCTGCCAGAATTTTACTTACCGTCATGGTCCCCGTAAAACTTACCTTATTAAATTTCCCAGGTCGCCAACATGTTTTTTAGTTTTACATGTAAACTTTGAACACTCTTGCCCTTATAAAAGTTGTAACATAATCCCGCTATCTGACCATAATAAAACTCAGAAAATCCCAAATTTCGTTAGACGAGTTGTCAACACAGAAAACTAGGAAATGGTTTACGGCGAAATAACTACACTAACACATGTTTATAGAAGAATGAACCTTTTAATTACTCTTTTTATTATTTTAATTAAATACTCTATCATTGATTATTACGTTTTCTTTATATTTAAAATGTTTACTAATTTTAGTCCAATAATTTTGTATAGACTACTACTACATCTTTCTAGTTGAGCCAGTACTTTTGATAACCCATACACACACTCACTCAATTTACATTTCTTTTTAAAACTTCCTATTTAATTAATGAGCTCTTTATTAATTATAATGTTTTGGCCAAATGAAACTGTCTTTACACTTGTTACCTATTTGCGTAATATCCAAACGTTGTACACGATATTGTCCGGAACTGTTGTCACTAATCACTCTCCACTCCAAACACAGTTTATTATTACCTTACACCATTTACTCGTCACTTTACTGTTTGTACATTTTATATTACTTGGTAGGCCTACTTTTGTATTTTTCGGCCTACCAAGAACTCGTCCGAGGCTACCGTTTTTGTTCTGGTAACTGTCTGCTGATTGTCTGGCCGCTCAGCCGTGAGTTGCAATGGAACTGGCGTTAGTCCGCTAAAGCTGAGCATACAGAGCTGGTCACGTGATCTTGAGTCTGCTCTCCCATTGGTGTTGTTAAAAGAGCGCTATAACTTAGGCAAAGGGTTTAGCAATATTTTGCCGTGCAGTTACATTACTTTCTTTCGTGATTCATGGCTGATGCGAAGTTAGGTGTTATTTCACAATCGGTCTACGTTGCTTGAGTACGGAGACAAAACATAGACATTTTATTCTGTAATAAACACAGCCTATCTGGTTGACTAACTCAGGGTTCTACAAGGGTGAACAATGACTGCATGGAGAATATGATTTTAAAATGTTATCTTGGCCCTACAATTTCGTACCGTTACAATACCCCCCCCCCCAATAAGAGGTTGAAGGCCGAAGCGTTCAAACTCTTATTGCCTAAACCCTAAGAGGATCAGTGAGGATATGGCGCCGCAACCCCCCTGAGCACTCTACTAAAAGCATGGGTTCTTACCCCCCTAGTCTGGCGACTGTGACAGCACCCACCCGACCTTACTGGACTTCTCTGTTCGAGATCCCAACACCGAAAAATCGAACAGGTACCCGCCCCCAGTATCGCCTGACTGTAAAACATTCAATTAAAAAATCGACAAGCGGCCTTCCATTTATAATTAATTTATTCGATTTGGTTCCTGGACATCGTTAATTCTGTGTAGGTCGACATCTATTCGTCTTTGGTCATCTTGGTTCACTTTTGAAACTTTTTGTAACTATTTAAATTAAAAATTTTATCATTCCAATTTTGCGTGCCGCTTACCCACGCGTCGTTTTTTCGAGTCTCAATTATTTAACGGAAAATAAGCCCTCAACAGCTCGTTACCATAGTAACAGCAATCCTGGGATTGGTTAATTACTCCTTCAAAGACATTGTTAAGATATTTGAATTTTTATTCAAATTTATTAAGTATTTTCCTAATGGTTTTATTCCTTTATAATTCCTTTGGGGTAATAAATGATATCACTATTATCTTTCTTTCCTTTCAAGGTTTACAATGATACCTCATAAGGTCATATTCTGTTATACATTAACTTTAGTCTAAATATTTGACATTTGATAAATTACATATCTTTCTTAAATTAAACTTTTATAATAATATTTCGGTTTTAAAATGATTTACATATAATTACTGGCCATTTACTGGTCTTTGATTAGTAAAGTTTCTTGCGAAATTGTTACAATTTACATTTGAGTGTTTCTGACAGTTAGATGTTTTCATAGCTAAGATTAGCCATGATGGTTTTTTGGTGTATCTCTTAACTATTAAAATTTGGTTTATTAGCTCTCTTGGTTTAAATAGTTCCTTGTTCGACTTCTTGAATCCACATCTCAATAAATTTTATATCTATTTTCATTAATAATTGAGTCGAATATGGTTTGGCTTCCATCTCTCTTGATCGTCAATAATGGACTAATGTTTTATAATGGAATTAAATATAATAACGTTCCGTTGTTATGGCAACCTCCCATACTCTCATTGGTTGAATACATTTATGTCTATTGTTATAATATTTTAATTTTAGTTCAAAATGAATAAATATTTTCTAATGGCTATTATTCTTCGGTCTTCTTATCAGTGTATTAGATATTAACATAACTGTTTCTATTTTCTTTCAAAGATTATTTTGACATCCCACAAAGCTGGGTTTGTTCATGTATTAAAGTTTTGACAAAATGCTAATATTATATTATTACATATTTTCCTTATTTTATGTTTTTATTCTAATTCTGACATCTTATTATGGTTCACTAATTGTAATTAATGAGTTACTTACCCTGAATTTTCTAATACAATAGTTAATTTCTTACATCTTGTTTATTTTGAATTTATACAGTTAGGCATTTTGTTGGCCTAAGCAGTAATTGGCTATGACTTCTTATTTTACACAAATTAAAGATTATTTTTCATTTACATATGTTTTGCTTGGTGTCACTTATGACTTATTTACCTTTTGAATTAATTTGGGCTGTTCTACAATAATTGAATGTTCTTATTAATTTAGAAAATCATTGCTTGTCTGTTATTCTCTTATTTTCTTTTTCTTTCTTTACTCTAATGATTAATATTATGTATGTAAAATTTATCACCTTACTTATATCTATTGCCATTTCTTACAACTTGTTTGTCACTTAATATTACTATAAAACATAACACAAAAATTAGGTTTATGGTCTGTTCATATTTCAGCCATATTCCTTCTTACAAACTCAACTCTTTTAATTAAACAAATAACAATCGTGGTGAATAACATTATAACACCATTTATTCTATTTTGATAATCATCCCTTTGAATATTTTTGTTAACATAGGATGTTTTATTTTCATTGCACTCATAGTACTAGTTTATTATTATTTGACATTATGACATTAGTTGTCTATCCATCTTTTAAAATCTGTTTTATTACCTTTGTTTCCTTTTTCTTATAATTATGAATTGCTTATTTTCTGACTTCTAACACTTACACTGTTTATCACTGTCACTTCCTACCTAACCCTCACTCTTGGGTTTTTACTTTTTTATACACAAATTTATAGTTAGTCTGTCAACATTTTATGTTTTGGTTTTCTTATCACCATAAGGTTATTAACAACATACATTTTCTATTAACAATGGTTTCACTTACTTATTATGGTTAGTGTACTTTAACTTGGATTATTTTATTTAATGCTCTTTACTAGATATTTACTATTTATTTGTGCTTTTTTATCATTAGTTTAGTTTATACCTTCTCATTTTATTTTCTTTATTGGGTCAATCACTTGGGTTGGGTCATGGTCATTTGTCTCGTCATAGTCATTTTATTTCCCTTGATTTAATATAGTTAATTCTTTATAGTTCTTCTCTCGTATTGGGGCTGCTTTTGGTGTCGTAACAATATTTATGAATAAGTATGAAATCATCCTTATTTAAAATTAATATAAATTACAAACATTAATAATCATATTATCACTGTTCGTAAAGCAGTCTTAAGGCGTCACCATAGTTTCACTACGTTCTTCTTCAATTCACAACCACTGAAGGTTGTCACTTTACTACAATTTTCAAAATTTTTAAATTTTGTCTTTTAAATTTTCTCCAAAAAACGGTTGATTTTTATTAATTTTACATAAAATTTTAATATAGATATTTTTTGCAAGTTCCAGCTTTCACTTATCAACAATACCTTCTCACAACAAGATAACAAGTACAACAAAGGATCATCTTAAACTTCTAAATTACATTAATGACACTTCCACTTTGTAAAGAAATAACTGCTTAATGAGTTAATGATTTAAGTTACACAAATTTTGGGTGTTTTATTCCGTAATTCATAAAATAAAACTATTGTTCATGGAAAATACTGCCAATTACTAAGTTTTTTTTTCCTACATTACCTTTCCATGAAACTAGGGGTCCCCCTCCCCGTTCTTGTAAACAAAAGAATTTCTACCAGACTGCCAAAATCCACGCTCAGAGGTGGTGAGTCTGTGATCACCCGAAAATGGGGGAGAGTCCCTTCTGTAAACACATAAAAACCAAATTAAAATTCATTCACACATCAATATTAATGACAATCACTTCTAAAGTTTCTAAGATGACCAATACAATTTTAAGTTGGTTGCATTGTGTGTCCCTATTATCTCCCTTGTCTCTCTGTTCTGTAGTACGTACGCATTATTCATCTTCACTCCTATTACCTCATAAGGTCCTTCGTACAGTAAGACAAATTTCTTAATTTTCTTGTCCTGAGCACTTGATAAGTCGTGTCTCCTCACCAATACCAGCTGTCCTATTTCATATTTCATCCACTTACCTTTTGCGTCATGTCTACGTTTCCGTCATTCACCTTTACTTAATAGATTTTCATTAGCCAACCTGATTTTAATGCTGACATCCGTTTTCTCACTCTCAGGTGGGTAGTCAAACAGCTGTTCCAAAATCCTCGCAGGGCGTGTTCCCTTTATCAGATCATGAGGTGTATATCCTGTCGACTTGTGGGTGGTACTGTTCAGCCAATTTTCAACCCTTTTTACATATAACGGCCACTCGCTGTGTTTGGCGTGACAATAGGCTCTAAAAATCCTGCCTATCTCTCTCGTGACACGCTCTGCCTGGTTGGACTGAGGGTGGTAGACTGCCGTATGCTTCGGAATGATTCCCTCCCATCTGAGGGTCTGGCGCCATCTTCCACTGATGAACTGTGGCCCATGGTCCGATATAATCACCTTTGGCTTCCCCACATTTATCATATAACCCTTCGTCACCTTCTCACTCAGCACATGACTTGTAGCTCTCTTCACACTATACAATTTTACATACTTCGAAAAAGTGTCCAACATTACAAAAATATATATAACACCTCCTCTACCCTTCGGCAACGGCCCGTACAAATCTACCGCAACTAAATCAAATGGCTTTTCTACTTTTATAAAATTCAATTCCCCTTCAACCCTATAATTCACTACCTTTGACTTCTGACATAAATCACAACCCCTTAACAACTTTCTAACCCGCCTCTCCATATTCTTAAAAACACAAGACTCTTTCAAAATGTTAACACTCTTTTTCGCCCCAAAATGGCCATATCTTAAATGACAATCCCATATGACTTTATCTACTAACCCATATGGCACAACTAACCTCCAGTCACGCTCACCCCCTTCTAATTTTCTTAAATAACAACCCTTGATATATTTGAAAATGATTATTAGACCCATCTAATTCTGTCTCTAAACTATTTATGACCCTACCTGACTTACCATCTGCTCTTTGCATGGTTTTGATGTTTTTTAACTCTTCCCCAAAAATCCTATCTTCCCTTGTTATTCTAAAAATCTCAATTTCTTTCAAATCTCTCCCCGTGTTGTTATCTAGCATGTCCACCCTGGAAAGAGTGTCAGGTATTTTGTTCTCTGTTCCCCTTATGTACTCCCAGGCAAAATTGTATTCTTGTAATACTAGTACCCACCTGGTTAGATGGCTGTGAGCAAGCCTGCATGTGTTCAGAAATGATAAAGCTTTATGGTCCGTGCGTATGACAGTTCTGTTCCCCAGGATGTACGTACGGAACTTTCCCACGGCGAACACAATGCTCAATAATTCCTTCTCAGTCGTGGTGTAGTTCTTTTCAGCAGACAGATGCGACCTACTGGCGAAGGTGATGGTAAGGTGTTTTTTATCGCAGCCCTCCTGGTAGAGCTCCACCCCTAAAGCTACATTGCTTGCATCTGTCTGTAAATAGAAGGTTTTATTAAAATCAGGATGATTCATCATAATCATATTGCTAAATTTTCTCTTAATTTCGTTAAATGCGTCACGTTCCGTTTCTCCCCATTTCCACTGCTTGTTTTTCTGGAGTACTGCACTTAGTTTCGATGTCGTGTGTGCATAATTCTTCTGGAACTTGCGGTAGAAATTACAGAGTCCTAAAAAGCTCTGTAGTTGTTTGATATTTCTTGGTTCAGGAAAGCGCATAATGGAGTCAACCTTATCCGGATTTGCGGAGATTCCCTCTTATGTGATAATGAAGCCTAAAAAATTTATCTCAGTCTGTAAAAATTTAGATTTTTCCAATTTACTGTGAGTCCTCCTTCTTCTAATTTGGTCAATACATACTCCAAATGTTCCAAGTGGTCCTGAAAAGTTCTAGAAGCAATTAAAATATCATCCACTTATACTGTTAAAAAGTCTAAGTCCTTAGGTTTCAAAATTTGGTCCAAACATTTAATAAAACTCGCTACACTTGTATTTAACCCAAATGGTAAACGCTTAAACTGATAATTTTTTCCGTTGAACAAAAACGCTGTATACTTTCTACTTCCTTTTGCTAATGGCACCTGCCAATACCCTACTGTCAAATCCAATGATGTCATGTATCTTACCCCGCTAAACTTTTGAAAAATTTCATTTATGGATTCCGGTGATTCACGGTTGGGTATTATATTATTTGATTAATTCTCCTGGCATCTAAACACAATCTAACCTGACCATCTTTCTTAATTACTACCACCAACGGTTTCGAGTAATGTGACACTGACGTTTCTATAATACCTCCCTCCATCATTCGATCTAACTCTTCTTGCACCACTCTTCTTTTGGAATAAGGTACTGGATAACTCCGCTGCATGAAAGGTGTGTGTTCCCGAACTTTCGACACACATTCATACCCTCTTGCCCTCCCTGGAATCTCGGCAAACACTCTTCGAAACTTCTCTATCACCTGCCACAACGACTTACGTTGATCACCCCCTACAACATCACCCTCACTTAGAAATTTATCAGCCCTATCTTCCCACATTCTCTCACTACTTTCATCCATCTCTCTTTCAAAACTCTCTGCATACTCTCTCTCTCTCTACATGAATTTACTTTTGCTTCAGTGTCACTCTCGCCTACCCGTTTCTGTAATATTTTTACCCCTGATACTCTAACCTTATCTAACACATGCTCAAAACTAACCCTGACCGGTCGATCATCCCCATTGAACTCTACTATTTTCTCGTTAAAATCGATTACAGCTTTATTTCTTTGTAAAAAGTCATTACCCAAAATTATATCTAGACTTAGTCCCTTTACAACTAAAAATGTATTCTCAAATTCCGTATTGTTGATAAAGAAATTTAAATGTATCTGTTTGGTTACTCTTTTGCTACGTACTCCGGTGACTCCCACTACTGTAACCCCTGCTACTGGGAATATTGGAATATTTTTGTTTGTTTCCCTCAATTCCCCCAAAACATTTTCAGCAATTACAGAAATTTTGCTGCCTGTATCTATAAGTGTTTTATAATCCTTATCTGCTATTGTTACCTTTACCTCCGTTAATCCGGTCTTCAGTCCTATTGTTTCATGATTATTCTCCTCCAGTAGATCTTTTGCAATGTCGGTTTTTATGATGTTGCTCTGGAAATCATCGTTTGGTTGGACCTCATTCGCTTCCCTTGACAATGGTCTGGTCCTCTCTGCCACTGTCAGCTCTAGTTTTCCGTTCGGTTGGTATGAGTACTGGGTAGTAGGTCCATTCTGATTCCTTGGCGGCCCACTGTTACTTCCAGATGTTCCACTATTACTTGGTGTTCCTCTTGGCTGCTGACCATGATGAGTTGGTCCCACTTTCCTTGGTTGATTATCTCTTGCTTGGCTGCACCTGTAACAGTTTCGCCTACTCGCATAGTTTTCAAATCTACATTTCGAACATACCCAACCGTCGTTGTTATTGTAACTATTTACTCGTGTTCCTCCATATCCACTTGTGTTAACCCTTGTTGTGTTATTATGTTCATAATTATTAGTTGGCGGTGGTTGGTGGCGCCTACCCACTTCTCTATCTCTAATACTCTGCAAAACGTCTAATATTCTTTCTAATTCGTTCATGTCATTAATATCTTTTGTCATCAAAGTAATTTGGACCTCCCGCGGCAGATGTTTACTCACGTGTCTCACAAACGACTTAAAGGGTAGTGGCGGCTCTAAATATTTTGCTTAATTGTATAATCGGGTTACATATATAGTTACGTTATTATTATGACTGCCTCCAAAGTTCCCTGATCCCATTATGCGGCTACGCAAAAATTCTTGGTCTTCTTCTGCCCAATACTTCCCTTTAAACACCCTCTCAAAATCTTCATAACATCCCTATTCTACACGATGTGCTTCGGCCCATATTGTGGAACTCCCCTTGAAACATTTTATAATCTTTAGCAGTTGCACCTCTCAATTACTGCTACTAAAACGGTTATATTCTCTGACTTGGTTAAGAAATTGCATCGAGTGTACCGCCCGGTTCTCGCAACTAAACGTCTCTATAGCGGTATGTATTTATAGCGGTGATGAAACAAATTCATATAAAAAATGGTGCAAAATGTAAGTCTTCTAGTGACCTTGTCTCAAACCTGGATATTCATCATACTTTATTTAGCGGGAGATGACCCGTAACATTACAATGTTTGTGTCTGTAAACAAATTGTGTCCATTATCTTTTAGTCATCAAAGTTTAATACCTTTTTGTTATTGAATGCTTATTAGAAATACTGTTGTTTTCCAGAGTTCTTTCAGGTTTTCACTCAATTCAAATCAAAAGTTATTTCAGTGTTTCAAAAGTTATGGCAGATTTATATTTTTCTACCATGTACATAAAAAAAGTTATGTAAAAGTGTTCTTTCACTTTTGTGTCCATGAAATCAATGTGTTGTATTCTGTTCAGGAACAAGGATTAGTAATAGTTGGTGGTGAATGCTCGTCATCCGAAGAAGACAGTAGTGAAGGTAATGATAAAGAAAAAGTTAAGAAAATGCCGAAACGAGCGTTAGTTTCTGCACAAGTAGCTGGTCTTTTAGAAACTGGAGAAGGCTCACTAGGTATGACTTTACTGTGTAATATAGAATATGTTTAAGCATACGTGTGATATATTAAATACAGATATACTGTATTAAAAAAATTGTTTTTGGCACCATTTAGGTATTCTATCAGATGATAAGAAAGATGTCTTTATGATTTATTAAATGTGTATCCTTCTTTAGGTATAAACCTGGCAGTTTCATTATGCAATTGTTACACATCAGTAGAATAAGAAGCTATTTGTAAATTATAAACGTGTAAAATATCTCATATTTTTTAAAACTTCCTCCCCGTAGAGGCGTCATAAAATATTCCTCAGGCTTTCACTGCTGGTGTCAGATGAATTGTTCATGATATCCGGGCTGTTTGGCCGTGGTCCATGGCTTATTACAAAACCATTTATACATACATATTATAATTATAATATGTATGAACAGATTTAATAATATGAACTGTTATCAGGAGACTAAGTGACAAATATGAATTTGAAGGTAAGGATATGGTATAACATTAGACTCACCTAGTCAGTACTGCTTTAACTAGGATTTCAGGATTTCAAGCATGTGAGTGTGTTCACAATGTAGCTGCTCTACATTTAGTAACAATATTGCCTGCGTCACTAAACACTCGTTCGCACGGAACTGATGTAGCTGGAACGCAGAGCAATTTTTTTGCTACAGATGAAAGAAGTGGAAGCTGAATGGAATGTGTTTTCCACCACAGTAAAGGGTCTGCAAAGTCATAATCCAGTTCTGCCAAAGATCTGTAGACATCAACCTCTGTTGCAAGCGGTGTTAACGGAGCTGTTTCTTCCCTCTTGTCATCATCGTCTTCTTCAAAAACAAGTTTTCTTTTCTTAACATTTTGTTTTATTTCTGTTTGTGCAGTGGTCACAACTTTATTGGAAATTCTGTTCCACACTAATTCTCTTGCTTCTCTTGGAAGACATTTCAAATATTTAAATCTTGGATCAAGAGCCGTAGCTTCTTGATACATTCTATTTTAGGCCTGGCATTTACTCTTTCCGTTAAATCATCTAACAGAGCTGTTTTGAATTGAGTAACGTAACCAGGATCCGTGTCGGTAATTTTTAGACTTACTCTTAAATGAGTTATGGCGGGTAGTACAACACTTGCCGTCACGTATTTACTTCCTCCAAGAAAATCATATTTCCAAACATGGTTTAAGACATTTATACATTTTTTGTGTCATTTCCCATTCCACTTCAGTTAATGGAATGATGTTTGATGGATTAGTGGACATTGTAGCTACAATTCCTTCCTTGGCGTCCAGAAGAGACTCGAACATAAGGGATGTACGAGGGGGGACCCAAAAGTAACGAGAATTTTTCTCTGGCAGTTGGTAGAATGCTAGTTCCGACTTCTCCCGCTACGTGCCTTCACTAAACACCATTTTGTATCAGTTGCCCTAGCGGCATTGTTGTGGAAACATTAGCGCGGTCAGTGTGACTATTTTTTGTAAGCGCTGTTTCACGTTTTCAGCAATTTAGTCAATGGCAGACATTAAATACCAACGTGCTAACATCAGGTTCTGTTTCCTGTTAGGGAAATCAGCAGCAGAAACTGTCGTAATAATAATAACAAATGCACGACTGAGATAGTGTACATTACACAATAACTAAGAATGTACGGGTAACTAAAACATCACACGCAAAGTTGGCGACACCATTCACTTGCATACCATCTGATTCTCCAGTACCCTCCCACCATTCACAATTTCAAAGTGGACTCGTCCATCCATAAATTCTTAAATTGGTTTCTGCGCATATGCCCTTAACTTTCAATTTTACTATACTATAGGTCGCCCATTCTTAGGATGAGAGTACAGGCTCTTGTGGGACTCTTATTTTTAGCATACTCACCCCCTCTCAGACAATTAGTAGTAGGCACCTGACTCGGCCTTCTATTGTAGATCTTATTGTACACGGACTAAATCTGACATGCCGCTACCTGGCTTTTGAAAACCACTGCAACTACACCACCCTTTCTCTTTCAGTGTTTTTCTGGGAACTTCCAGCAGTACTAAATGATTTAAAATAACGGGACTCTCGTTCAGGAGACAAGACATAACTCAGGTATTTGGTGGACACGCTTCAACTTCTCATAAAAAAAAATTTCAACAACCGATTAATTTTAATCGACTCTATTATTCGATTAAGTAGTTTTGATTGATTAATCGAAGTTCAAATTTTAATCGGTTCGATTAACCGATTAAATCCGCAACACTAGTTACTAGTAAACAACAAAAACACTGTTGTTTGTAGTAACACTTTTCCTGGTGTACGGTTGCCAGATAATGAAGAAGTATGAACATTGTAACGACACCAAAATTCTAAAAGAAATAAGCGCATTTATTTAAATCAAGCATAAATAATATGTATAGTAATATAATAATAATAATGGAGCACAACATTAATGACAAAAGCCTAAGAGAAATTTAATAAACTAATTAGAAAATGAACTTGCTGAAGAAGAGTTGCAGTATAGAAACAGATAGAATAATAGAAGGATAATTAAAACTACTATATTACAAGAGGTATTGAATAACAAAGGTGAATGACATTAAGGCTAATAAATCATTGAACTCTGAAGTGAAGTTATATAAAAGAGAAAGAAATTTACTTAAGAAATATACCAACAGTAATATTGAATATAATAAATAAATGGAGTTATTGGAAGGCAAGGTAGAATAAGAAAAAATATTCAGAAGATAAAAGATTCCAATGATGTGTATAATGATAAGATTTATAATTATTTTATTTATAGAGTGTAGAAAGCTAAGGCACCACTCTAGAATTATTTTATGGGCAGCAACCAAAGTGCACTGTACCAAGTATGTGAATGTTCGGATGAGCAATTGGACGTAAAAGGGCCACTCAACGCCGATATTCATTCATAATACCATTTTAATATAGGGGGAATCATTTAACATTAGTATGGAATCAATGTGAATAAAAGAATGGAATATATAAATAGAATACACAATGAACCAAGAGAAAACTCAAGAATTACAATTCGTTAAAGCCACCCATAAAAATAAACAAACTCCAGAGATAAAGAAGAAAATAATTGGTATCGATAAGAAAGGTAGGTTTAAATTTGCCTATGATAATGAAGAATTTGTTTAATAAATGTCAATCTTATCACCAAGCAATATTAATACCATAATATCATACACTTCAACTGTTGAAGACATCAGCAAGCAGTAACAACAAGTTATCTAAACAAATCGAAATCAAAATAATTTGAAAGAAGAAACAGAAGTAAATAAAAGTGTGAACCTATTTAAAAACCAAAGGTCCTACAACAGACATTACTATGACAGATTAATATACTATATAGACAGTACCCAGTTAGATTTGGAGTAGGCCATAAACAAATAAATAATGATAATAAATTTAATGAATAATGAGTGAATCAATTAGAAAGTCATATAAAGTACAATACAATTTAGAAGTAAATGTAAAATGTAATTAAGATATAATAAGCCAAGAAGGAGAGTTGAGTGTAAATTTGGAAAACAAGCTAAATATTTATACAATAAACATATGAATATTATTAAAAAATTATATAATAGAAAGTAAAAAACCTTATATCAAACTATAACAGAAATAAGATTCAAGTAAAAAAAGAAACAGCTTAACAAATCACCTTTAAATGTGACTGATGACACAAACAGAAGAGCAACTACACTTGGATTGAATTAATAACAAGACACTGGACTTCAATCACAATATTCCAACAGAAGGCTTCGGACCACGAAAGTGACAAGAGTTAACATTTATTGAACACCAAAAGAAGTGGATTCCTTCATTTTGACAACATAAACAAACAAACATTGGAATTTTTCATCACTGAGACCAGGAGGCTGTGTGAAACCAAACTGAACTGATAAACATTGTGTAATGTATATTTATTATTATAATTAATACAATTTATATTATTCATTATTATTATTGTTTGTAATGTAATGTACTTTCTATACTTGTTTTTTCTTTATAATTACTGAACCTTTATATCAGCCAAAAGAACCTAAAAATAATATAAACAAAGAGAAGAGAATCGACCCTGTGATTTATAAATTATATTAATAGTTACACGAAATAGACTATAGCAATTTTTTTGAATAAAATTACAATATTAGTATTATTATTACCAAATACTATTCCATGTGTTTTTATTATATAGAAATAGAGTTAACAAGTGTTACATAATGGATGTACACAAAGAGAGGGATAAATTAATTTAAAACCCGTCTTGTTGTAATTTGACACATCCAAGGTGAGGCATAAAGAACCTGTAATTCCTGAAGGGTAATAAATTGGCGAACCCAGCAGTGGGGAATAATCCCGTGTGGTTACAAATTGGCGTCCAACCTGTGAGGCTGTAATTAGGGAATCAATAGGCAAATAAATAATAAAATAATAACAAAATTCAATTCCTAATTTTAGCTGGCGGCTGATATAGGTTCAATAAAACAACAGAAATGCATAAACGAGCAACATCAAAGAGGAGAGCAGCAGAAGCAGAGAAATAGATTAGTATGGAAGACACGGAGGCGACACCAGTGGAAGATGTAGAGATGTTACTACCTCCTGCAGAACCTAACAAACCTACACAACAAAAGGAACAGCCCGAGAACAATACTCAAGTAGGGGATGTTAATTTTCAGGAAACCATGATGAGAGTGATGATGGAAATGAGTAACCAAATTGGAGAAACCAGTAAGAAATTGGAGGAGAAGTTGGAGGAGAATAGTAATAAAATGGAGGCGACACTAAGTAAGAAAATGGAGGAGAAGTTGGAGGAGAATAGTAAGAAAATGCAGGAGAAAATGGACAAGTTAAAAAATGACAATAAATCCACGAGGGAAGAGTTAAAGCAAATCAATACAGAAAATATAAAACGAATCAATGAAAGGTTTGAAGAAAATTTTGAGAAACAAAATGAAAATAATAGGCAAATGAATGAGAAAATAGACAGTATCAAAATAAAGTTGGGACAAAAAATCAACGAAAAAATCGAAGACTTTGATAAGAATATAAGACGATTTATAGACGAACAAAACCAAGAGCTGAGAGAAAATATTCATGGGAGGATGGAGCAGGTTAGTGAGATGATTAACCAGAAGATGGATGGGAACACTGAAGAAAGGAGACAAGAGATAGCCAAAACAAATGAAAGAATAGAACAAATTAACGAAACCACTGAACAAAATAGAGTGAATTTATGTTCCAGATAGATCAGGTAAAAGAAGATAGTCGTGTTCAAATAGAGACGATACAAAGGGAACAAGTAGCATTATTATCAGAAATTAAACCTAACATAAACAAAGAAAATATTAAACACAGGGTAATGAAATCAAAGAAAGTGAGAAGAATGCATCCAAGGAATTTAATAAAAACACAGGAAGAATATGAGATGATGCATTCAGTGGTTTAATTAATGTAAGTAATATCCCAATGACCAATGATAAAGAAATTATGAATGTCAGAGATTATAGGAGGAGATTAAAAGTAATTTCAATAATGGCTTACCATAAAACTATAGTTTACAACTTAGAAAAGACCAGAGATAGATGGGAAATAACAGAGATAAAAGTACGTGGGAAAATATCAATGATATCATTAGTCATTGATGGACCAGTGACATATTGGTTTAATAAACAATATGGTAGGGTAAGTCAAATAAGTGTTGCAGCAAATGAAAGTATAACAGCAGGAAAAATAAAGTACAAGGTAGAGGCAAGAGATGTCACAAGTACCGGAATAATTATAAAGACAATGATAGTCCGGAAAATAAGTGCAACTGAGATTATAGACCACGGCTAAATTAAATACCATACACCATCAAGAAAAGGGACGGATTTGATGGCAAAAAAAAACATCAAAATTCTAAATTAAGTAAGATCAACTTACATGAATTATTTGAAATGACTATTATATAAAACATCAAAATTCTAAAAGAGGTAAGATCAACTTACATGAATTATTTGAAATGACTATTATATATAAAACGAATTTGATAACAAAAAATACCACCAAATTCTAAAAAATGTAAGAACAATTTACAGCATACTTTAGGAAAAATATTATGAAGAATGAAACATAACATAAGAAATTATTTCTTCCATACCAAAGATCATGTTCAGAAATAATTACTTCTGAAGGAGGGCAATTATGTAACGACACCAAAATTCTAAAAGAAATAAGCGCATCTATTTAAATCAAGCATAAATAATATATATAGTAATATAATAATAATAATAATGGAGCACAACATTAATGACAAAAGCCTAAGAGAAATTTAATAAACTAATTAGAAAATGAACTTGCTGAAGAAGAGTCGCAGTATAAAAACAGATAGAATAATATAAGGATAATTAAAACTACTATATTACAAGAGGTATTGAATAACAAAGGTGAATGACATTGTAACGTATCAAAACAACGGTTACATAAAAAAATAATATAATACGTCAAATGAAAGAGTACCATAAGCATATTTCATCAAGCATGGAAGAAGGAATGGAAGTATGAAAATCAAAAGTGTATCTATAAATAAATAATATTAAAGCAACCCAACGAAGAAGAAAGAAGAGTCATAAGAATATATCATCGAGTATAAAGAAGAAGAAGAGAATACAATGAGTCAATATAATACGTTAGCATCCAGGCCCAATAGATCAAAATAGTGAGGGGATATGCCGAAAGTGACCATCATCATAAGGAAGACATATCAAATGCAATTATCATAGTGAGAAAATAGACTAATTTGTCATAGTAGTGAGATAAATATAAGACAATGATTATAATAATAGTGAGTGAAAATGTGGAAGAATATAACTATGTTAAATGAACATGAATTATCACAAATAGTGAGTAACCAAGAAAAGCATCACAAATGACAAACAAATAACATGAAGAAGAAGAAGAAGAAGAAGAAGAAGAAGAAGAAGAAGAAGAAGAAGAAGAAGAAGAAGAAGAAGAAGAAGAAGAAGAAGAAGAAGAAGAAGAAGAAGAAGAAGAAGAAGAAGAAGAAGAAGAAGAAGAAGAAGAAGAAGAAGAAGAAGAAGAAGAAGAAGAAGAAGAAGAAGAAGAAGAAGAAGAAGAAGAAGAAGAAGAAGAAGAAGAAGAAGAAGAAGAAGAAGAAGAAGAAGAAGAAGAAGAAGAAGAAGAAGAAGAAGAAGAAGAAGAAGAAGAAGAAGAAGAAGAAGAAGAAGAAGAAGAAGAAGAAGAAGAAGAAGAAGAAGAAGAAGAAGAAGAAGAAGAAGATTATTATTATGTATGACCAGAACAAGACATCAACATCCCCAAAAGATGGAAAGCAACACAATCAGTATAATGACCAAAATAAGAATGTTAATTATAAGATTAGTAGTAATAAAAAACTACCTATCAAAGAAGGACATAGTGAACCCAGTATAATAAAAAACCAAGTGTTGAACCTTAATAAATGATCACAAACAATGACAGTGAATAATTTATATAAGTGCAACAATAAATAATGTAATAACACCAACCCCAAATAAGCAACACAGACAATATTAGTGAAGTGTTTATAAATGAGGGAAGTAAATGGAGATTAATAAGTGAAAAGATCAACGGTTATCAAGTGAAATACACAAACAATTAGTGCACCAAGTATAATCCAAGATTGTAAGACCACAAATATACTCAGTAAGACCACCAATTTAATGATAATGAAAAGAGAAATAATTGTTCAAAGAGATCAATGATAAAAGCTTTATAATCCTTAATATGGAATGTGCCTGAATGTCATAGTAACACAGGACAAAATATAAATAAATGTCAAAGCCAACAAGTAGTAAACAAAGTAAGTTGTTGAAAAGAAACAAATCAATGCATACAAGCTAAGATACAACCCACCAAAATGTGTAACATAGATAAAAAACTAAGTATTGTTGTATAAACATATAGTGTAAAATGTGTACAACATGTGCAAAACATAGTAGTAAACAATTGTAGTAACATGCCATAATGACATGACAGTATTTAAGATGAATACTGAATAAAGTAAGAAGCATATTGTTGCCAACTAAATGACACATAACCTCACATGAACTGGACCTACAACATAAAATCATACACAATAATTAAATAAAGTAGTTATCAATAATTGTTTCATACAGAGACCAAATAAGAATAAATGTGTAAGACAATGAAAACCATATGAACTAAAAGACACAACTATATGAGTCAGATTATTTATAATAACAATAAACCAATTAGACAGAACCCTATGTGACCATGGAGTTAATCAAAAAACCTTAACAAAACTTGGAAAGAGAGAGTAAGAAAGTTTACCAATAGTTAGAGGAATGTTCAATACAACTATGAGAATACCTCACAATCATAGTACAAGTAATTTAATAACTGGAATTTAATAAACTAACTAACTGTAATCATAGGACTAAGTGTAAACAACCAACATACAGTAACTTAAAGGAACTTTAGCTAACAAAAAAGTTAGTAAATCCACTAAACAGACCATGTACAACATTTGTACACAATTTAATTATCAACAATGCATATAATATGTGGTGAAAATAACTAAATAAGAGTGACAGAATGGGAATATAAGAGCATCATGTATGTTAAACAATGCTATATATGTAAACAAGATAACATTTGCCGAAATAAAGTATTAGCAAATGTATGTAAGTGTATCTAATAATGTTATAGTACCAAAAATATGTAGTAGCATAAGGAATAATGGTGATCTAAGCAAATATAAACATTTGGACATAGATGGTTTGCACGCCATTAGTATATTTTGCTTAAATCACAAATATGTTGATATTATGTATTAGATTATAAGAGAAATGGACTCCAGACGTTTAATCATAAGCATTAAGATATAATTACAGCAAAATATAGTGGAAAGAACTTATTTTTATTAAGAACCACTATATAAATTTCAGATAAAGTGAAGTGAGTTATTAATGGACGGAATTATTACTTGTTTGGACTTAAATTAAAGACACAAGTATCCGCAAAACGATCCCACTATCCAAATGACAATCAGACTATTAATAAGAAACTTAGAAGTATTATAAGATTTTCGGTCATTTCCGATTGGAAGGGAAAGCGTCATAGCGGAATCTCGAACCCAAAGCATAGACGCTAAAAACTAAAATTTTAATTTAACGAAGGTCTTTGGGGTAGAGAGCATTCTAAGCCAATAGAATGATCTGATTTTACCAGACGAGAGCAGAAGCTTTGATGAGAGGAATTAATTGTCTTCCAGCCACCGATGCGAGCGGAGCCTGCGACAGTCATCCAGAAAAATATTTTAAAATGTGCGCGTATACGAGTGTATAGCCATAACTAACCTCAACTGAACACCAATTTTTATCGTGTGACAGTGTTGTGAGTGATACAGTGAACCATTAAAAACATGACCAGTGTATAATAAGGGTCATGTTATGTGAAAGAAGCAGGGAGTATTATACATTAACAATTTAAAAATAAAATGACAAAATAATATTTGTTGATTAACGAAAATTATAGTTGACTACGCTAGCCAAGTAAACACACTTGCGTGTTTAGCTAGTAATGATGAATTATTACCAGGTTAAATGAATAAAAGTTCTCGTCTGATTTAATGACGATATTTAATTAAAATATTTTATATTCATGTTTAAATAATAATAATAGAAGCGGAATTAATAATTTATACCGCAAACCATTACTTGTAAAATATAGTTGCTTGTTTGACTATGATTTCAGCAGTACTTGAAAAACAATAACTTAATATGCGAGAACAATCATTACTGTTAATTATACATCTTATTACAAATAAATAATGTGTTTGTGAAGATAGTATTAAGATTTTTTATGATATTAATTATTCTATTTTGTAACTTACTCTCATATAGGTAAACTAACCTATAACCAAAACGCATTTGTTTGCCACAGAGAGTCACTTCTGTCATGAATAATTCTTATGAGTAGACTCGATAATAAGAGTTTTTTCGTTTTTTATCAATTCCAGTTCATAATAATAATAATAATAATAATTAAACCAGTAACATTGTTTTAATAGTGCAACGTTGATAGCACGTGTACACAGCTTTTAGCATCAGAATGCAACAAACCTACTGTATGATAGTACGATAATTTGAATATCGTATTGAGGTTAATGATTTTATTTTTTTTGTCCTTTTTAACTATAATATATGAATAAATATTGTTATTTAATAAAACATCTTTGTATCTTGCATCATGTACATTCAAAGGATTCATGAAATTTGGTAATGCTTATAACCAAAGTAGACATAACCTAAATTACCATATTATCGTACATTGTACCAGTGTTACCAGCCCTGAGCTGAAGAAGTTTCAGAAATTATTTAACTTTGTTGTTGTTTTTAAAAAAAATTATTAGTAATTGTTTTAAAAGGGATTTTACTGAATTTCACTAATGTTAATAAACACCTCAATTTGTTACCAGTGAACAGAGAGTCTTTATTTCTATTAATTAGAAACAAATAACTTACATTTTAGAAACACTTATTTCACAAGGTGGCAGCAATATTCAAGCGGTCAACATTTGAATATTCAATTCACAATTGAGTATCATTGTTATTTTGTTTAATGTGTATATGTCGATATCCAGACAAAGTATTTTGTATGTTATTAATGTATTTCCAGTGATATAGAACAACCCATTAAGAAGATAGAAGACGTCCACGAATGGTAAGTGGGGAGGTGAATATGACAAGATATCAGTGATTATAATCCTTTTCAAACATAAACATTAATTAAAATTTAAACATAACTAATTCTATCAAATACTAAACAACACTAATCATCGATGGTTACATTACAGCGTGAGGAGTGAAGAAGAGTCTACTAAATTTATTTTGTAATACTAAATAAGAATTTTAAAATAATTTAAAAATAAAATACACAATACTAATCTAACCATCCTATAAGCATTAGAGTAGTTGTTTTATAACAACGTGACGAACCCAACGTGGGGCTTGACTTAATATCTAACCATTAACTGTAATATAACAACATTAAGGCTAATAAATCATTGAACTCTGAAGTGAAGTTATATAAAAGAGAAAGAAATCTACTTAAGAAATATACCAACAGTAATATTGAATATAATAAATAAATGGAGTTATTGGAAGGCAAGGTAGAATAAGAAAAAATATTCAGAAGATAAAAGATTCCAATGATGTGTATAATGATAAGATTTATAATTATTTTATTTATAGAGTGTAGAAAGCTAAGGCACCACTCTAGAATTATTTTATGGGCAGCAGCCAAAGTGCACTGTACCAAGTATGTGAATGTTCGGATGAGCAATTGGACGTAAAAGGGCCACTCAACACCGATATTCATTCATAATACCATTTTAATATAGGGGGAATCATTTAACATTAGTATGGAATCAATGTGAATAAAAGAATGGAATATATAAATAGAATACACATGAACCAAGAGAAAACTCAAGAATTACAATTCGTTAAAGCCACCCATATAAATAAACAAACTCCAGAGATAAAGAAGAAAATAATTGGTATCGATAAGAAAGGTAGGTTTCATTTTGCCTATAATAATGAAGAATTTGTTTAATAAATGTCAATCTTATCACCAAGCAATATTAATACCATAATATCATACACTTCAACTGTTGAAGACATCAGCAAGCAATAACAACAAGTTATCTAAACAAATCGAAATCAAAATAATTTGAAAGAAGAAACAGAAGTAAATAAAAGTGTGAACCTATTTAAAAACCAAAGGTCCTACAACAGACATTATTATGACAGATTAATATACTATATAGACAGTACCCAGTTAGATTTGGAGTAGGCCATAAACAAATAAATTGTAATCTATTACTTTTATCGTTTTATTACTTATAGTGGAAAATGTATTTTTGTCTATACGTAAATAATCTCGGTCGCCATGTTTGTAAAAGGTAACATGATCGAAATCTACTTTTAGGGCCAGAATTCGTGTAACACGAACAGTTTAGTGAAACAATTTACCTGAAATAAAAACATACACCAATAACATATATAAAGTATTTTATTAGTATTTAAAGTGATAGTTACTACATAGTGAAATATATATGACCCACATATTGCCATGGGCGTAAGAATCAATTTACCCTCCAAAATCCTTACATATATCAAAAAATGTGTTGTCTTAGCTAATTATGATATAGATATGATAAACATTTTTATATAGATTTCCGCACAACCCAGCGCTTAGAAATTATAACCCACACACGCAACCTCTCTCTCTCTTTCACACTCATGGTACAATTTTTTATTATTAATGTTGGAGCTCCTTATAAATAATTGAAATTTTAAATAATTGATTTCTGCAACAAAATTTTATACTGGGAAATAATGAAATAAGGATTTAAAATACACAAGGAACGTTCTCACCCATTTCGTGTAGGCTGGTTGCATTTCGTGCATTTCGGTGCGGTAAAACTTCGCGTCCAGTACCGCGAGTTTTACGTGTATACGTTACGGTCACATTTTTGTAGTTGACGCACTTATACTGTTTATTAACCACCTACGGTGGTCTAAAAAGTTAAAATTCACCCGTAAGTGAATGGGTTGCCGGCCGGCGTTGATCACAGCTGCAGAAGAAATGACCACAAGTCTTTGTTAGATTTTGCGGAAGTGGGGTGAACTTACGTCACATTTCCTTTGTTAAAACTGTTGACAGCATCGCTGTTGATGTCAACACATTCTCCGCCTCTGACGTAATTAAGGTTCGGCTTGCTTATCGCAATAACTGCACACTGTTTTTTGTGATGCTTCACAGTTTTTTGCTATGAATTGGTTCAAATCCTGACAAATATTGTTATACACTCCACTCACGGTATATTCGTATCGGGTGTTTAAGGTTGGGTTTAGTATGACAAAAATAGAAAAATACAATAGTTATGTTCCATTTACCATATTTAAAGTTAATTATAAATGTACCATGATTGTACCATCACAAAACCCCCTCAATGAAAGAGTTTGTGTCGAAGCACAAAAACTTTCATTGACCCTTTCATACTTCCTAAAGGGATCAGCCAGGATAAGTCGCCACAACCCCCTTACAATTTTACATAAAAAATAACAACAACTCACCCTTGGTCTGGTGATGATGACCGTACCTAGATGACCTTACTGGACTTCTCCGACGAGATCCCAACACCATAAGGCCACTTAGGCTCTTAACGTCCCTGCTCTGACGCGTTGGCCAGCTCAGGACCGCTGTCATATCACCAAACACTGAAACAATACATAATAAATATTAAAATAGTGGCTTAGTAAATCACTCCATCCTCAACTGATCTGGTTCCCCTTAGCTAAGTGCTGGTTTGTGCCAATAAGCACTGGGTTGGCTTAATATATTTATAAAAGTTATATTTATTCAAGAATTAGAAAGAATTTCCCTTCTTCATATTACAAACCCTGAATTAATAAATGGTTCCGATTACTATCGATAATATTTATCTTCTTTCTTTTACAATTACTGTAATTGTAACATAAACCTTGACATAATAAAATTTAAAATCTAATTGAAATTACACATTATATATCTCCCAAACCTGGAGAAAAACAAATTATAAAAGAATCTATAAATTGGTATATTTATTTATTTATAACTCTTATTGAATGATAAAACTAAAAAATTTATTATTATTATTATTATTATTATTATTATTATTATTATTATTAACAGGTAATAATCTGGTTTATTGTTATTATTAACAGCACCAGTTAAAATTTTTTTTTTTTTTTTTTTTTTCATATTATTTCCATGTTATAACATCATGAAAAAAAATTTTTTTTATAACATAAATACATAATACATTTATACATTAATACCTTAAATAATCTTGATTCATTTTAATCTTGATTTGCATATTCTAAGTTGCATTTTAAGTTAAAATTTACAATTGCAGTTAAGTCATTAATTATTACTTATTATAATTATAAAATTCATTTTAAATTTATTATTACTATTCATATTATTAATATTATTACTTCATTACCTTTCTATTCTGAACTACCTACCTACCTAACTACCTAACCTTTCACCTTCTATCATTGTTTAGTCTGGATAACTCCTATATTCACTATATTTCTATTTATTATAATCTTACTCACCTTCTTCTAACTGACCACAAATTTACCTATCATTGACACCAATATCTCAATTATAAACACCATTACTAACTTCATTTAAATCCTATGGCACCGCTCGTCTTTGCACTGGGTTGGGTGTTCCCTAACTGGCTATATACATCCATAATATTTTGCCCTTCCAAATAATTCGGCAAACACTCCCTTAAACTACGCTATCACCTGCCACAACACTATTGGTTGGCTACTCTTTATCACCTCACCCCCACTACAGAATTCATCAACAATAAATATATGTTTATACCTTTACTTAAACACCTTCTCTACAAATAATCACTAACTACTGTGTCCCTAAATATCTAATAATTCTCTTTGTATTTTCTTAAAAATTCTTAACTTTCTAACTCCATTTACATTAATTGCATAACTCACCTGCATTTTATCTATACCCAGGCTCTATTCCTGTTTAAACATTTACTTTACTGTAATCATTGACCATTGTCTTCTAAAATTCCTCTCTCACCTACTTATAACAATACCTCTTTTCAAAATTCAAATATATATTCTTACTTAAACATTATTATTATTCATCAGTAATTACCTTCAATACAAATTAATTAATAATTTAATTTCATAAAAACTTTCTATGATAATTCATAATTTATAAAGTTACTAAGTTAGTACAATTTTCTTTTGTACTACAATTTAATAAAGACTAATTACTTAAAGAATTCAATTGTTTTTAAAAAAAAATATTATTATTAAACATGTTATTAAAATATATAATAATACATACTGGTGTACCTGTAATACATAATACATATCAAAAATACATGGATAGATAAATACATATAAAACAATGAAAAATATACACTCCAACTCATTATCTTGTTATATACCAAACTCAGTTCATAGCAGTCCAATTCAATACCACTTTTCATATTATTATTTAATGTTCATTTCACAATACAACAGTCTATCCACCATCGTTGAACAACAAACGAATCTTAGGTCTATATAAATTCTTATTTAGTAAATAGATTTTATTACTAGCTACATTATATTCATATTCCTTTATGAAATTGTTATTAACCAAATATTTCCAGTCACAATCAAGTAGGGTTCCGTTTATCTCAGTATCATATGTCATTAATCGGTTTATACTATAATTATCCCCATAATATTCCACCACAGGTAAGTACCTAATGTCTTTATTCTCATTTCTTGTTATTTCCAATTTATTGTTATTATCAGGTAAGTATTCATCATTTTCATATACCACATCTAACCCTAACCTTTCTAACAATTGTCTGTAATTTCTGTTTACTTTAAATATTTCTATTACTCTCGTACTCTCACAATATCTCTCTATACATTCTCTCTTAATACATTTCTCTCCATAACACCAAATTACACTTTCTCTCTCCAAATATGCAGGGGTCCCTAACATAAAATTATCCCTAACATAAGTGCCCCACTTATTAGGTACACAAAAATATAAAGTAACTTTATTTGTAGACCTTTCGTCTCCCAAATATAAATTTAAGGAATTCTTATCCTTATAAAAATTACATGAAGACTTGTCTTCACCCCCTAACACTACATAAAAAGAAAATTCTACCCCCTGCACTCCTTGTACTAAAATACTTTCTCTCAACTTTCTTTCTGACTCAATAAATTCAGACATTTCATTTTCACTAATTATACTTTCATTATCATTTTTATCCTTTTCTAATACAACATTCTTACTACTTGTAATATTTGAGTTATCTGTACGTTCATTATTTGAATTATTACTTTTAAATATGTTATCCAATACAGCATTTTGCTGGGTACTACTATCTAGTACTTTCTGACTTTCTACTTGACTTTCTACCAAATTTAAATTCTCTAGTTTTGTGATGAGCTTGTCACATTTTTTAATAAGGTGATTGTGACCTATTTTTATTTCATTCTTTAATTCATTGAATTTAATATCTAAACTATCGAATTTGTCACTCAAATTTGTGAATTTAATATCAGAATCGCTTTTCTGCTCATCTAGTTTTTTATCTAATTTTAATAGTAATTGCATCATTGCATTAGTTTCATCTTTATTACTATCTGCCTTAGTTGAAATGTATGTATTGACTTTCGTTATCTCTACAGATACAGGCGTATTTGCCTCGTCAATCTGACTAGTTTGAGGTGTTTGTACATCCATTTCACTAGTTACATTTATCTCAGATGTACTGGTTTCTATTACAATATTGTCACTGGTACTCATGTTGTATTATTTTAGGTTACTAAAACGTATTTATTTATAACCTAAAATTTAACCTTACCTTGCGCACGCTTTGCGAACTATTACGCTATTACTTCAAGTAACTGTTTCACATACCAGTAGGTGTACTCTCCATAAAATTTCATTTTATGTCGAGTCCATGTTCGGCACGCGCCATATGTAATCTATTGTCCCTGTTCTTTCGGGCGCAATATGTAATCTATTACTTTTATCGTTTTATTACTTATAGTGGAAAATGTATTTTTGTCTATACATAAATAATCTCGGTCGCCATGTTTGTAAAAGGTAACATGATCGAAATCTACTTTTAGGGCCAGAATTCGTGTAACACGAACAGTTTAGTGAAACAATTTACCTGAAATAAAAACATACACCAATAACATATATAAAGTATTTTATTAGTATTTAAAGTGATAGTTACTACATAGTGAAATATATATGACCCACATATTGCCATGGGCGTAAGAATCAATTTACCCTCCAAAATCCTTACATATATCAAAAAATGTGTTGTCTTAGCTAATTATGATATAGATATGATAAACATTTTTATATAGATTTCCGCACAACCCAGCTCTTAGAAATTATAACCCACACACGCAACCTCTCTCTCTCTTTCACACTCATGGTACAATTTTTTATTATTAATGTTGGAGCTCCTTATAAATAATTGAAATTTTAAATAATTGATTTCTGCAACAAAATTTTATACTGGGAAATAATGAAATAAGGATTTAAAATACACAAGGAACGTTCTCACCCATTTCGTGTAGGCTGGTTGTATCGGTGCGGTAAAACTTCGCGTCCAGTACCGCGAGTTTTACGTGTATACGTTACGGTCACATTTTTGTAGTTGACGCACTTATACTGTTTATTAACCACCTACGGTGGTCCAAAAAGTTAAAATTCACCCGTAAGTGAATGGGTTGCCGGCCGGCGTTGATCACAGCTGCAGAAGAAATGACCACAAGTCTTTGTTAGATTTTGCGGAAGTGGGGTGAACTTACGTCACATTTCCTTTGTTAAAACTGTTGACAGCATCGCTGTTGATGTCAACACATTCTCCGCCTCTGACGTAATTAAGGTTCGGCTTGCTTATCGCAATAACTGCACACTGTTTTTTGTGATGCTTCACAGTTTTTTGCTATGAATTGGTTCAAATCCTGACAAATATTGTTATACACTCCACTCACGGTATATTCGTATCGGGTGTTTAAGGTTGGGTTTAGTATGACAAAAATAGAAAAATACAATAGGTATGTTCCATTTACCATATTTAAAGTTAATTATAAATGTACCATGATTGTACCATCACAAAATAATGATAATAAATTTAATGAGTAATGAGTGAATCAATTAGAAAGTCATATAAAGTACAATACAAATTTAGAAGTAAATGTAAAATGTAATTAAGATATAATAAGCCAAGAAGGAGAGTTGAGTGTAAATTTGGAAAACAAGCTAAATATTTATACAATAAACATATGAATATTATTAAAAAATAATATAATAGAAAGTAAAAAACCTTATATCAAACTATAACAGAAATAAGATTCAAGTAAAAAAAAGAAACAGCTTAACAAATCACCTTTAAATCTTACTGATGACACAAACAGAAGAGCAACTACACTTGGATTGAATTAATAACAAGACACTGGACTTCAATCACAATATTCCAACAGAAGGCTTCGGACCACGAAAGTGACAAGAGTTAACATTTATTGAACACCAAAAGAAGTGGATTCCTTCATTTTGACAACATAAACAAATAAACATTGGAATTTTTCATCACTGAGACCAGGAGGCTGTGTGAAACCAAACTGAACTGATAAACATTGTGTAATGTATATTTATTATTATAATTAATACAATTTATATTATTCATTATTATTATTGTTTGTAATGTAATGTACTTTCTATACTTGTTTTTTCTTTATAATTACTGAACCTTTATATCAGCCAAAAGAACCTAAAAATAATATAAACAAAGAGAAGAGAATCGACCCTGAGATTTATAAATTATATTAATAGTTACACGAAATAGACTATAGCAATTTTTTTGAATAAAATTACAATATTAGTATTATTGTTACCAAATAGTATTCCATGTGTTTTTATTATATAGAAATAGAGTTAACAAGTGTTACTAATTGATGTACACAAAGAGAGGGATAAATTAATTTAAAACCCGTCTTGTTGTAATTTGACACATCCAAGGTGAGGCATAAAGAACCTGTAATTCCTGAAGGGTAATAAATTGGCGAACCCAGCAGTGGGGAATAATCCCGTGTGGTTACAACATGAATTGATGAATATGCAATCGGTTTAAAGAGAGAATAAATTTCATGCTCTGTATGCAGTAACAGACAAACTCATCCACTCCGGCTAAGTATATTTATCACTTAGATAAAAGTATTTATAAGTGCTCTCTCACACAGGACTGCCATACTGCTTGACTTTTTTTTACTTGACCAGTAGGTTTAACGATAAAGCAAGATTAACAAGAACAAAAGGTACTTTCCTGATATCCATACGCACACACTATGTTTTCGGAGTTTTGGATTTGTGAGTGTATTGATATAACAGGATGTAAAGGAGAAGTATACTAATTGTAAATTATTCTATTTATTAATGTAAAGTGAAAATACGAGTTTTCATTTCTAAGGTTAGGTAATAATGGTTTTCGGTTTTCAGCTTACTGTTTAAAGGAATAAAGCCCATGGTTAGGGGAAATATGATGTTTAATGTGTCCGCACAATGCTTGAAAGAGAGAAAAATTAAAAACAAAGAACATCATATTTTTTTAACAAAACCCCCAGAAAATGTAAAGTGAAAAATACAATTATTTCTGAATAACGTATGCTAAGCTTTAATTGCTACCACTAATACTCACTTCCATGAGCGCTTTCAAGCCTCTCGGCTCATCTTGGGATGGAAACAACCTATCATCTTCATTGTTTCCATCTGAAGATGAGCCGAGAGGCTTGAAAGCACTCATGGAAGCGTAAGTGAGTATTAGTGGTAGCAATACAAGTTTAGCATAAGTTAAACTTAACCACTAAATTGTATTTATCATTAAAGTGTATTTCTGAGTAGTAAGATAAAATAATAATAATGTATTAACAATGAAATCAAGATTTGTTATTTGTCAGGTAGCCAGTATTTTTTTATGTTATTTAATAAAATCTCGAAAACTTCACTGGAAGCAAATTTTGTTTGAAACACCCCGCATGCTTTGAATTTGTTAATTTTTGTGTGATGTGCACAAACAACTGAGACTTATTGAAAAAAAAAACAAGTACTACTGGAAAACGAGCTCTGCCACAAAAATGGAAGACATGTATAGTAACAGGGAAGGAATCCCACCTTACTTCAGGTTGTTTTTTTCTTATGTGGATTTCAGAAAAAAACTAGTATTATTTGAAAGGCATGTTGGTTTTCATGTTGTCGCATGTTAACCTAACAATGTTATCTTTTGGCGTCACAGGCACACATCGAAGTTGCACTATTTCTAGAAACATTTTTTGTAAAAAATGTGACAATGAAACACTATTGCAATTGTGAACAAACTATTTTGTAACATACACAAATAAATTTTAACAATTTCTATTATCTAAGTAAAATTATATGTTATATTCACTGCATATCGATACCAATAATCGCATAATCGAAATATAAAAAAATTAGTGCAGGCACGGTTATTGGGAAAGTACTGATCAAAATAATTAGACTGTAAATTTCATTATGTTAAAGTACACGGTCCAGCATAAAGACCTCCCCCATTTGGAGAGGCCACTGGACGAGCGGTGGTGGGGGTATGGCTGTGGAGGGGGTAACGATCGCTAGTGGTGTACGTGCCGTTTTCAGTGAGCACAATAGCTTGGCTTGGTGAGCATCGCGCTTTCGTTGTGTAGGAATTTATTCGTAAAGGTGGTTCTGTGATTACTACACAGCGTGCATTTCGTATTTGGTTCACACTTGGCCGACATGAGTCTGTTCCGGATAGAAAATCAGTTCATGTTTGGGTATCGAACTTTAGAGCAACAGGTTCAGCATTAAAAAGAAAATCTTGTGGCCGACCTCGGACTGTAACAACGCCGGACAATGTGGCACGTGTGAGAGCTTCCGTCCTGCAATCTCCAAAGCGTTCAGCAGTGAAACACGCAGCTTCCCTGGGCCTGTCTGATCGGAGTGTAAGAAGAATCCTGCACAGCAATCTCAACATGCATCCCTACAAAATGATGGTTACACAAGAACTAAGCATAAGAGATTTTGAAACTCGCAGAGCTTTGTGTGAAGGCATTCTTCAGAACATTCCCCTACAGCTGTTGTGATTTTTTCTGACGAGGCTCACTTCCACTTGGCAGGCACTGTAAATAAGCAAAATTTTCGGTACTGGGCTGAAGGTAACCCTCGAGAACTTCACCAGCGACCACTTCACAGCCCTCATGTTACTGTTTGGTGTGGCATTGCCGAATTTGGTGTGTGGGGTCCGTACTTTTTTGAAGAAGATGGTCAGGCAGTAACGGTTAATTCCAATCGCTACTGTCACATGTTACAAACTTTCCTCCAGCCCAAGTTTAACCAATTCGTTGAGGACCATGAAGGAGAAGTCTGGTTCCAACAAGACGGAGCTACAGCCCACACTGCTCGGCGTTTTCGAGAAATTCTGAGAGAATTGTTTCCTGGGCGTCTGCTCTCCTTGCACGGTGACATTGCCTGGCCCCCAAGGTCGCCAGGTTTGACGCCTTGTGATTATTTCCTTTGGGGATATTTAAAGGCACAAGTGTACAAACATCGCCCTAGGACCATGGGAGCTCTTAAGGAGGTAATCACCCAGGAAGTTGCTAACATTCCGCCAGAAATGACACGAAGAGCTATGGAAAACTTTCAGGAACGGCTTCGTCAGTGTGTCAATAATGGAGGCCGCCATTTAATGGACATAATTTGTAAAAAACAATGTAAAATGGCATAGTGTATGTTATTCATAAATAAAAATATTTTTTCTGTATCTTTCTCTTTTTGTTTGTAATTACCTATTTCATTAGGGGAGGTCTTTATGCCGGACCCTGTATATCAACATGAGGTTCCCAGCGGCGGCTCAACAGGGGAGGCAATGGAGGCTAAGCCTCCCCAGTGAAATTTAAAAAAATATTAAAAACAGACACTAGTAATAGGCTGTATTTGTTATTGTAACTGAACCAGTAATAAATCTGTAATCACAATTTGGCTTTAAATTATCTGATTAATTACAAAAACTTTCTAATCATGCGTTATCAATAGCACAGAATTGGAGCAGAGGCAGGGATCTGAGTAGCCGCCATAGTACTTGTACGGCTATGTGGAACTATGCCTGATGGGTGTGGGGGGGACACTAGTGTATCTGTAACCGTACTTGGGAGGCAACGAGTGAATTAGCCTCTCGGCACGGTTTAATGTGGTTTGTGTTAGTTTTACGCAGCCTTTACGTTCTCTTGCTCCTTGTGTGTGTATGTTTATTATTTATCTCTTCTTGGCATGTATTTGTGATCTCATGATCTACTGAAGACTTACAAGTAAGTTCATCACAGCTTTCAAACGCTGTAAAAATCAGATAGCTATACCATACTTAAGAGTGAAATAACGTGTGTCGGTGGGGGGGGGGGGGAGTGCAATGACTGAGCATGGCTCAGGTGACTGTCAACCTCCCCTTCCTCATGACACACCGGCCACCACCGGAGATTCCCTTCTTTCGTGTTTCATAGGAAGTGGCAAATAACATTTGAGATGAGATAACTGAAGAAGTAAAGTCATATAAAGGATGCTCATTTCCATATGCCATTTTTAATATTTCAAAAGTCTTCATAAATAATTTTCTTGGTTGTCGCAATATTTCAGATGTATTTGTTGCTTGTGAAAATCCCTTATTTTAAATCCAACACAAACACAGACGTACCTAACACTTGTTGATATTGAATTAACATAACTAATAACTAAGGTGCTGTGACAGCAGCGGTATGCGAACATCTGCTCTCCGGTACCAGCGGTGGACACAGCGAGCCAATCCGGCATCAGCATTCAGGGCGAGCCAATCAGCGATCCCGTTTAGATAATAAAACCCAGGCCGGCAGAAAATTTTACACACACTTCATCGCCACGCCATCGGACGCACTTCATCTCCTCTCCTCTCTTGGATGACATCGAGGCGGAGTCAGCCGGAAGGAACAGCCGAAGAATAGAACCGCCGCCGTTCTTGCGTCTTCGCACTCCCGTTCCGCGCCAGCGATGGATTTCGCTGGGCCGGCAGCCGACTCTACAACTGGTGCCGAAAGAAGAGGAGGACTGTAGTATGCCACGAACAGCAGGCGCAGCCGCCGAACATCTTAGCGTGGCACAACCAACATCAGCATTCTCGCCACAAGGTTCTTTTTAGGGCCACCAAAATAACTAGAGTGTACGATTGGCGCCATTTGTCACGCGGCAAGCCTTTTGTCCGGTGACAGTGCATATACAGTATTCTGTAATTTTTACGTATGTGAGAAACACACGTTTCCTCTGTACACTGGCATGTTTAGGTTATATGAATTTACTCTCACCTGCAGTGAAATTTGTTCATAGATTCTTTACTTCGTTTTCTTCTTAGATAAGCAAGAAAAGAAAGGATTTTCTTTAACAATAGCCTTGAACAATAAGGACTCATAATCGCACTTCAAAAATCTAAAATGATGTCATTTTGAGGTAAACAAAAGTAGTTGTGGGAATTTGGATGATAGGAGACATCAACAACTTCAGTTATATGGATGTTATATCATTATGATAATGACATAAATAAGAAAATCGTAAAAATGCACGAAATGCTAAAGGAAGCATCCCTGAATTTTTATGTGTAGCCTACTAGTCATTACAATAGTGATGATTAGCAGAATGAGGAGATGTCAAAACGAGATGAGAAAGTACAGTCATCAGAGTACCTTGTCTGTACATTCATAGATAGAACAAAGAAGGGATACAATTTATGACAGAACCGTCTGAATAAAATATCTCCATAATTCGTTGTTGTAGATAGGACCCAAAATCCTCTTAAAGACAATAAGTTTAGCGACTAAAGACAAAATATCAATTAAGTTTAGTCGACTTTCATCCGTCCTTGATATTGTCCAAGTTAAAAAGACAGATAAAAATTGTTTTATAAAAGATTTGTCTATAATATTTTAGTGTTTTTTTGTTAATAAACTGCTTTCACTGTGTCTTCTGATACATTACATAAGAGTACTGTAGACTCAAAAAGTAAAATATACCCATAAATATACCCTGTTTATTGAGTAATTACCAGTGTAGATGGGAAGTGACATCTTATAAGTATAATAAGAATAATTCTTTCTAGTATGTGTGATTAACCACATGTTATCACAAAAAAAACGTCAAGCAATGTAGAGTAAATCAGAGACAAAATACTAATAACATTGTATACTGTGGATTGTTATTTTGTAAAATACGCTTTTCAACAGTACTTATTTAATGCTGGGGCTTGGAACAAAATAATGGGAAATAGCATTTCAGTTAAAATACTATTGAATGTTTTAGTGGATGGTTAGTGAGGATCGGTCAATAATACAAATTTTAGCTATTTTACGTCGACGTTTCGGCAATATTTATTGTCATGTTCAGGACCTGTGTATGAAATACAATAGAAATATCAAACATAACGAAACAATTAAATATTTGGTGAACGTGTTTGTGTATGTGAGTGTGTGCGTGCGTATGTATGTATCATTTTATATGTGAAAACTTATGATAGTTTGTTTACATCTTCAAATTATCTTTAAGAAAACAAGCAAATTATAGTATGAGAGAACTTAATTTATACAGTATTACAATTTAAATTACTAAATGTAATAATATTTTAATTAATTAAACAAACAGTAATGAACAATTGGATATTAGATTGGTACATAAATTGTTTATACCTACAGCAGTCAACATATAGGAAAGTAATATATTACCTATAACTAAACAGATTAGGGGATGTTCACTATGTAATTATTAAAAGTTATTTTTACCATGTTTCACTCCCTACTGGTGTTAACAAACAATCATAATTTAGAAACATACAATTTACACAATAACTGTAGAACATTACGACTTAAATCAGATAGTTGACAAAGGTTACAAACAAAAGTTTCTGGTAATTTTACTAACAGGTAAACTTGGATAATAATTGTAATCATTTTATAAAATATAGTCAAGAGTACTATAGAATAATGTAATTTATGTATGTGTCCACAATCACACCTTCTCTCAAGTTCTCTCATACTATAATTTGCTTGTTTTCTTAAAGATAATTTGAAGATGTAAACAAACTATCATAAGTTTTTCACATATAAAATGATACATACATACGCACACGCACACTCACATACACCAACACATTCACCCAAATATTTAATTGTTTCGTTACGTTTGATATTTCTATTGTATTTCATACACAGGTCCTGAACATGACAATAAATATTGTCGAAACGTCAACGTAAAATAGCTAAAATTTTTATTATTGACCGATCCTCACTAACCATCCACTAAAACATTCATTAATTGATGGTCACTAAAAATTTAAGGATAAAATAATATTAGTAAAGTGAAGTTTTGTATTCTGTCACAGATGTTCGGTTGAAGAAATTCTTAGAAGAAAGAAACGAATTAATGGACGAACTGAGACATGTGAAATTAGAATTAGAAGAAGAAAGGTCTCGTTCCAGAGGACACAGGGTGAACAGTTTGAATGGGCCGCATTCGGACGACATAGAGGATATTCAGAGTACGTATATTAATTGCATTAAAGTGAAGTTATATACTGTGTATTTGCATGTGTGCGTGTCCATCCGTGTAAGATTTATTTATCTTTCTTAAGCCATGTTCAGCCATTATTAATCCTTATGCCTTTTGTCAACTATGATTGTTAATCATTTTAAATGTTTTCTCATTTTCCATCTACAACAATATTGTTACGACGGTCTACTGATCGTTGTATGGTACAGTGGAAAACAAAATACAAGACACCAGTTACGTTGCTAATCACCAGCTTTAATTATCACAATTAAACGGTTTGTAATTAACACGGCAGTCTCTTACAACAAATCAATAAAAAATTGTTCACACACAATAAAAATGTTAACCGATATGTGAAATTTTAAACTAATACATTTTTTACTACAATCGTCCCGCACAATTATAAAATACATAACACTTGGCCATAATACTACAAACCGCACTCCAATAATTCGCAACTCAAACTGAAACTGAACGTAGCCGAGTACTTGTATTTATACCCCACCGAGGTTCCAGAATATTAGCTAATAGGCATCTACTAGAAAACAGTACGCATCAGCTCTACTCTAGGACGTAGTTGATTGCGGCATTGACACAGTGCGCGGGGCTGGCGATCTCCAGAAATGTCTCGAGCGCATGTTGAAATCACGTACGCCACAACATTCAGCCGGATTTCTCTGGAACATTCAATAAACACGTAGATTATTGTGTAACGTCGTAACAATATACATAAGACACGTACGTGAAATGAAATGTTTTTTGTGTTTTTGCCAGATCTGTTCATAATACCATGACCAGCTTACAGCACCTACACCATTATTACCAACTTAGCAGTAAAAACCAGCAAGCATAAAATAAGACAGGAGAACATTGCCATTTAATTGTAATCAAGAGAGAGCATTTCCATTTAGGCCATGAACCCAAATGTACCACACTGATGATCAATCAAAGAACTTTCAAATCAACAACAAAAATGCAAAACATTCAAGTGTATGTGCTTCAGTGTTCTCAAGGTTCATTACTTGGGAACTGTGGTAAACTCTTCAAATTTCACACATTTCTTAGACAGAGAACATTTCTTTTACATCCTCCTCATGTCAAATAAACTACACAAGTTGTTATGCAATCAATATACAACTGCTACTTCTGCCACAGTTGGTAACAGAACTTAAGGCTTGAGTGTCTTGTTAGTGTGGCCACCCAGTAGCAGGCATCATCACACCATACTCATATTGCCTAAGTTCACAGCTTCTAATCTGGGTAACATAAAATATATGTTGAGGATTTCATGGTTAATAGAATTATTGCTAAGAGGCTGACAGACTTGATAACAGGAATGCCACTCAATATTATTCTGTGCTTACTGATAAAAACATTTTACTTAATCAAGCAAGGAGTTATTATGGTGGATGATTGAATAACGGCTATAATCTAAAACATATATGAAGTAAGGACTTGAAATGACAAGAGGACGCACACACACACCTACATACACTGGACACAAAAATTGAAATTCAGATTGATTTTTTGTTAAACAATGAGGTGACAAAGTTTGTGATACATAAGAAAATTGTTGTTTTTTTAATTATTGTATTACAACCGCAAGAAATTTATAAACTACAATTTAGCAGTTTATATTTTTATAGAACACAAATAAAAAATTGAATTGTATTTCCGTTTTGTTTTCAGGAGAAGCAAATAAGTTATTAGGTGACTATAAGTTTAAACTTCAGAAAGCAGAACAAGACGTATCAACATTGCAGGCCAATGTAAGTAATAGTTAAAATAGATTATTTCAATAAGTCATGTTTTTTTTTTAGATTTACATTCTGCTCTTGTGCATAGAATAATTGGATATTCGAGAGTCATCGAAAAATATTGGGCATAGTTAGCAAGCTGACAGTGGCGTAACTGACAATAATTCAGGGTAAAGCCAGCGACATACTGACATACTGCCTTAAGGCCAGAGTGTCAGAGATGAATTGTTTGGTTTCAGAACATCTGTGGAACTCTGTCAACATTTCAGTATGTCAGAGGTGGTACAGCGTCTAATGAAGATGTGGGTAGTTCTACTATCATGTGGTACCTTGGGAGGATGTAAGGCCAGTTCATAAGTTTTGGACACATTCAATTAATTCAGAAAGAAAGCTCATTTAAATTTTAAGTGAACTACAGGAGAGCAAAAATAGGTTCTTCAATTTTATGAAAACGATTATGAATAATCGGATGCATTAGAGTTAATAAATGAGACCCTATTAAATGAGACGAGGTAATCATGTAGTAATGCCTTGCCTTAACCAGAACTACGTGTTTGTCTGCGTTGAGGCCCATATCTGTGAACCAACAAACAATATGTAAAAATGATGTTAGACTGCTCTGTTTTGTGTTATAGCTGGATGGCACTCTTATGTGTTTCCTTGCACACAAAAAGTGAAATCACTTGCGCTTGTTTGTAATGAGAAATAATGTCAGACATCTTCACTCTTTCGCTTCAGTCTCCAACTGCCTGAGATTGTAACGGGACAGATCAGGGGCTTAAATAATTTTTAGAAGTCTCAAAGCAGTCAGTGTGCACCTTTGGGGTACCTTGTTTTAACCAACGACACATACAATGTTATTACAAAACACCCGTCTGTGTTTGTCTCTGGAGTCAGCTAGTCCAGACATATTATGTAATCACATACAGCTTGTGCTGTCCGTGAATCACAGAAAACGCCAGTTTCAACAGGCAGCAAAAATTATAAAGATTCCTGGGCTGAGCGTCGGGACATGCTGACCAATCAGAGAAGGCGAAATAAAAAAATTACATACGTTGGCGCGCAGCTGGGCCAACACCTAACACCTCAGTAGTTGACTAACAGTAGAGCTGAATAGTAGTCTTCCAACAGCGCGGCCGCAAGTCAGCGGTGGCCTTGGATGTGTAAGATGGGCCGAAAACACTATAATCGGCCTATCTAGTAAAGTGTGCGAGTAATTAGTAGTCAACTCGTGTTTTCAGACCGCAGTCATAAAAATCAAACTAGTGTGCGAGCAAGTCACGTCGGCCGACACCATTAATGAGTTAAATGTGACAAAACAGTTGTAAAATATATCACCAAGACAACAAGTGACGAGCGTAAAAGTATTTGGACATTTGCCGTTTATTATCGGAGTGTAGGGATCAACGTGTCCTGGACAATGGGACGAAGTCTACATTTAGGATGAGTACCAATATAACAAACTTTCTTACTTAAAACTATCAACAGTATGAAAATCCGTGCACAGAACTTAGTAATTCATTAACGAGATCTCAATTTTTAAGGGGTTTAAATATACAATTGTAAAAGAGTGAGAGAGTGAATGAAATATAATAAGAAAAGTACTGGTTGAGTAATCGTACAGATCATTTTGTTATAATCTTATAAGAATTGTTTTTTTGTCAATTTTATACATCTGATTTTGTGTTTGAGATAAATGTAATAATGTACAAGAAAGGATAAGAATTTGTGTAATTGTCGTACAAGGGGAGAAAACAACATAATTTTATTCAATAAAAGAAAAATAATTTATTTTAGTCAGCATAAACTGTGTTAATATAATTATTTCGCAACTCAACCCAGATAACCCCTCTGCAACTGTTTCGTCTATACGACCCTGGAGATCACCCGAAGGTAAGAAAAGCCATAAAAACAGAGTTTTTATAAATTTAATAAATTTTATTATTAGCATAAGAAACGTAGTGTAGCAAGTGATGTCCGAATTAGGGACGAATTTATTATTATTTGCATAAAAAGCGGACAGTTACAAGATGCACTCATGCCTGATGCCTGATGCCTGACCCATTACTCCAACTGCCTGATGCCTACTCCAACTCATGTGTATCATGCCTGATGTGCAGCTAACCCATTACAGAGCATGTCTACTATGACCTCGAGTCGGTCTCTGACAAAAAATGGCTCATTGCCAGCTGTCTCATTCTGAGTTTTAGTTGATTTTAATTTAATTTTATTTTGATAACTCAATTTTTATTATTTAGCTTTTACTTCAACTGATCTGTTTGCTGTTTGTACAGGACAGTATATATTGAATACAACTGTACAACATACAGAAACTACTGTAAAACAAATGCAATTATTTTATAGAAGATAATCAAAATTGTAATTATGGATTTCTCTTATACTTAATGACATTTCACTGCCTGAGGTCTTGATCTATGCTATCAGTGCAACAAACACTCAAAGTAAGGATTCTTTTAGTTTTAATCAAAGGAGGTACTAAAGCAAGGCTGTATTCACTCAATCCTTTGGTGTTTTGAATTACAGTGGATGAAGCGATAAGTAAGACAAATCAGAATCAGCTGTGTAGCTATGTTGTAACAGTACAGTTAGGCCCACCCGGGGTAATTTGGGGAGAAATAATAATTGTAAATTTTATTTCTAAATTATAACAACGTATGCAATGTGAGCGAATTAGTGTCAAGGTCAGCGAAGCAGCTATTTTTAGCCGTATGACATTTGAAGTTTGTAAAACGAGATCATAATGTATGACGTCAGGGCCGAACCTATAAATACGTTATAAAATAGGTTATTTACCTTCTGTCGACGTTTCTTAAAATCCTTTTAGGATGACTCGAGTTTCGACACCATTTGGTGTCATCATCAGATCAGAATATGAATTAAGTTAAAACATTAAATGCATGTGCATCTCGTCAGTTATTAAAAAAATTAAAAACAACACATAACATTATATAAAACAATAAATAAACTATATCACAATAAAATAACATTAACAAAAGAATGTAAAAACAACGCGGCCGCGAACGAACCTGTACAGGAACGCCACCACGGAATGACTAATCAATGCCGGTTTGACCTCGGTTCAATCTTATCGATCTGATATAGCCAATCTCTCGTTCCATAAGATCGATTCTATTAAATAAAACATTATTGTTATGTATTGCTTTTTCATTTAGGACACGATTGTGATCCTTCTTTATGGCTTTGTATATCTCGAATCTTTCAAGGGTGTCCAGCTTTAGTGACTTTTTACATTTATGTAGGATATCTAAATTATCATTGATACTTTTTATATTATGGTTATATGAGCTCAAATGTTCTGCAAACGTAGATCTTGTTACATTTGACTTGGAGCTTGGGATATGTTCTTTATAGCGTAATTTGAAAGAACGGCCTGTTTGTCCTATATAGACTGTGTATTTTTACTATAAATACGTAACTTGGAATGTCGATTCAAATTAATGCCACCGTCAAAACTGGCTTCAAAACACAAATAGAACAATAGAGCGAAATCACATGACTCCCCCGCTACCTCAGAAACTGAGGAAGTAAAATTCGCCCCAGTAAAGAAATACACCTTGTGCCGGCCGGTTGCTAACAAAGTTCCGGAATAAATTACGGGCGCACCCAACACCACATGTATAAAATGTGGATTAACAAAATTTTAAATAAGTGAGATAAACATTATTTTAATTGGAAGAAAAATGTTAAAAAATAAAAGAAAACCGTGAAATGTACGGAAAAATCGGGAGTGCGTGCAACAGTTGGAGTCGTGGGAAGGATGTCAGATAAGTAACAGAGTGATGGAAAAAGTGAAAATTTCCACAAACATAAATGAATTACATATTAGATATACCTATTAATTAAATTGGCCAATTAAATAATCCATGTATTTATTCAAAGAAAAGATGAGGATTAAAAAATGAAAATGTGTACCGCATGAAAGTGTGTGTGTCTTTGTGAATGTACAGAATATATAATTAAGAAGTGCTGGGTTGCAATATATATGTATAATTAAAATTGATGATTTTATTATGAAGTCCATTTTGTTAAAGAGTAAAAATAATGGTAGTAATTAACGCTAACTTGATTTTCATGAGTTGCGCCTCATGGCCGAATAAATAATGTGATTCTCATTCTTTGAAGAAGAGTTTAATTTGTAAATGTTATGAATAAGAATAAAGGGTAATGGTATCTGTAGAACAAAAAACGATTCATTTCCTGAAAACAACCTAATTCTGTTCTTCCATTCGTCTAATCGAACCCTGGTGAGTAACAATTTAACAATTTTTATTTATGGTTGGTAGTAACATAAGATGGCGGCCGAGTTGAGTGACGAGGCTGAGTTTTGTAAATACAAAGTAAATAAAATAAACAAAGTGAAGAGTAAAAGTTATATTACAGTGTCGCTATCCGAACAGGGACTTCAACATGAAATTTTTTATCGTATGTAGAACTTACTTTATCTTTCACTATGAACTTACTTTATGGTTTTATTTCCCCAAACGTTTCAACGTGGTATACGTCTTCTTCAGTGGGAGTAAATACTGAATGTCTGTACAGAGTAACGGTTATGGACTGTAGGTATGTGTGGTGAGGGTTGATGGTGGGAGGGAATTGGCGCTGGGGTTCAAATTGTGTGTTTGAATCAGTGTATCGAAAAGTATGTGTGATCTATAATGTAATTGTTCATTTAATATGTTGTTTGGTTGTAGTGTGTGATATCTGTATATCAAAATATTGTAACGAATTGTTCGGTACGTCTTTGTAAAATGTATACCAACTTTGTATGTGTAGAAAGTGTTAGTGCGTTCGTCTCGCACTGGGGTCGTTACATCAATTTTGCACTAACGATGTCCGTAGCGTTGCGGTAATTGTTATGTTTTGTTTTATTGATATTAATAAAATAAATAAAATATGATTGATTTTAATTTTATTCATTCTTTACTGTCTAACTTTGTCGGGCGCCATCTTGTATTGCCAACTACAAAAAAAAAATAGGTGTACTTACCATTTTTCGGGTCCTTTTCGGCGAACACAGGAGCAGAATGGTTTATTTGCAATAATTAATTTAATTCACATTGGCAATGAACAAAAGGTTTATTTACTCTATAATGCACACAACAAAAAATAAAACTTCTTTTCCTGCACTTACATACTATTGCAAATTTAGCTATAAACTCATGAAATGAATGCCATTAAAATTAATTTCCTTACATCTTTTCCATTATTGATTTGGTCTTATTTATTAATTATATTTCTTTCTTTTATACACAAACCAGCACTTCTTTTAAATTTCTATATTCGCTCTCTCTCTCTCTCTCTCTCTCTCTCTCTCTCTCTCTCTCTCTCTCTCTCTCTCTCTCTCTCTCTCTCTCTCTCTCTCTCTCTCTCTCTCTCTCTCTACATTTCTACACCCCTCCCATGTTTAATTAATTCATTAGTTTAAGTTTATTTTAGGCTGCCAGTTCTTTGGTAAACATTCTCAAAAATTTCTTTTAAAGGTTTTAGATTTAACCCTTGTTGGTTACTTATCTGCCAAATTTAAGATCTTGACGAGTCCGTCTCTACCACGCATTTCGTTTCTATTCCGCACATTTTCCTTATTTTATTCGTTCTCCGGAACTGTAACTTTATTAAAACTGTTTACTTTTGATTTAAATTCACATTTTGAAACAAATTGTTACATACGGGCGACTAAAACTTCGCCTAAACCGACGAGCCGGCGGACGCAAAGGTTATTTGCGTCCGACACTGGTAGTTGTTATTTGCCGACTGTCTTTGTTCTCTGTGTGCAACGAAAACTGCTACACCCACATTCTTCGTTATGTAAGGCGCTGACGTAACATCGCCTGATGCTCAGTTACATAATTTGTTTACAGTTTTGTATGTCATTGGTTGACCTTGGCACAGTTCTGCGGTTGTTGATTTTGTCGCTTCAGAAATTCACATACATAATGTCACAAGCAGTGCTACCACCGTCGCTACCAATAAACATACCTTTCGGTTATGTTTTGTCCCAATTATCGAAAAAATGTTATTTGCTTTATTAAAAAAAATACAAATTTCTTTATTACCCCAAAATAGGCCCAAAATGTCCCGTTACAATACCCCCTCAATGAGATATTTTATGCCGAAGCATAAAAAATCTCATTGACGCATTCATACTTGCTAAAGGGATCAGCCAGGATATGTCGCCACAACCCCCTGTATGGTCTACAAAAAAAAATTATAATCAACTCACCCTTGGTCCGGTGACTGTGACCGCACCTGAATGACAATACTGGACTTCTCTCTCGAGATCCCAACACCATAGAGTGAGACAGATACTTAACGCCCCTGCTCTTGACGCGCTGGCCAGCTCAGGTCCGCCGCCACAGCATCACCAAACACTGAAACAACAAATCAAATATCAACTAGTGGCCTTATATAACACCATATCCCCAACAATCTGTTTCCCCTTAACGGTGCTGGTTTGCGTTAAGAAGCACTGGTTTTGTTTTTTACTTACTTCTAACATATATCAGAATACCTAACAACAACATGGTACCCATTTTAAAATTCCATAATCTCATTCTATCTACTTTCTCTTGTTAACTTTTATCCCAAAATTCAAAATTATTGCCCTGATTCCCATCAGAATTTAAATAAACATTTCCCATTTCCATATTACACCTTTCTCTTATCCCCAATTTGCATCAAAAAAAATTTTTTAAATTCATAAAATTCTCTTAAATACTAACAAACACAATATAACATAAGAAAACATAGTACATTCCTAATTCACATTATTATTATTATCTTAAAATAAACAATTTGTATTTAAAATGTTACACACTTAACATCATTAAATTTGCATATAAAATCATAAAATTACCTTTTAATCTCAATTGACTTTTATTAATTCTCTTTCAAAAAAAAATTATTATATATATATATATATTTTTTTTCTTTCATAACATTGCAATTATTATTCCATTTCATTCATTTGGGTGATTCTCAGTTATTCATTATAATTCACTTTATCAACTTGGCATTTACCCATAATCTTCCCCTTTTATAACTCTAACGCTCCCTTACAAAATCTTTAACTAGTATGACACCCCTCTCTACCAAAAAATCTACTAACCCTTCTCTACCTCTAACTACTTACTACTTTAACTCAATTCGCCACCTTCTCTATATATATATATATAAAAAAAAAATGCTCTCTAACCCTTTGTACTTAGGATACGTGTTTCCCCCCCCAAAAAAAAACTCAATTCCCTTATCTGGCCCCTGGATTCTACCTAAGGCGACCCCGTCACCACTAAATCGATCCCATCCCGTCCCAACTTATCATTATGTTTCGGACTCCCACATTACACTACCCCCTACTACAAAATTGCCATCCCCAAAATCTCCATCTCATTACCTCACTACAATTACAAAAAATTAACATCATCAATTATAAACAACAATATATCACTCAAAACTCTACATAAATTCTCCATTACTACTGTGTCTCCACTTATACTCAAATTCTCTATTACATGTATTTCATCTCTCATTCTCTTTAATACCTCAATATTTTTCAACTTGGACTGACTTAATGTTTTACTTAAACAATTGCTATCACCCAACTTCTATCTTTTGCAACTCATTGAAAATTTTAACTATCACAACTTTATTTCATTTTATTTTGAAATCTATAAACACATTGAAAACATATTATTATATTTTTATAATCCTTATTCCTAACATACTACATGCAATTAACACAATAAGCCATAATAAACAAATAGACATTAACTTGGATTATTAGCATTGTTACATTCACATCAAACAATTCTCTTTTAAATAATTTGCATAGAAACTTATAAACATTATAATTTGAAATTTTAATTAACTCTTTTATATCATCATTTCATTATTTATCCTTTGCTGCAAATAGATTACTCAAAATTCAAAATCATTATTAACATTTATTTATTCATTAATTATTATCAAATTGAAATCTCATCAAATAATTTAAATTCATTATAAAAATTCAAACATAACATTCAATCACAATATCTAGACATCTCAAATTATTTACTTCAATTGTTTTTTAAAACACAACATATTTCCATTATTATCAAAAATTTACAAATCATTAATTATTGCCTTCATAATTATTTTTATTATTCATTTAGACTGCAAAATATTAATAATATTATTATTATTATCACAACATTTTCTAATACATATACACATTGTTTACCTAACATTTCATAATACACACAATTGAATTCACTACATTCTTTACAAATTATTCGTCAATAACTGTTCAATTGTTTCACACTTCATATGTCCAAGTCTGCAAGGTCATTACCATAAATTACAATATTTAAATTGTCCATTCACTGATTTTTATTTCAACCTCCATCATCGTATATATATCGAATATATTTATAACATGCATCATTGTTATCCACATACAATTTATTATTATTATTATAATCCATTAACTTTATTTCATTCATTATGCCATTATAATTTATAGGGTTATTCCCTATTAATATTTCATAAACCTTGTCAACATAAGTTATTATTGTCCAGTCTCCATCAGTATTATTGGTCAACGTCAGGTAAGTTATTTTATCATTTTTATATTCCTCTACTATTACGTCAGGTAAGTCATTATCGTTTATAAAGATATTATCAAAATAATTCTCTATCTCTCTTTCAACAGGTAAGTATTTTTATATGGTTCATCTTCACCCCTTCTAATCTTTTTCTCAATTCATCATAATTTCTTTTTAACTTATATAATTCTATCTCTCTCTCAATACACAACTCTCTCTCTTCATAACACCACATCACACTCTCACAATTATTACAGACAGAGGGTACAACATTATACAACATCAATATACACTTCAATTCATCTACCAATACGGGTCTCTTGCCCTTCAAAAACAACATTTGTGAACACTCTGGTTCAGAAAAATTAATGGGAAAATTTACCCTCTGCCCTACACATTCAGCTATTATACTATTTTTCCACTCTCGTTCTAACTCATTAACACACATTAACATCTCATTATCGCATTCCACCAACTCATCAGTACTTTCATACTCAATATTATTCTCATGATTTTCAACACTATTGTTATCATTTATTAACTCTTTATCTGGTATCGTATTTTTACATTTGTTACTACAATTTTCATTTGTTTTATATTTCTCTGTACATACACACTCTCTTGACTCATTTGTCTCTCTTTTTGCTTCACTACATATTTCGCTTAACTTGCTCTCAATACTACACAGTGACTTAGTTAATACATCAAACTTAGCATCATTCATGTCAAAACGTTTATTTAATTCAGTATTCTGTATATCTAATTTCTCATTTACCTTATTTTTAAATTCTTGCATCTCGTTTTTCTGTTCATCTAACTTTACATCAAATTTATTGAGCATTTCGTTTTTCTGTTCATCTAACTTTACATCAAATTTATTGAAACTGGTACAAAGAAATTGGATCATTTTCATCATATCTTGATCCTCAGATTTTTTAATCGGGACTGGTGTTGAATGAATTACTTCATCCATAATTTTCGATTCAGTTCCAGTTAATTCTATATTCATTTGACTCTCTGACTCAATGTCAGTTAAATTGACATTCTCATTATTATCTGCCTTTTTTTTTTTTTTAGCTATATTTCTTTGTAAAATATTATTATATGTAACACATACTTATCAAAAAAAAATATTCTACTCACCCATACTACACATAATCATAACATAACCTTATCTTTATACGTCTATTTTACGTACACACAAAAATTTTATTTCCTATTCCAAACAACCATTCTGCTCTTCCAGTAGGCCTATATTTTATATAAATTTCTTTATATAAAATTGTCCCTCAGTTCCGGGCGCCAATGTTATGTTTTGTTTTATTGATATTAATAAAATAAATAAAATATGATTGATTTTAATTTTATTCATTCTTTACTGTCTAACTTTGTCGGGCGCCATCTTGTATTGCCAACTACAAAAAAAAATAGGTGTACTTACCATTTTTCGGTTCCTTTTCGGCGAACACAGGAGCAGAGTGGTTTATTTGCAATAATTAATTTAATTCACATTGGCAGTGAACAAAAGGTTTATTTACTCTATAATGCACACAACAAAAAATAAAACTTCTTTTCCTGCACTTACATACTATTGCAAATTTAGCTATAAACTCATGAAATGAATGCCATTAAAATTAATTTCCTTACATATTTTCCATTATTGATTTGGTCTTATTTATTAATTATATTTCTTTCTTTTATACACAAACCAGCACTTCTTTTAAATTTCTATATTCGCTCTCTCTCTCTCTCTCTCTCTCTCTCTCTCTCTCTCTCTCTCTCTCTCTCTCTCTCTCTCTCTCTCTCTCTCTCTCTCTCTCTACATTTCTACACCCCTCCCATGTTTAATTAATTCATTAGTTTAAGTTTATTTTAGGCTGCCAGTTCTTTGGTAAACATTCTCAAAAATTTCTTTTAAAGGTTTTAGATTTAACCCTTGTTGGTTACTTATCTGCCAAATTTAAGATCTTGACGAGTCCGTCTCTACCACGCATTTCGTTTCTATTCCGCACATTTTCCTTATTTTATTCGTTCTCCGGAACTGTAACTTTATTAAAACTGTTTACTTTTGATTTAAATTCACATTTTGAAACAAATTGTTACATACGGGCGACTAAAACTTCGCCTAAACCGACGAGCCGGCGGACGCGAAGGTTATTTGCATCCGACACTGGTAGTTGTTATTTGCCGACTGTCTTTGTTCTCTGTGTGCAACGAAAACTGCTACACCCACATTCTTCGTTATGTAAGGCGCTGACGTAACATCGCCTGATGCTCAGTTACATAATTTGTTTACAGTTTTGTATGTCATTGGTTGACCTTGGCACAGTTCTGCGGTTGTTGATTTTGTCGCTTCAGAAATTCACATACATAATGTCACAAGCAGTGCTACCACCGTCGCTACCAATAAACATACCTTTCGGTTATGTTTTGTCCCAATTATCGAAAAAATGTTATTTGCTTTATTAAAAAAAATACAAATTTCTTTATTACCCCAAAATAGGCCCAAAATGTCCCGTTACATAATTACCAGTATAACACGGCAGTAACCTTACCTGTTTAGAAATATAGGGGTGTGTTAATCCCGGGTGGCGCCAAATTGTTTATTAAAACAATTAAAATTACTTAATAAAGTGTTTTCAGCTGTGACGGTCGGGGCGTTCAAATAATTCCCGCTCGTTCCGCCTTCTGAATCGTATAGACAGCTGTGCGAATGACAACTCGAGCGCTGCTCATCAAACCTAGTCTTCGTAAATAAACACAAGTAATATAATGCACTCCCTATGAAATAATAACAACGGTTACTCCCTGTAATAGTTTTTTTTAATGGGTGATAATTAAAATGTTTAATTTGACAATTAGATTATAATAAATTTGCACCGACTTTTTACATGAAACACTTCCTCTCAAGGCGGACGAAGTCGATTCTGTAACGAAATACCCACATCAGCAAGGCAGCTGAACGTTTAGATATTACAACTAATTTCGTTAACGAAATCGTTGGATTCTTTTGATTATGAGATAGAGAATTCGTATGATTACAATAAAAATATTTTACCTTGCTCTAAGTGTACATAAATAAATAAATAATAAGGTGTGTTGTTACAATCTGTTCTGTAGTGTCGTGAAATGTGATTCAAAAGTTCGTATTTCAACAAGATGTTAGATTTTATATTAACAAATTTTCAGTGTGTTTATTTTTCTTAAATACTCTTTGAAAGAGAAATATTCGGTTTATAGTGAGATCAATTTACCTTTTAGTAAAATTTAGAGTCATTAGGTTTTTGGAAATAAGGTAATTCAATGGTACTTAACACATCAGCATTACTTGGTGTTTTCTTTCATTAGATCGGAATAGGATTGGGCTGCAATAAGTTCTTTTTTCATTGATCTATGGACTTAAACAGGTCTGGCGTCCTTTTCTTATAATATCTGGTCATAATTTTCTGTTAATTCTCAGTTGTATGGTCCTGGATCTTGAATGGACTGCTCTAATGGTTCGTCAACTTCTTATACAGTCATGGTTATGAACTTCGTTTACTGTTTTACATTATTTTATTAGAAAATTGGTCTTCCAAACTTTGGATTCTGTACTGCTTGACTGACGCTTTACGAGTAACGGTATTCAACGGTAATTTCGTCTTCAACGGTGGTTTCTATGGTAACTGAATAATTCTGATTGGCTGAGATTGATATAAATCCATTGTTATCAAAATTTGAATTCTTTTCAAAATCCTCGTATATCTTCTGACTGCTGTTATTCCTCTATCTTCCTTCCTGATTATGTAATATTGTCACTATAGTATGTATTTCCTTTCATAGATTATTTTGATACCCCACAAGTTTGGGTTATTTTAGATTTTATGTTTTTACAATTATGTTAATACTTGTTAATTACATTTCCTTTTCGTATTTAAATGCTTATTATAATATTTTGTTTCACAAATGATTTACAATTTATTCTGGGTGATTCCTTCACCTCGGATTTGTTAATTTCTTTGTTAATTTGTTATAATTTGTAGTTGTTTGTTTCTGACAGTTAGGCATTTTCATAGGCCTGAGTAGCCATTATGGTATTTGACTTATTTCATTTAAATTACATTTCATTTCAGCCTAATGGGCTTTATTTTGTTATTATAATTGGTTGTGTCGTGTTTTGGGTCTGTTTGTGTGTTATTATCTTGTCACTATTATTTTATACATAATTGTTTACTATTTGGTTTCCACGTTGTCTATTCATACATTTCTTAACTTTTATACCTATTTCCTATGCCAATAATAACAATGTGGCTATTATTTACTAACTTTTGATCTTATTACATATAATAATTAGGCCTATGGTCTGTGTAATTCTTACAGCCATATCCAATTCATCAACTTGCTTGAATAATTATTTAACTATTATTTGCTAATCTTTGTTTACAATTCATCTTATTTTACATTATTTTGTAGTGTGATAAACAACATCACTTTTATGAACTTATTACGATCCCTTATAACATGGGTGTTTTTTGATTTGTTGTAATTACTTAATTTTTAAACAATCTTTACTCTCCCTCCATGTTAACACTATCTGGTTTTTCCCTTCAAGGCATTCTTCCTTTTAATCATAATGGTATACTTAAATTTAATAACAACATTCTTTCTTAAACTAGTTACTGTCTTATCAGTTTATACTGCTATTCTTAATTACTACTATTTTTCACCTTTAATTATTTAGTGTTTCATTTGGATTTATTAATTGTTATTCATTTTATCATTCACTATTTTTCACTATATTACCATTCTTTATTTTATACTATTTTCATTCAATCATCACCTTCACTTTTAAATTATTTATATTTTATTATAATTTAATTAGTGTACTTTCTTTATCACTACACTTTGAGGTTTTTACACTTTCACTTTGCACTTCACAAATGTTTTTGTTTTTTAAGTGTTTCTGAATGGGTAATCGCTTTAATTATTATCTCACTACCGTACTATCTCTTTCATTACAATATTTCCTTAATAATATTAACAATTTTATGTCCTTACATTTCTATCATTACATCTAACTCTATAAATAGTGGGTTAGTTTGTTTTTTTCTATTTATCTTTAATATTGTTTAATTGAGTTTCTTCTATAGACTATTATTGTCCATTAATGGATAATAATATTTACTTTTGTTTTTCTTTCCATAGGTTAATTATTGGTCTTGTTTCCAATATTACAGTTGAGTGCATTATTTCTCCTGCTCGTATTCTTTATTACTTGTTTGTGTATCATCATTGGTTTTTATTTTTATTTATTTCCCTTCATTTTGGGTATGTTTCTTTTTCATTCCCCTTCTTCTTCATTTTCAATATATTTGTTTAATACTTTGGTTTTCCACCTTCTCCTTTGGGTTCAATTTAACATGTTACATTGAGTCATTCAATTCCATGAACTTGTTTCATTTTTGTTTGGTTTTGGTTTTTTCCCTTCTTCTTTTGGTTTGGTTAATCACTTTCTTCTCCTCTTTGGATTTATTCTTGTTTGTTTTTTGTGGTTCCCTTCTTCTTTTGTTTCCTTTTGTTGGGTCAATCACTTGGGTTGGGTCATGTCGTCGTTTGTCGAGTCATTGTCTTTATATTTTATTTAAATTAAGCATTTTGTTTAATATGAAGTATTATTTTATATTTAGAATTATCTTTTTTAACCCTGGTATTGGGGTGGCTTATTTGTGTTGTAACATAATGCCTCTCCTTCAGAATTGATCATTTTGATAAAACACTAGTATAGTTTTTTATGAAATTATCAGTTATATATTATTTTTTTCTTTTCTTTCTCGTTTGTTTCTTCATTCTTATTTCTCTTCTCACTTGATTCATTCCATTTTATTTGGATCTGTTTTTTATTTATTTCCTTTAGTGTGTTCTCCCTTTTATACAATTTTTTCCCTAACTTTTTAGTAGCTGGTTTCTTCCATTTCTACTAATTTTTTCTGAGACCAGAGGAACATCATCTCTGCTCAGTTTATTTGATTGCTGGACTTTCTCAACAGTCAATCTTAAATACCTTTTTTGTCAACTTGTGACTTAAATTAATAATAATAATATATTTTGGGATTGTCCACCTTGTGGTTTGTTTTTAGATCACTTTTGGCCTTTTACTCATTCTTCCTTCCGCTGTACCTTTACTATATACTGTCATCTACTCATACAGTTGATTGTTTTTATTTATTCATATGTTAATTTCATAATATCTAACTTTTCATTAGTTTGTTTTTCTATTCTTCTTGTGATCATTTTAATTATCTTAGACATCTTTATTCTTTTTCTTGGTTGTTTAGCAATATTCTGCTTTTGCCATTTTTTGTATATTTGTTTTATACATATAATTTCTTTTCTTTCCTTGTACCAGTTCAGATTTTTTTTTTCTTTGAATACATTGAATTCATTATAATTTCAGGTATTTATCTTAGCAGTTTTTGCTTGATTTTATTTTTGTTTATTTCATTTTGTTTTAAATATTATATTTAATACTCTTTCTTTTTTTTTTAAGTTAGTTTTTCTTACTTTATAGGAATTTTTGTAACTTATTCCTGTCTTGGTACTTTTTGTTTAAATATCATCGTAAGTTAGTGGTTCTTACTTTTTTATAGGAATTTTTGTAGCTTATTCCTTATTTATCATTTTTTATATCATACTTCATATGTCAACTTGATTTATATTGTAAGTTGATCTTACTTTGTAGGAATTTTTGTAACTTATTCCCTTGTTAATACTTTGTATTAGGTCTCATAAGTCATCGAAATATGGTTGTAAGTTGTGCTCACATAATTTTTGAATTTTGGTATATGTTTATTTTATTTATTGTAATTTATTTTTCTTCATAAAACTTTTTTATAGAAGCTTGGTTGTAAACTCCTTTTATCTTTTTGGTGGTTATATTACTTATTTCATAAGTATTGTTTCCATTGTCTTTGGTGATGACATAGGGTCCTATATATAATAATAGCAGTTTTTTGGCTATTCCTTCAAGTGTACTGGGTAGTTCCCGGTTTTTGATTAGTACTCTTTCTCCTTTGTCATATTTTATTATTTTAGCTTGGTTTTGTGAATACCTCACTCTTTGTTTCTCTATTTTCTCCATAATACGGTTATAACATTGGTTTTCATCATATGGGTCTTCTGGGTTGACTGGGCAGTCTATTATTTCTTGTATCTCTCTATGGGGTTTCCTTCCAAACATCATTAAATATGGGGTGTTCTCAGTAAACTGGTGGTAACTAATATTTAGAAATACTTCGGTTGAAGCTAAATATTTCTGCCATTCTTTTTGGTTATCATGACAATAAGTTCTTAGTATATGTCCCACTTCTCTTAACACTCTTTCTGCGGGATTACTACTAGGGTGGTATTTGGATGTTTTATAGGTCTTTATATTTTCTTTTAATAATTCCTCTCACCACTTCTTTCCTTTGAACTGCGTTCCGTGCTCTGTTATTATCATGCATGGTTTTCCAACTTCAGTGATGTATCTAGTTTGTATTATTTCTAATATTTTCTTAGTAGTAGCTTGGTTTATTGCATATAATTTCGTGTACTTTGTGTAATGGTCTAATATTATTACAATAAACTTGTATTTATGTCTCCCTCCGCTACGTGGGAATGGTCCACATATGTCGAGGAATACTTTTTCTAACTTTGTGGTTGAGGTGATGGGTATCATTGTTCCCTCTTTTTTCTCGTTATTGATTTTTACCATCTGACATATTGTGCATGTTTTAATATTCTGGTTTACTTTTCTTGTTATATTTTTGATAAAGACTTCCTCCTCCAATGCTTTTACAATTTTTACGGTTCCCATATGTCCGTATCGAACATGATAATCTTTGATTATCTTATTTTCTAATGATTTTGGGACTACAAGTTTCCATGTGTTATTATTCTTTTTTGTTCTAACAAAGAGTATATCTTGGTGGATACAATAATATTTATTTATTATAACTTCTTCATCTTCTAACAGTCTTTTTCTTATATTTAGTAATTTTAAATCTTGTTTCTGCTGTACCACTATTTCGTTTAGAATATCTTCCAGGTCCTTTCTATCCTTTATTATACAAAACACTTTGACGATCTTCTCCTTTTCTCCTTCAAATGTTTGGTCTACTACATTTATTCTGGATAAAACATCTGCGGCAACATTCTTACGTCCTGGAATGTGCTCCCATACTCTTGTAATGCGAGTATCCATCGTGTAAGTCACCCATGACTTAATTTACACTGTTTCAAGAATGAAATGGACTTATGGTCGCTTCGGACAGTGATTGGATATCCCAGGATGTAAGTTCTAAACTTTCCACATGCGAATACAATACTGAGTAGTTCCTTTTCAGTAACGTTGTAGTTACGTTCATAGCTGTTTAGTATTCTGCTGGCAAAGCTGATAACCAGGTGGTGTCCATCCTTATCCTCTTGATATAATTCGGCGCCTAGGCTCACATCACTGGTGTCACAATTTAGGTAAAAGGGTTGTTCAAAATTGGGGTGGTGTAGCATTACTGTTTCAAGAAATTTTAGTTGGATTAAATTTAACACTTCTTCTTGCTCCTTCCCCCAAGTCCATTTTTCCTTAGCTGATAGTTGTGTAGAGAACTTTGCTGTCAGGTATGAATAATTTGTTTGGAACTTTCTATAGTAGTTACAAATACCTAAGAAGGATTGTAGCTGCTTCTTATTCTTTGGTGTGGGGAAGTTCTGAATGGCTTCCACCTTCTCTTGGGATGGTAATATTCCCTGTTCTGTTAAGTTGAAACCTAAGAATTTGACTTGGTTTGCTATAAATGTGGACTTATCTAATTTTAATATATTATTTTCATATAGCTTTTGTAATATTTGTTTGACTCGTTCACAGTGCTCATCATCCCAGTCAGATGATGTTATTAGAAGGTCGTCCACGTACACTGTTGTGAACTGCAATGCTTCTTGACCTATGACTTGGTCCATGCATTTGACGAACACTGCGACGGAATTAATGAGGCCAAAAGGTAACCTCTTAAACTGGTAATTCCTTCCGTCGAAGATAAATGCCATGTATTTCCTACTGTGTGGGTGTAGCTCCAGCTGCCAGTACCCACATACAGTATCCCAGGTACTTATATATTTGGTGCCATGAAATTTTTTAAGTATCTCTTCAATTTCTCCCGGTGACGTTCGGTCATTGATGATCATCTTATTGATCTCTCGGGCGTCTAAACATATTCTCACCTTATCATTCTTTTTCGGAATGACGACTATAGGACTCGTGTAAGGAGATTGACTGTATTCAATGATGTCCTCCTCCATCATTCTATTTATCTCTGTTCTTACTTCGTTTTTTAGAGAGTAGGCTATTGGGTAGGATTTCCTGTGAAAGTCTACGGGTTCTCGAAAGTTTATTTTGCACTGGTATCCCTTGACCTTTCCTGGAGTATTGGAGAAAACGTGCTGGTATGTTTGATATATAGCTATTAGTTTTTTAGCCTGTTCATCCGTTATCTCTTGTTGAGGTCTCTCTCTTTGGAACATTCTGATTTCTTCTATTTTTCTCTTCCACAAATCTCTTTAACTTTTCCTTCGGAACTGTAACTTTATTAAAACTGTTTACTTTTGATTTAAATTCACATTTTGAAACAAATTGTTACATACGGGCGACTAAAACTTCGCCTAAACCGACGAGCCGGCGGACGCGAAGGTTATTTGCATCCGACACTGGTAGTTGTTATTTGCCGACTGTCTTTGTTCTCTGTGTGCAACGAAAACTGCTACACCCACATTCTTCGTTATGTAAGGCGCTGACGTAACATCGCCTGATGCTCAGTTACATAATTTGTTTACAGTTTTGTATGTCATTGGTTGACCTTGGCACAGTTCTGCGGTTGTTGATTTTGTCGCTTCAGAAATTCACATACATAATGTCACAAGCAGTGCTACCACCGTCGCTACCAATAAACATACCTTTCGGTTATGTTTTGTCCCAATTATCGAAAAAATGTTATTTGCTTTATTAAAAAAAATACAAATTTCTTTATTACCCCAAAATAGGCCCAAAATGTCCCGTTACATAATTACCAGTATAACACGGCAGTAACCTTACCTGTTTAGAAATATAGGGGTGTGTTAATCCCGGGTGGCGCCAAATTGTTTATTAAAACAATTAAAATTACTTAATAAAGTGTTTTCAGCTGTGACGGTCGGGGCGTTCAAATAATTCCCGCTCGTTCCGCCTTCTGAATCGTATAGACAGCTGTGCGAATGACAACTCGAGCGCTGCTCATCAAACCTAGTCTTCGTAAATAAACACAAGTAATATAATGCACTCCCTATGAAATAATAACAACGGTTACTCCCTGTAATAGTTTTTTTTAATGGGTGATAATTAAAATGTTTAATTTGACAATTAGATTATAATAAATTTGCACCGACTTTTTACATGAAACACTTCCTCTCAAGGCGGACGAAGTCGATTCTGTAACGAAATACCCACATCAGCAAGGCAGCTGAACGTTTAGATATTACAACTAATTTCGTTAACGAAATCGTTGGATTCTTTTGATTATGAGATAGAGAATTCGTATGATTACAATAAAAATATTTTACCTTGCTCTAAGTGTACATAAATAAATAAATAATAAGGTGTGTTGTTACAATCTGTTCTGTAGTGTCGTGAAATGTGATTCAAAAGTTCGTATTTCAACAAGATGTTAGATTTTATATTAACAAATTTTCAGTGTGTTTATTTTTCTTAAATACTCTTTGAAAGAGAAATATTCGGTTTATAGTGAGATCAATTTACCTTTTAGTAAAATTTAGAGTCATTAGGTTTTTGGAAATAAGGTAATTCAATGGTACTTAACACATCAGCATTACTTGGTGTTTTCTTTCATTAGATCGGAATAGGATTGGGCTGCAATAAGTTCTTTTTTCATTGATCTATGGACTTAAACAGGTCTGGCGTCCTTTTCTTATAATATCTGGTCATAATTTTCTGTTAATTCTCAGTTGTATGGTCCTGGATCTTGAATGGACTGCTCTAATGGTTCGTCAACTTCTTATACAGTCATGGTTATGAACTTCGTTTACTGTTTTACATTATTTTATTAGAAAATTGGTCTTCCAAACTTTGGATTCTGTACTGCTTGACTGACGCTTTACGAGTAACGGTATTCAACGGTAATTTCGTCTTCAACGGTGGTTTCTATGGTAACTGAATAATTCTGATTGGCTGAGATTGATATAAATCCATTGTTATCAAAATTTGAATTCTTTTCAAAATCCTCGTATATCTTCTGACTGCTGTTATTCCTCTATCTTCCTTCCTGATTATGTAATATTGTCACTATAGTATGTATTTCCTTTCATAGATTATTTTGATACCCCACAAGTTTGGGTTATTTTAGATTTTATGTTTTTACAATTATGTTAATACTTGTTAATTACATTTCCTTTTCGTATTTAAATGCTTATTATAATATTTTGTTTCACAAATGATTTACAATTTATTCTGGGTGATTCCTTCACCTCGGATTTGTTAATTTCTTTGTTAATTTGTTATAATTTGTAGTTGTTTGTTTCTGACAGTTAGGCATTTTCATAGGCCTGAGTAGCCATTATGGTATTTGACTTATTTCATTTAAATTACATTTCATTTCAGCCTAATGGGCTTTATTTTGTTATTATAATTGGTTGTGTCGTGTTTTGGGTCTGTTTGTGTGTTATTATCTTGTCACTATTATTTTATACATAATTGTTTACTATTTGGTTTCCACGTTGTCTATTCATACATTTCTTAACTTTTATACCTATTTCCTATGCCAATAATAACAATGTGGCTATTATTTACTAACTTTTGATCTTATTACATATAATAATTAGGCCTATGGTCTGTGTAATTCTTACAGCCATATCCAATTCATCAACTTGCTTGAATAATTATTTAACTATTATTTGCTAATCTTTGTTTACAATTCATCTTATTTTACATTATTTTGTAGTGTGATAAACAACATCACTTTTATGAACTTATTACGATCCCTTATAACATGGGTGTTTTTTGATTTGTTGTAATTACTTAATTTTTAAACAATCTTTACTCTCCCTCCATGTTAACACTATCTGGTTTTTCCCTTCAAGGCATTCTTCCTTTTAATCATAATGGTATACTTAAATTTAATAACAACATTCTTTCTTAAACTAGTTACTGTCTTATCAGTTTATACTGCTATTCTTAATTACTACTATTTTTCACCTTTAATTATTTAGTGTTTCATTTGGATTTATTAATTGTTATTCATTTTATCATTCACTATTTTTCACTATATTACCATTCTTTATTTTATACTATTTTCATTCAATCATCACCTTCACTTTTAAATTATTTATATTTTATTATAATTTAATTAGTGTACTTTCTTTATCACTACACTTTGAGGTTTTTACACTTTCACTTTGCACTTCACAAATGTTTTTGTTTTTTAAGTGTTTCTGAATGGGTAATCGCTTTAATTATTATCTCACTACCGTACTATCTCTTTCATTACAATATTTCCTTAATAATATTAACAATTTTATGTCCTTACATTTCTATCATTACATCTAACTCTATAAATAGTGGGTTAGTTTGTTTTTTTCTATTTATCTTTAATATTGTTTAATTGAGTTTCTTCTATAGACTATTATTGTCCATTAATGGATAATAATATTTACTTTTGTTTTTCTTTCCATAGGTTAATTATTGGTCTTGTTTCCAATATTACAGTTGAGTGCATTATTTCTCCTGCTCGTATTCTTTATTACTTGTTTGTGTATCATCATTGGTTTTTATTTTTATTTATTTCCCTTCATTTTGGGTATGTTTCTTTTTCATTCCCCTTCTTCTTCATTTTCAATATATTTGTTTAATACTTTGGTTTTCCACCTTCTCCTTTGGGTTCAATTTAACATGTTACATTGAGTCATTCAATTCCATGAACTTGTTTCATTTTTGTTTGGTTTTGGTTTTTTCCCTTCTTCTTTTGGTTTGGTTAATCACTTTCTTCTCCTCTTTGGATTTATTCTTGTTTGTTTTTTGTGGTTCCCTTCTTCTTTTGTTTCCTTTTGTTGGGTCAATCACTTGGGTTGGGTCATGTCGTCGTTTGTCGAGTCATTGTCTTTATATTTTATTTAAATTAAGCATTTTGTTTAATATGAAGTATTATTTTATATTTAGAATTATCTTTTTTAACCCTGGTATTGGGGTGGCTTATTTGTGTTGTAACATAATGCCTCTCCTTCAGAATTGATCATTTTGATAAAACACTAGTATAGTTTTTTATGAAATTATCAGTTATATATTATTTTTTTCTTTTCTTTCTCGTTTGTTTCTTCATTCTTATTTCTCTTCTCACTTGATTCATTCCATTTTATTTGGATCTGTTTTTTATTTATTTCCTTTAGTGTGTTCTCCCTTTTATACAATTTTTTCCCTAACTTTTTAGTAGCTGGTTTCTTCCATTTCTACTAATTTTTTCTGAGACCAGAGGAACATCATCTCTGCTCAGTTTATTTGATTGCTGGACTTTCTCAACAGTCAATCTTAAATACCTTTTTTGTCAACTTGTGACTTAAATTAATAATAATAATATATTTTGGGATTGTCCACCTTGTGGTTTGTTTTTAGATCACTTTTGGCCTTTTACTCATTCTTCCTTCCGCTGTACCTTTACTATATACTGTCATCTACTCATACAGTTGATTGTTTTTATTTATTCATATGTTAATTTCATAATATCTAACTTTTCATTAGTTTGTTTTTCTATTCTTCTTGTGATCATTTTAATTATCTTAGACATCTTTATTCTTTTTCTTGGTTGTTTAGCAATATTCTGCTTTTGCCATTTTTTGTATATTTGTTTTATACATATAATTTCTTTTCTTTCCTTGTACCAGTTCAGATTTTTTTTTTCTTTGAATACATTGAATTCATTATAATTTCAGGTATTTATCTTAGCAGTTTTTGCTTGATTTTATTTTTGTTTATTTCATTTTGTTTTAAATATTATATTTAATACTCTTTCTTTTTTTTTTAAGTTAGTTTTTCTTACTTTATAGGAATTTTTGTAACTTATTCCTGTCTTGGTACTTTTTGTTTAAATATCATCGTAAGTTAGTGGTTCTTACTTTTTTATAGGAATTTTTGTAGCTTATTCCTTATTTATCATTTTTTATATCATACTTCATATGTCAACTTGATTTATATTGTAAGTTGATCTTACTTTGTAGGAATTTTTGTAACTTATTCCCTTGTTAATACTTTGTATTAGGTCTCATAAGTCATCGAAATATGGTTGTAAGTTGTGCTCACATAATTTTTGAATTTTGGTATATGTTTATTTTATTTATTGTAATTTATTTTTCTTCATAAAACTTTTTTATAGAAGCTTGGTTGTAAACTCCTTTTATCTTTTTGGTGGTTATATTACTTATTTCATAAGTATTGTTTCCATTGTCTTTGGTGATGACATAGGGTCCTATATATAATAATAGCAGTTTTTTGGCTATTCCTTCAAGTGTACTGGGTAGTTCCCGGTTTTTGATTAGTACTCTTTCTCCTTTGTCATATTTTATTATTTTAGCTTGGTTTTGTGAATACCTCACTCTTTGTTTCTCTATTTTCTCCATAATACGGTTATAACATTGGTTTTCATCATATGGGTCTTCTGGGTTGACTGGGCAGTCTATTATTTCTTGTATCTCTCTATGGGGTTTCCTTCCAAACATCATTAAATATGGGGTGTTCTCAGTAAACTGGTGGTAACTAATATTTAGAAATACTTCGGTTGAAGCTAAATATTTCTGCCATTCTTTTTGGTTATCATGACAATAAGTTCTTAGTATATGTCCCACTTCTCTTAACACTCTTTCTGCGGGATTACTACTAGGGTGGTATTTGGATGTTTTATAGGTCTTTATATTTTCTTTTAATAATTCCTCTCACCACTTCTTTCCTTTGAACTGCGTTCCGTGCTCTGTTATTATCATGCATGGTTTTCCAACTTCAGTGATGTATCTAGTTTGTATTATTTCTAATATTTTCTTAGTAGTAGCTTGGTTTATTGCATATAATTTCGTGTACTTTGTGTAATGGTCTAATATTATTACAATAAACTTGTATTTATGTCTCCCTCCGCTACGTGGGAATGGTCCACATATGTCGAGGAATACTTTTTCTAACTTTGTGGTTGAGGTGATGGGTATCATTGTTCCCTCTTTTTTCTCGTTATTGATTTTTACCATCTGACATATTGTGCATGTTTTAATATTCTGGTTTACTTTTCTTGTTATATTTTTGATAAAGACTTCCTCCTCCAATGCTTTTACAATTTTTACGGTTCCCATATGTCCGTATCGAACATGATAATCTTTGATTATCTTATTTTCTAATGATTTTGGGACTACAAGTTTCCATGTGTTATTATTCTTTTTTGTTCTAACAAAGAGTATATCTTGGTGGATACAATAATATTTATTTATTATAACTTCTTCATCTTCTAACAGTCTTTTTCTTATATTTAGTAATTTTAAATCTTGTTTCTGCTGTACCACTATTTCGTTTAGAATATCTTCCAGGTCCTTTCTATCCTTTATTATACAAAACACTTTGACGATCTTCTCCTTTTCTCCTTCAAATGTTTGGTCTACTACATTTATTCTGGATAAAACATCTGCGGCAACATTCTTACGTCCTGGAATGTGCTCCCATACTCTTGTAATGCGAGTATCCATCGTGTAAGTCACCCATGACTTAATTTACACTGTTTCAAGAATGAAATGGACTTATGGTCGCTTCGGACAGTGATTGGATATCCCAGGATGTAAGTTCTAAACTTTCCACATGCGAATACAATACTGAGTAGTTCCTTTTCAGTAACGTTGTAGTTACGTTCATAGCTGTTTAGTATTCTGCTGGCAAAGCTGATAACCAGGTGGTGTCCATCCTTATCCTCTTGATATAATTCGGCGCCTAGGCTCACATCACTGGTGTCACAATTTAGGTAAAAGGGTTGTTCAAAATTGGGGTGGTGTAGCATTACTGTTTCAAGAAATTTTAGTTGGATTAAATTTAACACTTCTTCTTGCTCCTTCCCCCAAGTCCATTTTTCCTTAGCTGATAGTTGTGTAGAGAACTTTGCTGTCAGGTATGAATAATTTGTTTGGAACTTTCTATAATAGTTACAAATACCTAAGAAGGATTGTAGCTGCTTCTTATTCTTTGGTGTGGGGAAGTTCTGAATGGCTTCCACCTTCTCTTGGGATGGTAATATTCCCTGTTCTGTTAAGTTGAAACCTAAGAATTTGACTTGGTTTGCTATAAATGTGGACTTATCTAATTTTAATATATTATTTTCATATAGCTTTTGTAATATTTGTTTGACTCGTTCACAGTGCTCATCATCCCAGTCAGATGATGTTATTAGAAGGTCGTCCACGTACACTGTTGTGAACTGCAATGCTTCTTGACCTATGACTTGGTCCATGCATTTGACGAACACTGCGACGGAATTAATGAGGCCAAAAGGTAACCTCTTAAACTGGTAATTCCTTCCGTCGAAGATAAATGCCATGTATTTCCTACTGTGTGGGTGTAGCTCCAGCTGCCAGTACCCACATACAGTATCCCAGGTACTTATATATTTGGTGCCATGAAATTTTTTAAGTATCTCTTCAATTTCTCCCGGTGACGTTCGGTCATTGATGATCATCTTATTGATCTCTCGGGCGTCTAAACATATTCTCACCTTATCATTCTTTTTCGGAATGACGACTATAGGACTCGTGTAAGGAGATTGACTGTATTCAATGATGTCCTCCTCCATCATTCTATTTATCTCTGTTCTTACTTCGTTTTTTAGAGAGTAGGCTATTGGGTAGGATTTCCTGTGAAAGTCTACGGGTTCTCGAAAGTTTATTTTGCACTGGTATCCCTTGACCTTTCCTGGAGTATTGGAGAAAACGTGCTGGTATGTTTGATATATAGCTATTAGTTTTTTAGCCTGTTCATCCGTTATCTCTTGTTGAGGTCTCTCTCTTTGGAACATTCTGATTTCTTCTATTTTTCTCTTCCACAAATCTCCCTCTCCCTCTTCATTTTCCATAGTGATGGATGGTTTATATGTCTGACAATAATAACTTTTTAACCCCTTATTATGATTGAGGGCTAATGGTGGGTGATTACAGTTGATTATACTGGCCGACCATACTCCCTTCTCAGAAGTAAGCACTACTATTCCCTTCTGCATATTTATGATTGCTGAGTGTTGTCTCAGTGCGTCGCATCCAATGAGCATGTTAAATGGTAGTCCATTGGCGACAAGAAAAACAATAGGTATTATGGCGTTTTGACTGGTTAACTCTAAAGACACTTGTTTTCTGATTGATTTGTTCTGTTTGCCTGTGGCACCAATTATTACAATATTGTTTATGGGTAGAGTTGGAATAGGTATTTTGGAGTTGACTTGTATTCGCTCCAATTCGGGTGGGTTTATGAGAGATATATTTGATCCAGTATCGATCATAATTATAGTGACAACTCCGTTAATGATAGCTTTTATATGCACTATCTCACTATTCGTTTTTGGCAATTGGTTATCCTTTTCCTCCAGAAGTTCTTCCCTGATGTCTTTTAAGTAATTAGTTGATATTATAGTGATCCTCTTGTTGTCACTTATTGTCGTTGTTCGTCGGTTTAACCCAAGTGATTGGTCATGTGAAGGGTCCTGTTGGTTTCTCACTGACCTTTTTAGTTTAAAGGTTGCTGGGAACTACTGGCCAGACTATTTGACTGGTCTGCCGTTTCATTGATCGTCGTTGGTTGGTCATGTATTTGGTTCCTCGTCGCTTCCATTGTTCTGATTTCTGGAGATTGCTGGTTATCATAGTGGGAATTGTTGTACATAGAGTTTGTTCTCGTAATGGGACAATATCTACTATGATTGTTTTGCGTCCTCCCAGTGATAAAATTGACTTGGCGCCTCATGTCGCCTCTATTTTGGTTACCCCCAGTTCCCCTGTTATACTGGTAATTCGGGTCGTACCGGTTGCCATAATAGTTGTGATTATTTGGGTGTCCATTTGGGTTTCGGTTTTATTCTGTTCCCCTGTAGCTATGGTTGGGTGTATTAAGGTTTTGCGCATTCCTGTTAATTGGCTGGTTCCCCTGGTTGTAATTCTGTTGATCTCTGTTGTTCGGTGGGTTATTTGGATTATAATTAGGTTGATTCCTATGGAATGGTTGGTCACCTTGATAATTGTTTGGACTTCGGTTCACATTGTTCCGGTTATTGTTTTGGGTATTATTATAAGGCCAGTTGTAGTTCGGTGCGTTGTGATTTTCATTCCACCGGTTGTACTTTTGATTTACCATGCGATTTTTCTTATATTGGTTGTCGTTTTTATGGTCTTCTAGCATACTGGCCATTCCTTGTATGGTCTTAATTTGTCCCTGTCTCCTGGCTCTCTGAATAGCATCTTCATAATGATAGCCGAGTTGTATGACTAGGGATTCTTCTGGTATCTTCGGTTCGAGGTTTCGAGCTAGGCAGACTTTTCCTAAGAAGTACGAAGTTAATGTATGTACTGCCTGTGGCTCATATCTTCCATTACTGATGTCATTTCTCACCACATTTTGAGTCGATTCTGACCAGTATTTTTCGCGAAACAAGGCTTTGAATTGTTGTGTACAGCTGATTTCTGGTCGAGTGGCTGTCCACCAATTGTCATTCGTATCCCAAAACATCTCATCGATAAGGCTCCTCACTGTCGTCCATCTGGTTTCTCGGTTCTTCTCTATGAGCTCCTCCACCCTCTTCAGGAATTCTATGGGGTTTCTTCGGTAACTCTTAAAGTTTATTACCTCCCTATTTTCACTTATAATGATGTGGGTGTTATTGCAAGGCTTCTCCCTCAACGCTTCTAGTTCCTCCTGCATCTGTTTCTCCCTCTGACTGATTTCTATGATTTTTTCTTTATTTTCTTGCGTTTTTTCGTCGATCTTATTGATAGTGGTATACACTCTTTCGACGCATTCGCTGACATCAGTCTGTATTTCCTTGTGCCTCTCCTTCAACTAAAGAAGTACACCTTGTGCCGGCCAGTCGCTAACAAAGTTCCAGAATAAATTACGGACGCGCCCAACACCACACGTATAAAATGTGGATTAACAAAATTTTAAATTAGTGAGCTAAACATTATCTTAATTGGAAGAAAAATGTTAAAAAAATAAAAGAAAACCGTGAAATGTATGGAAAAATTGGGAGTGCGTGCAACAGTTGGAGTCGTGGGAAGGATGTCAGATAAGTAACAGAGTGATGGAAAAAGTGAAAATTTCCACAAACATAAATAAATTACATATTAGATATACCTATTAATTAAATTGGCCAATTAAATAATCCATGTATTTATTCAAAGAAAAGATGAGGATTAAAAAATGAAAATGTGTACCGCATGAAAGTGTGTGTGTCTTTGTGAATGTACAGAATATGTAATTAAGAAGTGCTGGGTTGCGATATATATGTATAATTAAAATTGATGATTTTATTATGAATTCCATTTTGTTAAAGAGTAAAAATAATGGTAGTAATTAACGCTAACTTGATTTTCATGAGTTGCGCCTCATGGCCGAATAAATAATGTGATTCTCATTCTTTGAAGAAGAGTTTAATTTGTAAATGTTATGAATAAGAATAAAGGGTAATGGTATCTGTAGAACAAAAAACGATTCATTTCCTGAAAACAACCTAATTCTGTTCTTCAGTTCGTCTAATCGAACCCTGGTGAGTAACAATTTAACAATTTTTATTTATGGTTGGTAGTAACATAAGATGGCGGCCGAGTTGAGTGACGAGGCTGAGTTTTGTAAACACAAAGTAAATAAAATAAACAAAGTGAAAAGTAAAAGTTATATAACAATGTTACCCCAGAATAGAAAAAAGCAAAGCTCACAGAACTTGTGATCACAAACACAATGACAACACTAACAGAAAAAGAACCTGCAACATAACCTCAACATATTATATGAAGAAGTAAAGAAGATAAACCAAAAACTGATAGTGACAGCAGGGCATAAAATACACAACATTACAATAGGGAGCCAGAATGTCGACTTATTCATGAATTTTTAAATATTTAAAATTAATAATCAAATGAAGTGGAAGACAATCTAAAGAAGTAAATATCAAAATAAATAAAGTTCATAGAATATGATTCTCTAAAAACACCTTTTCAGGAAGAAGAGAAACATCAGGAAGAGAAACAAACTACTCTAGATAGAAATATTCAATGGAATGAGATTAATGTGTTATCATAAAGCTGAAAAGTATGGATAAAGAAAATTAACCCAACACTTCAGAGTAGAAAGACTTAACATAACTAAGAAAACAAGTGTATCTCAGAAACCATGAATTTGTTGTGTAATTCTCTTCACGAGTTTATGCTAAGATACAGAAACCAGCTGACTGAAATAAGTCATAATTCTTGTAAATTGTTCTTTGATTTGTTTTCCCACAATAAAAGAAACATCAGTTGTTGTTGATGCTCAGTCAGTTCAATTTATATTGTGTGTGTGTGTGTGTGTGTGTGTGTGTGTGTGTGTGTGTGTGTGTGTGTGTGTGTGTGTGTGTGTGTGTGTGTGTGTGTGATTAGCCTGCTGTAACTGTGTTAATAACTTTGTTCACATGTGTTCAAGGTTGCGAGACTGGAAAGCCAAGTAGTCCGATATAAATCTGCTGCAGAAACTGCAGAGAAAGTCGAGGATGAGTTAAAATTAGAAAAACGGAAATTGCAAAGAGAGGTTAGTAAACTACAGAGCTCACATGTTTGCTTATTTTACATATAGAAAAATGGTGCCGTTTTGGATAAAACCATCATTCATTGATACACAGATTCCTTGTAACATACACTAAAAACTCATTTATCCGAATCACATTTATCCGAAAATCCGGTTTATCCAAAACAATTTTTAGTAAATTTTAAAAATACACAAAACCATTTTCCTGTTTCTATAATCTATATTTAATAGCGTAGACAAGCGATATCACGTGATATAAAGTAGAAAGTCAATAATCAGAACTAATTGGGATAAGGGGTACTCCGAATTATCGATTTGTTAGGATTTTAGAACATAAATTATTATGTTCATATATTGTAAACTTAAAGTACTGTATACTGTTATGTATTATAACAGTACATTTCTGTACCGTTTTATAGTTTATTGTGTCATATTCGCTGTAAGTAGCTTTTAAATTATTATTATTAAATAAAGTTACTGTACTTACATATGTATTATTATTTCAAACACTTTTTGCTACAGTCCGTTTCTTAGTGTATATAATATATTTATTTTAGTCACTTTTTGCTACAGACCGTTTCTTGATGTATATAATACATTTAATATTTATATTAAATTTACCTCAAGATGTTATTTTTCCTTATTTGGAACATGTTACGGGTACCATCTTGTACCCATCCTCAGCCTTCCGGTTTTTTGTCGGGCGAAGTACATATGTGTTGTTGGTTGACTATTATTGAGGCTTCCTGTTGGCTTCTGGTATTTCAAATTGGTTTTATTGTGTGTGATTGTGGTGTATGTGTTAGTTTTTTGTATATTTTCAATGTTGAGTGCTTTGAATATTGTGTCATGTTTTGTATTGATTTGTATTTGTTCAGGTATTAGTTTGTTTTCTGTTTTATGTTTGTATATTTGTAAATTTTCCCAAATGTTCATTATGGTGCCTTTGTGTGGTATATGTTTTATTAGTGTTACATTGGTTATGTCTGGGAATTCATGTCCTGTGTCTATTGCATGTGTGGCTAAATTGGATTTATATATTTCTGGATTTTGTATGCATTTAGGTGTTCAAAATAACATTTTTTCAGCTGTTTTTTTGTTTGTCCTATGTAACATTTATTGCAATCTTGGCATTCAATTTTGTATATGCCGTTAGTTGTTGTATTATCTTTGTTGTGTGAGCTATTTAGATTTTGTAATTTATTTTTATTAGTTTTGTATGCTATTATATCTGTGTTTTTAAATAGTTTTGTTAGTTTTGTCATTTTATTATTTGTGTATGTGAATGTAGCCCATTTTTTGTTGTTGTTATTATTTATGTGTTGTTCAGTTTGATTAATTCTTAATTGTTCAGTTTTTATTTTATATTTGATTTTATTTTCTATTTTGTTCACAGTATTTTTATTGTATCCATTTTCGTAACCAATTTGGTATATTATATTTCTTTCTTTGTCAGTTTCTTGTTTGTTTAGGGGAATTTTGTACATTCTGTTGAATAGCGAATAAAATGCTGCCATTTTATGTTGTGGTGGGTGGTCAGAATGGTTAGGTATAATGATGTTAGTGGAAGTTGGTTTTCTATATATTGCATATTGTATATGGTTGTTGTATCTTGTGATGGTTATGTCTAAATAGTTGATTATGTTATGTTTTTCTTTTTCTTCTGTGAATTGTATTTTGGGATGTATGTTATTGATTTGTTTCAGTATGTTCTCTGCATTTGTGTTTTTGTTATTTGATACATATAGTCCATCATCTACATATCTTATCCATATGCCATTTGGGTCATGTGATTTTATGATATTTTGTATTTTGGTGTCTATGTGTTGTAGGAATATTTCTGCTATTATGCTTGATAATGGTGAACCCATTTCTAAACCTTCTTGCTGTTGATAAATTTTGCTATTAAATTCAAAGTAATTTTGTTTTAGTATTAGTTGGAGGCTATTTTTTATTTCGGTTATATATTGTTTGTTTTCATTATGTTCTTTAAGTTTGTTTATTATTATGTCAATTGTTTCTTCTACTGGGATGTTGGTGTACATGTTTGTTATGTCATATGATGTGAAAAATGTGTTTTCATTTATATTTATTATTTTTATTTTGTCTATTAATTCGTGTGTATTTTTTATGTTATGATGGTTATTTGTTAGATGGTTATTTTTTAGTTTTTGTGCTATTATTTTTACTATTTTGTAGGTAGGAGCTTTTTTGAAATTGATTAATGGACGTATTGGGTTGTTTAATTTGTGTATTTTTATTAGGCTATTCATTTTAGGTGGTTCTGGATTATTATTTATATATATTGTGTAATCACTTATTAACACATTTAATTATTAAATTTTATTCATTGTGATGACTTACCTTTTAGTCCAAGGTTCGATGCACGAACTGCAAAATACAAGTATGACCTTCAGGTTACCTTAATAACGTACTCGACTCGCATTTCATTTGAAACAAATCTCATTTAATTTCATTCTCTACTTTCTTTCAAATACACACCTTACTCATCCTTCTAACTCAATTCACATATTACTGCTACTTTCTTTTTCTTTAAAACAGATATAACATAAACATTTATTTTAACATTTTAACTTATTCTAATTAACTTATTCTAATATATTTATGAATCTATCAAAGCGACCCAGATTTCCTATCCACTCACTCATACGAAAACCCCCTTTTATATATTTACTTTAAACCCCCTTTTATATAAAATCATAATAATTTTGATTTGGATACAGTTACAGTTTACCGTGACGTCTCCGTCGACCGCATGGCGCGTCACACACACTATTCCTTTTTGATAAAACTGTTATTATTCCATAGATTTTGGAAGCTGCACTTAGTCACTGATTTATACCACTTTACTTTGATTTATACTTTTTTTATCTATACATACTGTTATGGTCGGCCGACCTTTAAATTGCGCGAGCAGAAAACTGAGTTTGACCTTGCGTGGCCTATATTGTTAGTCGACTGGGTAGAGCGTCACCAAAAAATCTCCCACCACGTCGGGTTGCTGGACAGGATGGTTTTCCTGGCGGCTTAGCGTCCTGTCCGCGCGCATGCTCAAGTTGCGCGCTTGAGTGCGTATCACACACATTTGATTTCTTGGAATTGTAATGCATCTTGCCGCGCCCGCTTGCAAAATTTCAACATTGTTACTGCGTCCTTTGTTTGACTGTATCCGTTTTACGTAGGGGACTCGCTGCTGTATTTATACATTGATTAAAATATGAAATATAATAAAACACCCCATTTTGCCCCATTACAATACCCCCCCCCCAATGAGAGGTCTTTTGTCGAGACAGAAGAACTCTCATTGCTACCCCTAAGAGGATCGGTGAGGATATGGTGCCAAAAACTTCCGTTAATTTCTTAACACATCATGGGTAAACTACCCCCCTAGTTCGGCGACTATGGCTGCAACTGAACGAGATTACTGGACTTCTCTACTCGAGATCCCAACACCATAAACTCGGACCGGTACTCACCATAGTACACCTAACCTTCTATCATTCCACTCCAAAATCCAAACCCTGGCATTATACCATGCCCTATCCTCCACCGATATGTTCCCCCTTACATGCACACTGGGTCGCTTTTGGGAAGTACTGGGTGCGTACACATTGTAACGTCCCGCTTATGAGAGGCATTCACCACTTATGAGTGTATTGCAATTACCGGTTTCGTTAATTCAGCCCCACAGTTGTACGCCAATTCTGTAACGTCCCACTTAATGTGAGGTACTTGCGAAACGTACACCTTTAGTCAAGCCCCAAATGTTGGGTTTGCCAAACTTGTAACGTCCCACTTAATGAAGTACTTGCGAGTTATATTATATGCCTCACGCAGGATGCGTCACTTCTGAATTATACTAACTGACGTTTTCAAAAGTATAAATAAAGGATTTTGTTTATTTTGTTTTACTCAATCTGAAGAGAAATCGAGAGTGTGTGATTTGGGGTCAAGGAGGGAAGTTGTTCAGCCTTATGCAGAAGAGAGAGCAAGCATCACTATTTCCACTCAGTTGAGACGATTTCTTCTGTTTGTTGTGCTGAAATTTCTTATAACTACCCACTACAATAAATTATAACACTTTATTATTCAAGATTAATTTTCTATAATATTGCTTTATTTATTATTGACTTTTGTCTCCTGCCACCAAAATATAGGTATCACAATTAATCTTATCTTCAATAAAACATCATCTCGACTTTACCGAGTAAACATAGAGTTGTCTAAGGAGCAAAACATATATGGTGTTATTTACCCAATTTTTACGCTATAATAAAAAACATCAATTAATACATAATTCTTAATAATTCCCCAGGTTTCAGGGTAAGTTCTTTTTGTTACGAGAGTGTCAGAAATGGATAATTACTACGCTTTACAAATACCGAAAAATTAATAAATAATTTTGTTTAATTTTCATGTAGTATGTAGTTCCAGGAATTGCCGTAAGAGAGCAGCGTGTATTTGTTTACTTTAAAAAACATATGATCAAATGATTATTTTTTGTTCTATATCACTGTTCAGAATGAGTTTTCTTCTGGAATTATTACGAAAAAATGTTTATATTACCTCGCTCCGTATGGTTCTTAATGGATTGAAGCTTTTTCTGTGGTGAGGTCCGTCTTGCGTTATAATTTTCTTACCGTCTGGAGTATTTTCCAATTGTCAACGAGAACTAGGCCGAAACCATGTTGGATCATCAGAAGGTTTCATTCACTGTTTATTAATGAATATAACCATTTAATTTGGATTAATCATGTATAATGAGATAGTGGTCATGCTGTTTGTCAATCTTGCGTTAATTTCAACTCCTCCAACGTTCCAAAAAAGGTTATTTCTTTATAATTGTAGTCGCATCGTTTCTTCAACTCTACGGTTTTTTGTTCAAAATTTTTCTTAACAATACTTGTTATTTTCCATCACTCTTAGTAACACATAGTATTTTTATTATGCAGGCATTTTGTAATTATTATAAATTTATATTTTATTTATGGAAAAATAATTCCTTTCCATTCCGGTTTCTATCTCCATTTAGTTTACATAATAAGTTTTGGTTAATTTTCTTATGACATTGTATATAAGTATTTTATCATTTTATTATCTTTAAATAAATTTATATATATTATTTATTTAGTCTCGAATAGTATTCCTACACGGCACTACTTCCTGTTGCCATTTCCTTCATAGGATTATTTTAATTTTTTATTATCTTATGGTATTTAAATTTTTATGTCTTTTAAAACTAACCCTGGGTTTTCTTATAATCTAACACAATTATTTGAAAAATATAATATTAACTTGGGTATAACAATTAGTTGTTCATACAATATAAATAATACAATAAACAAAATAAAATACAAGATCAGTTAGTATTATAGCATACTTTCATAGTTTTATTATTTCCACACACATAACACAGTTTGGTAATACTTTACTTTCACTTTTACTTTTCACCTCAATGGGTACACTAGAACTCACTTTGCACTGTATACCACTCGAATTGTTTATCATATTGAGTGATATAATTTAATTTTGAGCGAGCCATAGGTAACCATTTCTGACATTGATGTTATTATGATTTAGTTTATTGGGACAGGGTTATGTAACGTTACAACATACACATTTCTATATTCTGAACAAATTCAAATTTTCTACTAATAAACATACAGATTTTCTCCTTCAGCTCACTCCTAAAATATTTCGTTTTGCAAATGTCAACTTCTTTTCGCAAATTAACTTTACGTTTTCAACTCAAAACACAGCAGCTAATTAATTTCAAATCATTCAAGTTTCGTTCAAAAATTCATTTAAGTTCAAAATCAACCTGTTATATTACCATTGCTTTCCTTAAAACAAAATAAAAATCTTTTACATGAATCTAGCAAATTTATCAATTTTCTTCACTACTACTAACAATCACAAAAAAATTGAACATCTTATTAAAACATGAATTCACTTACCCTAACATTTGTTTACACATATATACTAAACAATGTAATTCAATAAACACACTAGTAATACACATAAACAATAATATACTTGAAACTCAAACATCATCTATATGGCAGGCATAAAAATAACATTTTTTTCTCTTTTTTTTTTCTTTTTTTTTTTCAAAAAATTTTTAATTTATCAAAATATCTCTTTTCTCAATTTTCAGAAAAACAAAAATATTTAATTCAATCAAGAAACAAAATGGCATCAATCAATTACTAGAAACTGGTCTTGTCTCTAACATCAACCATCAGCTGATCTCTCTGGGTCAAGTGAATGACCTTGACATATATACACTACACAAAGCTACACCGTAAAATACATGAAACATCTTTAAAATTCTTTACCTTCAAACACAATACAACATAATAAAATAGAACATTCAAAATTAACATGGTTATTATTATCTTACAATAAACAATAAAATTTATATTTAAATTGACCAAAAATTACACATTTTACAGCTTTAATTTATTTTCAGATTCTATTACAATCTGTCCCTTGTTTCAATTATTATTACATTTTGACTATGACTTTCTTTCTTTAATATTTTCATTCTCAATTAGTTTGGGTGATTCAGTTATTCATAACATTTCGATTTACTAACTTGGCATTTATATATAATCTTACCCACCTCTGACTCTAATATTCACTTAACAGCTTTAACTAGTATGACACCCATCTATCACAACATCTACCAACCATTCTCTACCTCTAACTTACTACTCTAACTCATTTCACATCATTCTACCCTTATAACAAAATTACTTTCTACCCCTTTGTACTCAGGATGTGTGTTCCCTTCCCAATGCTCATTCCCTTATTTGGTTCCTGGATCCTCCCTAGGCAACCCTTTCCGGCGCATATCGGTTCCCCTCCCGCCACAATGCTTTTCGTTGAGGACTTCTTATCACACCACCCCCCTTACAAAATCACCATCAACTAATTACTCCCCTATTACATCACTTTCATCTACAAAATATCTCCATTTATTTATTACCTCAATATATCACTCATTACTCTACATATTTTCCCCATAACTACTGTGTCACCATTAATACTCAAATTCTACATTACTTTTACTCCCAAGACTCTTATTCTCTCTAACACCCATTTGAAATTACCTTTGATTGACTCACATGCTCTACTTAAACAATTACTATCACCCAAATTCTAACCTTTACCACATATTAGATTACATGTGCCATTGAAAATTCAAAACTATCTCAATTCATTTTACCATTTCATTCAAAATCTTTTAAACACATTGAAAATATTATATTCAAACATTTAATTACATTGATAAAATTATGTATATCACTTATAAGTGACGTACTACATTTATAGTCCCAGCAGTCAGCTGATGTCTCTTTGTCATGTGAATGACCTTTCTCTAGCTACATTTCAAAATTATACAGATTACACATGTTATCAATCCTTACCCCTAACATACTACGTACAATTAATACAAATACACAAAATTATATAGTTATTATCATACAATGTTATCTGCAATCATTACAATTAAATCTAGTGCTTAACATCATTTTGCTCTCATAGGGACATACATCGCTACTCATTGAGTCATAGTCATAGCAACAGTTACTGAACAGCTCTTTGGATTGTCAACCCCCAACTCTCTCTATAGAGTCGTGTTATAAGCTGACCGCCCGCTGTTTACAGAGGTCATCACCCTCTCACTGAATTTACAGCTACCCTCCTACTCCATCATTTACTTAAAATCCCCCCTTATACCCCTGGCTTGTACTGCCAGCTCCTTTTCCACACACACTATTGTTTCCTGGTGTTGGACTCCATGTCCATTTGCATTCCCAAGAACTGAAGTTTACATATATAAGGTATAGACGCTGCCTATACCGTTCTTGGTTCAGCGTTATATAAAATTCGGTATTACTGATGTCCGAGGACACCAGTAATCCTACTAAAATGATTCACACACCCTTAGTACGGCACTACCGTCACCTTCGACGATAGCCGCTGTTCCATAGTTATGTAGTTTCCCCTGTTTTACCCCCCTGTTCAATTTCAATTGTTCACCAATTTTGTATCTACTTACATAATTCCACGGCCAGGGTCTGGTGAAACCGTGACCGCCCGAAATGTGGGGAAACTACCAAAAGACATATAAGGCTCACGCTTACACCGTTACTACAATTCATGGAAGGTCAACTCTTATATGTTTGGTTATTTATTACTTAATTTTTTATATTAACATAATACATACAATACACTCATAATTAACATTGCGATTATTCCATTAAAACAAACAATTCACATTTAAGGTTGATCAGAAATTACACACCTTACATTTGCATATAAAATTATAAACATTATATTTTAATTTCAATTGAACTTCTATTAATTAATTATCAATTATTTATCATTTACTATACCATTAACTTTTCCAAAATTTTTCTTTGTTATCAACCTTCCTTTTACATAACATTTCATTTAAAATTTGCTATTCAGACATTGAACATTTTAGTTTATTTAAATTGCATTATAAAATTCATACTTACAGTACATCACTCATACACTGTCATAAACACAAAATATTAACACCTGTCACCACCAAACCATGTATACAACTCCATTTATCTTCTGAAACATTTTAACAACCATGTTAGTCCACAAAACAAACACAATTTAACATTTATTTATTTATTATCAAGTTTAATTCTCAAAAAAATAATTTAAATTCATCATCAAAATCTCTTTATATAACATTTTAAATCAATCAAAAATATTTAAACATCTCAAATTATTTTAATTCCATCAATTATTAAAAACTACATCTTTTAATTACTTTACTCCAAAACAATTACAATTCATTTATTATCTTCATAATTATTCTTGTTATTTATTTAGTCTACCAAAATATTATTATTATTATTAAAACAATTTCTACCACATACACATTGTTTAAAGTTACACAACATAGAGTTACACATTGTTTAAACATTTTACAACATAGACACCTTTAATTTCACTATAAATTTATTTACAAATTCTTGTCATTAATTTTTCTGTTTACCACACTTCATTTCATAATCTGGCTATGTCATTACCACAAATTAAAATATTTAAAATGTCCATATACTGATTTTTTAATTAACCTCCATCATCGTGTAAATATCTAACATATTTAAAACATAAATCATTTTTATCGACCTTCAATTTGTTATTTTTATTATTATAATAACTAGGCCTATCTGTGTTCTCAAATGTTTCCATTATCCAGTAACAATGTTTTATAGGCTTACCCCACATTATTATTCTATCATACAACCTGTCTACATTTGGAATTCTGGTCTTGTCACCGTCAGTATTTTTGTCCAACATAAGGTAAGTTATTTTATCATTATACTCCTCTACTATATCCATCACCACATCAGGTAAGTTATTATCTTTTATAAAGGTATTATCAAAATATTCATCTATCTTTATTTCACAATGTAAGTCACTTTTTCCATCTCTCTCAATATCTAAAACCTGCACTAACAATTCATAACCTCTATTAACCTAAAAAATCTCTATTTCTCTCTTTCTCTTTCTCTCATCACAATACCTCTCGTAACCCCCCTGAACTATCTCATTCCACGCAAAGGGCACAACAAACTTACTATATGTCTTGGCACTTCCAAGACCATCACAAAAAATAAAGGGACCATCTGAAGACACCTCGTCTTCCACACAACTACCGGAGGAAACTCTGTCCTCATACAACATTTGTGAAACCTCTGTTTCGCCACAAACTAGGGGAAAATTTGCCTTTTGCATATCTAACCTCTCTACACACACTCTCACAGCCTCATCAACACTCGCTAACAACACTTCGTTACTAAATTCTACTTCAACAAATCTTCCTTATCACTCTCAACCTTGATTACCTTACTCTCTAATACCATGTTTTTACACATATCCTTATAATTCTCACTTGTTTTACAGTCATCACTTACATTGTTATTAATTATCTGAGTTACTTTACTTTTAATTTGTTCCTCTACCGACTCTACCACTCTCTCAACACTCTGTTCTAATTTGTTAAAGTTAGTTTCTAATATTTCATTGGTTTTCTCTAAATGCGTATTAATTTCATTCATATGGGTTTTCAACTCATCAAATTTATTATTTTGTACATCAAATTTGGTGTCAAAACTACTGTTTTGTTCATCAAATTTTCTATCAAAGTCATTGCTTAATTTGTCAAATTTTACATTAATTTCTTTTTTTTGTTCATCAAACTTTACACTCTGTTTTTCTATCATTGCTTGTATCATTTTAAACATTTCATAGCTATCGTCAGATTTTTTATCTTGGACCGGTATCGACTGACTTTCTGTTTTATTGTCAGTGAAGCTGACTTCATCATCATTAATTTTACTTTCCCTACTCAATTTTGGGGTTATTTGAATCCCCGAATCATCTGTAATATTCGTTTCACTTGTAACATTTAGTTTTATTTTATTGTCCTGACCCACATTTGGGGTCGAGTGGACCTCAAAATTATTTATAATAACTGATTCATCGAAATTGTCAACATTGGTTATTTCATTTTCAACATTTTCATTATTTCCTGCCATTTTTAAGTTGTCGATTTACTAATTTTTGTTTAACTAATTCTTAATTTACATATACAACATCTTCTACGTAATCTAACCTTGATTTGTTGTTTTACGTACGTTACGTAATTTTTTACGTACTGTTACTTAACCTTTAAACCATACTTGTATTCGCTTGTAGGTGCCAATTTATAACTATTTTACAAATCAAGTCTCCGTTCGCAGCGCCAATTGTGTAATCACTTATTAACGCATTTAATTATTAAATTTTATTCATTGTGATGACTTACTTTTTAGTCCAAGGTTCGATGCACGAACTGCGAAATACAAGTATGACCTTCAGGTTACCTTAATAACATACTCGACTTGCATTTCATTTGAAACAAATCTCATTTAATTTCATTCTCTACTTTCTTTCAAATACACACCTTACTCATCCTTCTAACTCAATTCACATATTACTGCTACTTTCTTTTTCTTTAAAACAGATATAACATAAACATTTATTTTAACATCTTAACTTATTCTAATATATTTATGAATCTATCAAAGCGACCCAGATTGCCCATCCACTCACTCATACGAAAACCCCCTTTTATATATTTACTTTAAACCCCTTTTATATAAAATCATAATAATTTTGATTTGGATACAGTTACAGTTTACCGTGGCGTCTCCGTCGACCGCATGGCGCGTCACACACACTATTCCTTTTTGATAAAACTGTTATTATTCCATAGATTTTGGAAGCTGCACTTAGTCACTGATTTATACCACTTTACTTTGATTTATACTTTTTTTATCTATACATACTGTTATGGTCGGCCGACCTTTAAATTGCGCGAGCAGAAAATTGAGTTTGACCACGCATGGCCTATATTGTTAGTCAACTGGGTAGAGCGTTACCAAAAAATCTCCCATCACGTCGGGTTGCTGGACAGGAAAACCAATGCCTTCTTGTGTGAAAATGTTCGTCACTGTACAGGTAACATGGGTTGTCCAGGTGTATTGGACGTTGACGAAATTTTGAGGCCACTAGTCTTGTCACTCAAATGGGTGTGGTTTGTCCGTATTTCCGTCCGCATACCACCTCGTGGCAAGAAATGTAACATCGTGGGCCATTTTGGTTGACTTCAGTTGAGGCGGCTTAGCGTCCTGTCCGCGCGTGTGCTCAAGTTGCGCGCTTGAGTGCGTATCACACACATTTGATTTCTTGGAATTGTAATGCGTCTTGCCGCGCCCGCTCGCAAAATTACAATGTTGTTACTGCGTCCTTTGTTTGACTGTAACTGTTTTACGTAGGGGACTCGCTGCCGTATTTATACATTGATTAAAATATGAAATAAAATAAAACACCCCATTTTGCCCCATTACAATATGTCTGTGTTTTTATTGTTGAAAATGTTTTTAGTTGTTTTTATTAGTTTTATTGTTTGTTTAAGATAGTTTTCTGTTGGGTTTTTGTTTAGTTGTACGCATTTATTATTGTTGATGAAGTCTTCGGGTTTTTTTTTATGTAATCTGCTTTATCAGTGATTACTGTTGCTTGACTTTTGTCTGCTTTAGTTATTATTAAATTATTGTTCTTTACTTTATTTTTAATTTCTTTTATTGTTTTATTGTTCTTCTTTTGTTTATCTTTGTTTTTCATTTCGCTAGTGATTATTTTTTTAATTATATGTGTTGCTTCTGTTCTTTTTTCTTCTTGTATATTGTCTTTTATTAGGTTAATACCATACTCTGTTTCTACTATTAAATTTTCTAGATTTTTTTTGCATTTTGAGTTATGTTAGTTTTTGACATATTGTTTAAATATTCTGTTTCTTTTTTGTTAAATTCTGTATTGCTAAGGTTAATGATTTGAGGGTAAAATGTGTGTTTAGTTTTGTTGTTTTGTTCTTGATTTTTGTTTTGTTGTTTTAACGTGTTGAGTTTTTTGTTGATTGTATTAGTCTTTTTGTTTTTTCAAATCTTATTTTATTTTCTATGTTATTGTATTTATTATTCCAAGTGATTGGATGTAATAAACTTGTTAGCTCTAAGTGTAGTTTGTATATGTCTAGTGTTATGCTGTTTTTCTTACTGTATAATTGATTAATTTCGTTTTGAACACCTAAATGCATACAAAATCCAGAAATATATAAATCCAATTTAGCCACACATGCAATAAACACAGGACATGAATTCCCAGACATAACCAATGTAACACTAATAAAACATATACCACACAAAGGCACCATAATGAACATTTGGGAAAATTTACAAATATACAAACATAAAACAGAAAACAAACTAATACCTGAACAAATACAAATCAATACAAAATATGACACAATATTCAAAGGACTCAACATTGAAAATACACAAAAAACTAACACATACACCACAATCACACACAATAAAACCAATTTGAAATACCAGAAGCCAACAGGAAGCCACAATAATAGTCAACCAACAACACATATGTACTTCACCAGACAAAAAACCGGAAGGCTGAGGATGGGTACAAGATGGTACCCGTAACATGCTCCAAATAAGGAAAAATAACATCTTGAGGTAAATTTAATATAAATATTTAATGTATAATATATTTAATATTTATAAAGAAATTACCTCAAGATTTTTTTTTCCTTATTAGGAACATGTTTCGAGAACCACTGTGTTCTCATCCTCAGCCTTCGTGATTTTGCCTCTGGTGAAGTACTTGTATGTGGGCTTGTCGTTATTGTGGTTTCTTGTTGGTCTCTGGTACTTAAAGTGGTATTATTGTGTGTGATTGTGGTGTATGTATTAGTATTTTGTGTATTTTCAATGTTGAGTGCTTTGAAAATTGTGTCATGTTTTGTATTAATTTGTATTTGTTCAGGTATTAGTTTGTTTTGTGTTTTATGTTTGTATGTTTGTAAATTTTCCCAAATGTTCATTATGGTTCCTTTGTGTAGTATGTGTAGTATGTGTTTTATTAGTGTCATGTTTGTTATGTCTGGGAATTTATGTCCAGTGTTTATTGCATGTGTGGCCAAATTAGATTTGTATATTTCTGGTTTTTTGTATGCGTTTAGGTGTTCAAAATAAAGTTTTTTCAGTTGTTTTTTTGTTTGTCCTATGTAACATTTATTGCAATCTTGGCATTCAATTTTGTATATACCATTGGTTGTTGTATTATCTTTGTTGTATGGGTTATTTAGTTTTTGTAGATAATTTTTGTTGGTTTTGTATGCTATTTTAATGTCTGTGTTTTTAAACAGTTTTGTTAGCTTTGTCATTTTATTATTTATGTATGTGAATGTGGCCCATATTTTATTATTTTTGTTTTGTTCATTTTGATTAACTATTAATTGTTCAGTTTTTATTTTATATTTGATTTTATTTTCTATTTTGTTTACTGTATTTTTATTATATCCATCTTCATAAGCAATTGGGTAAATTATATTTCTTTCTTTGTCTGTTTATGAAAATGGATCTAATAAAAATACTGTAAACAAAATAGAAAATAAAATAAAATATAAAATAAAAACTGAACAATTAAGAGTTAATCAAAATTAACAAAACATTAATAATAAAAACAATATTAAAGAACCGAGAAAATTGTTAGTAAATTTTGTTTTTTTAACTGCAACCTTGTGTTTACAGTATCAACATGTCTGTAGGTATCTCTTAATTAGGATACTGGTCAGTCTTTTAGTTATTCAAAGTCAGTAGATGTATGTTATTCATATGGACAGTAATTTTCAGAAATTTATATTTTCTTGTTCAAAATCACAAAGTGTATATTTCTGCTGAAAGGCAGTATTTTATTAATTTTGTTTACTGTATTGCCTCTGTTACTTTGTGTGAGATTAGAGGAAGTAAAAACAGAGGTGTGCATCAAATAAAGATTCACATAATTGAAACAATGTGTAGAAAATTTGGGAATTTTACAAGTCTCAAAATCATTAGCTGTATTTCGCTGTGTTAAATTAATATACACACACTGGTTTTTGTAAATATGATTTTAAGAGGAAGAATACTGGAATACATATTTTTTGTGAAAGCTAAATTTCACTGTGTTCTTCATTTAATTGTAATATTTCTGAACATAGTTTTTATTCAGATGTACGTTTACTTGTATTCTTAGTTAATACAGATGAAGCAGAATTTTTAAAAAATTGTCAGATTATTTTTTATATTGCTGTTAGTGATGTTTGTATAGGAAAACTGTTATTATGGAACAGAAGTATTAAATTTTAATCTATACCCAAGGCTTTACGGCTGGTGTCAACTGTGTTAGAATATAATTGACTTGTCTCTGGGCTTCGTGGTGTAGTGGCTAGCGTGTGGCGCTGCTAGCTGTCGGCACGGGTTCGATTCCCGCTGGGGTCATCTGGTTTATATATGACCGTTCCCCCTCACAAGGGAATGGCAAACCAGCGAGAGGTATCCTGCCTAGTATAAACTCTCCCCAACTATGCCGTTCGGATCCGGCGTTAAATTGTAGGTCTCATATACCTGTGAGAGACTCCGTAACACACGAACCACGGGTATATGCGGTGAGTTGAAAGACTGAAGGACCCAACAAACAACAATCTGGGCTATTAGGTCGTGGTCTATTCCTGCACAGACGTTTTGGCCTCTCATCTGGAGGCCATCTTCAGTGTGAGAACAGTTCGATAACTGACACGGTCTTCACCACTTAACCACATACTGTGGCAAAAAATACTGTGGTGAACTGGCGAAGACCGTGTCAGTTACCGAATTGTTCTCACACTGAAGATGACTTCCAGAGGAGAGGCTGAAATGTGTGTTCATACTAGCAGGAGTGGACTACGGCGTAATAGCCTCGAGATAAGTCAGTTATATTGAATTTTATTTTTTAAAGTTTTATCCACAAAGTGAAAAGTTCCCATATCTCTAGATCAAACTAATTGTTATCTGATGTCGCATCTAACTTCTTAAAAGCACTTATTGGCAGCCACTTGGAAAAGGAATAGCAGCATTTTGTTCAGTGGATATTAGACTAATGTTGTGTTAGACGAGCACTGAAGTTAACATACATTTCTTGCCCCCCCCTCCTTAAAAGGCAATCATCAGATAAGCAATATTCTAGCATACGTTGAGGATTTCAATTCCGAAACATACTTGTCATCATGAATGTCTTTGAGGTAAATGACATGTTGATTACTTACTACTTATGGACCAGAGGAAAAAGAATCGCAACCACAGCATTGAGTACGCCTATCAGTAACATTTACGTACTAGATACTCGTTGTTTTCAACGCAACGATATTGTTTTCAACAAACGCTGTTGTTTACAACAGCAACAATATCAATACACGTTTTTACTTATTATTGCATATAAAATCTATTTGAAATTATTATGCAACCTAAAACCAAGACATTGTTGAAATTATTATTATCTGCCGGGCTGTTAGACTGTGGTTCACAGCTGTCATTATTGACAGACGTTTCGGCACATGTCAATAACGATAACTGTGGACCATGGCGTAACAGCCTGGCAGATAATAAAAACTTCAGCCGTGTTGAAGCAGGCCGTGAAAGCTTAAGAACTTGCACAAAACCAAGACATTTACAGGACTCTGATAATATGAGATTGACACCTGAAACATAGAACTCTTGTACTAATATTGAGATTAGGATAAGTAAGTTTATGTACGAGGGACATTCATGTCAAGCCAGGACTATTAATTTTTAATAAATATAGAACACATTTAGGATAGTAAAAAATACTTTTATTTCTCGATGTAAGCCTCTGCTACATTTATACATTTATCCCAGCGTTTCACTAGTGCCTGGATACCCACAGTGTAGAAAGATTTGTCATTACGTCGAAACCAAGATAGGATGGACTGCTTCACCACATCATCGCTGTTGGAATGCTGCCCTCCCAGGAACAACTTCAAGGGGCTGAACAGGTGAAAATTGGTGGGAGCGAGGTCCCGACTGTAAAGTGGGTGTGGCAATAACTCCCAGCCAAGATCTTGTAGCGTGCATGTTGTGCGGTGGGCAGTATGCGGGCATCCATTGTCCTGCAGAAACAGAATGCCTTTAGTGACCGCACCAGGCCGTTTTTTTCTTGAGACCATTGTGCACATCTTGAAGAACTTTGGACTAGTACTCACTGTTAATATTGACTCCACGGGGTAGAAAATCGACGTGAATGATGATCCCAAAAAATTGAGGCCATAACTTTGCCTGCAGAAGCAATTGTTCGAAATTTGGGGGGGGGGGTCCACATGCTTCCACTGCTTTGGTGGACGTTTTGATTCCGGGGTGAAATGATGGACCCACATTTCATTGCAGGTAACAGTTAGATCGAGAAAAAGCTGGCCTTCTTTGTCAAAACGTTGCTTTAACTCCTTGCAGATTTGCAGTCTTCTTTTCCGGTCGAAAGCAGAAAGCTGTCTTGGTACCCAACGTGCACTAACCTTACTGAACTTCAGATGTTCGTGAATGATTTTGTTTACAGTTCCCACAGACACATTTATTTCTTTTGCAATTTGCTGACAAGTTATCCGTCGATTATCAAGGATCAGTTCTTCCACTCGCTGAATGTTCATGGGAATGACTACAGTAGGCTCCAAACCACCTCGACAGGGATCGTCACTCACTGATGTATGCCCTTCTTTAAAACGTTTGCACCACTCAAATGTTTTACTGCAACTAAGAGTCTCATCACCGTACTGTGCAAGGAGTCGCGAATAAATCTCACCGGGTTTTATGGCTTCATTCAGAAGAAATTTCAATACAACACGCTGTTCCACATGTGCATTGGACGCCATGTGCTTTACGACTGACTGGTGTTATTGTTTAACGTGTAAACAATACAGCGCGCCATGCGATAATAGCTGACACTTGTACTTCATATGTACTGTCACCGGACAAAAGGCTTGCCGCATGACAAATGGCGCCAATCGTACTCTAGTTATTTTGGTGGCCCTAAAAAGGACCGAGTGGTGAGAACGGTGATGTTGGTTGTGCCGCGCTGAGATGTTCGGCGGCTACGCCCACTGTTCGTGGTGTACTGCAGTCCTCCTCTTCTTTGGCATCGGTTGTAGAATCGACTGCCGGCCCAGCGAAATCCATCGCTGGCGCGGAACTGGAGGGCGAAGACGCAAGAACGCCGGTTCTATTCTTCGGCCATTCCTTCCGGCTGACTCCGCCTTGATGTCGTCCGAGAGAGGAGAGGAGATGAAGTGCGTCCGATGGCGTGCCGATGATGAGTGCACCAAAATTTTCTGCCGACCCGGGTTTTATGCACTAACTGGGATCGCTGATTGGCTCACTCCGAGCACGTTAGATGGTCACGTCTCGGCTGCTGATCCCTGATTGGCCTACTGTGTCCGCCGCTGGTAACGGAGAGCAGATGTTCGCATACCGCTGCCGTCACAACTCCCCCGGGTCTTGAATGCTCTCCGGTAGCCAGCCTACTGCTCGGATCTTGTAGAGGTGTCTGTTGGGCGCCATGTTGATTGGTGTGCCGGCTGGTAGATCTGGCGTGACTGGACCTTGCATCCGCAAGATGATCGGGGCCCCATGTTGGGCACCACTTGTCACTGGACAAAAGGCTTGCCGCATGACAAATGGCGCCAATCGTACTCTAGTTATTTTGGTGGCCCTAAAAAGGACCGAGTGGTGAGAACGGTGATGTTGGTTGTGCCACGCTGAGATGTTCGGCGGCTACGCCCGCTGTTCGTGGCGTACTGCGATCCTCATCTTCTTTCGGTATCGATTGTAGATTCGACTGGCGGCCCAGCGAAATCCATCGCTGGCACGGAACTGGAGGGTGAAGACGCAAGAATGCCGGTTCTATTCTTTGGCCGTTCCTTCCGGCTGACTCCGCCTATGATGTCGTCTGAGAGAGGAAAGGAGATGAAGTGCGTCCGATGGCGTGGCAATGAAGAGTGCGCCAAAATTTTCTGCCAGCCCGGGTTTTATGCACTAACCGGGATCGCTGATTGGCTTGCTCCGAGCACGTTATATGGTCACATCTCGGCTGCTGATCCCTGATTGGCTCGCTGTGTCCGCTGCTGGTAACGGAGAGCAGATGTTCGCATACCGCTGCCATCACAGTACGACCAACAGAATGTGCAGGAATCTCCATTTACACTCTAGTCTAAGAAAAGTCTCGGATTGACGTGAACGTCCCTCGTATTAAAACAATACAAAGTGAATGTGTTCCATAGTGTTTATGGTAACCATATAATTTATAAGAAAATACGAGCCTGATGATTTTTAATGAAATAAAAAGTGTTTTAAAACAATAGACAGTTTAGTAAATAGCCCTAGTTTCATTGTGAAAACTAACTGAGAGTGAATGTGTACAAATAAAAATGTAAATCTTTAAACCAAGTCATTGAAACTTAATTAGAAAAATAGACATATGTTGCAAGTAGTTGTTAAAATGATGTGCAGTTTGAGAACTGTTGTTAACGGTGATGTAGGAGGTTAAATTCTATGGTTAGTAACAATGTAGGACCAACATGAAGGTTGTTTACATCCATCTTCTGTCTCGTTTATATCTTTATAGATTTCAAAGTGTCCCTCTTATTCATATTGATGAAACAACATACTGGTATAATTCAGGGCACAGATGGGCCACACTGTGCATTGAGAGGCTCATGTGTTCTATGCAACACGGATTTTGTTGTGCATGTCAATTACACTACTACCTTATGTATTATACAGTAAAACCTCTCTAATTCGGATTATATGGGGCGAAGCCTAGTCCGAATTAGAAAAAAATCCGACTTATAGAATATTTTATAGAAATTCATACTACAGTATAGGTAAAGTGCCATAAAAATAAATACTAAAACTACGTAAATATTAATGGAAATTTAAATTTATTGTACTTACAAAATGGATAACTAAATTCACATAAACAACAATCTTTCACCATCAGTGTTTTCAAGTTAAGTTCGCACGCAAAAAGTTTATAAGTAATGCACACCTGCAATTATTAATGTACATAAATATTAATGGAAATTTAATTTTATTGTATTTTACAAAACAGAAGAATAAATAATTTCACGATACCAACAAAAAAACTTCACTGACAGTGTTTTCACTTTAGCACACAAAGAGTTATGTAATATTAATGGCTGGTCCCTGAAGTTGACGGTTTTGATTCTTCCCGAACTGAAGCTACAGGCTTAAAAAAGGTTGAAATTGTGGACTGTTTTGCCCTGTTGTATTGTTTTTTTTAATAATTTCTTGACGCATTTCTTTGATGATTAAATAGTATTTTTGAAATTCTGGGTCAGTGTCAATGAAGTTAATAACTGCATTGAGATTTTCCCGCACCTTGGAAAGTGTAGGTTTAGGAACATTATCGTCATCCTCTTCATCATCACTATCATCTCCAACTTCTTCTTTCTGACCTTGCATTTGATAGACGATCTCTTCCTCTGTTAAATTTTGGTAGCTTATGTCATCTTCATTGGCACCCAACCATTCTCTTATGTCTTCAATGTTGGTAGCTCCAAAAGCACCTGCATAATCTTCATCTTCCAAACCTTGCAGGTCGATCTCTGGCTCTGTATCATACAAAATCTTATTCCATGCATTGCATAATGTAGATATTTTGATCTCATTCCAGCTGTTTGCCCAATTATAAATAGCACTTTTAATACTGTATTGCTTTATGTTTTTAAGAGTTTGTTCACCCCTATTGTCCATTTCTTCATCGTCCGTAAAAAATACCATGCATTCGTCGAGTTGTTTATGTCTGTAAAGGAGTTTGCAACTGAGGATTACTCACTGATCCATTGGTTGGATAAGCGAAGTCGTATTGGGAGGTAAGAACATAGTTTTGATTCTTCCATCGCTGCTAGTCAATAAATTACCGGAGGGATGAGCAGGAGCATTGTCTAATATCAACAAAGCTTTAACATCCTCTTCTTTTATTTTTAAAACATGTAGCTGGAATTTTCTAACCTGTGGCACAAAATTATGAAAAACCAATCGCTGGAAAATTTCTGAGTAAACCATGCAGTCTTGTTTGCTTTGTAAATAACTGGTAGGCTTTCCATAATGTTTTTAATTGCTCTAGGCTTAGCTGATTTTCCAACAACGACGGATGTTAGATGGTGAGACCCATCTGCGTTTGCACATAAGAGAGCAGATAGTCTTTGTTTATTTACCTTTCGGCCTGGTGTGGAATTGTCCATTCTATAGGCCTGAGTATTCTGAGGAATGGATCTCCAAAACAAGCCTGTTTTGTCACCATTATAAATTTGGGAAAGAAGAAGTTTTTCATCAGTAATTACTGCTGTAAGTTTTTGGCGAAACGATTCGACACTAAAAACATCGGAACTTAAACTTTCCCCAAATATTTTCCTGTTTACAATGGAATTCCGCTACCGAAATTTAAAAAGCCATCCTGTACTAGCTTTAAAATCAGTTTCTCCCAATTTTTGAGCGAATCTTTCTGCCGCTGCCTGTAATTCTACACCTCTAACTGGAACACCAACTGAACGTTGCTGCTTGTACCAAGTGTGTACAGCATCGTCAATATTACTGAACTTTGCTGCAGTCGTTCGTTTTCTTTTAACAATACTCACATTTGGCGTATCTTGCTTTAAAACAAAATTGGAAATTTTTTTTCTGTCTTTTTTTATATCATAAAACGTAGACTTACTAATTCCAAACTCGTTTAAAATATTCTGCACAGAATAACCAGCGTCTATTTTACTCAACACTTTCATTTTGTTTTCTAAAGTTAAAGTCTTGTATTTACCTCTAGCACTCATATTGTAATACAGTACTGTAAATTAATACTAAACGGTGTTTGAAGAAAATGTGGTTTGAAAAGCTGTACGCAACTAAGAAATAACTTCAGTACAATAGAACGCACACGAATACAATAACAATGATGCACACACTACCAAAGCAGCAGTTGAAACTGGACTAAACCCAGTCGGGGTGGGGGTGCGTATCGCACATTTTGCCAACATAACACTTTAAGAATTCCCTAAAGGCAAATGTTTTCACAAAGAATTCACAAAATTAATTTTTTTTGTGAATTATAATTTTTTTTTAGGGAGTCCGAATTATCGTAAATTCCGAATTAGAGAAGTCCGAATTAGAGAGGTTTCACTGTATATATTATATATGAGATACACCACTTTACTCCTGTTTTGTGATCCAGTGCTCATCTACAGTAGCCGAATTCTTTAGTGTTAACAAATAGTGTCTATATGTAAGTAGCAGGTAAATTGCTAACATAATAAACAATGTTTAATATTTCAGCTAAGAGAAGCACAAGCGAGAATAGAAGAACTGGAAACCGCACATTCACATTTACAGCGCCGTCTTGATAAACTTAAAAATGCAAAATCTGCCCTTCTAAAAGACTTGTAGCACCAGCAGTGTTCGCAGTGCTCTGTGGTAATTATAAAAATTGTAAATTTAGAATAACATTTGTAATGATAAGAATAAAGCCCCTATTAATCACTTACCTTACATGTTCAGAAGATTCCGAAAAAACCTCGTTGCCACCACATTTTGACAGCAGAATGTGGAAACCGCAACACTGTCCCCATGAAAACAACTTAAAAATAATTTACTTTCCCTTAATAGAATTTCCAAAGGTTCATCTAGGCGAACTCGTTGAGAACAGGTTAGGTTAAGGCAAGGTGGTGTTGAAATAATATAACTTATATACATTGTTATTCAAATAAATTCATTTATTAATATTATTTGAATTGTATTTGCTGACCATCATTAGTATTTAATTTAATTGTACCTGATCTATAATTCCAATTTACTACCAGTTGTAAACAATCTGACTTTATGGATTGTTTCATATGAAATAATATACAGTAAAACCTGCCTAAAACGGAACGCAATCGTTCCGGTATTTTTTCTGTTTTCACAGGTTTCCGTCTTACAAAGGGTTGTGTTTTAATAAAACAAAGTACAAAAAATATGATCACATAGGATTACAATGAAGGAATAATTTAAAATAAAAGTCTGTAAATAAAAAAATAGGTTCATATTTATTGTATTACTGTATTTTCAACTTACGTACAATAATTGCAGTTTCTCTCCTAGTTTCTCTGTCCCCACATGTCTTTCAAAGTGCATTGTCACGACTTCTTCACAAGAGAACGTTGTATGATCTCCTTTGCATCCTGCAACAACTCCAGGAGTTCTGGAATATTCTTGGAAGCTGCAAATTCCTGAAGGTCACTCACAACAGATAGTGCTTCTCCAAAAGTGCGTATTTTTAGCTCCCCTTTCGTTGCCTTCGTCGTCGTCGTTCATTTCTTCCATGACTTCACACCTGCTGTTTTCGGCAGCAATATCAGCTGCACTTTGAATGTCTTCAGTCGTGGCAAGTTCATTATCAAAATTCTTCATCTGGCAGATTTCCTTGCTTACAGAGAACGGAAATTTCCTGTAAATTTTCCACTGTAACATCTTGTGTATCCGCCGATGCTTGTGCAGGAAAACCAGCTTTAAGGAAACACTTCTTCACTGTTTTGGGGAGAATTTTCTTCTTGGCCTGATGGATCCAGTTAACAGCATCAAGGACATTAATCTGTTTAACAAGCTGAGAAACATTGGTACAGGTGTTGATTTTAGCAACAAGTGACTGCAGTACAAACTTCCTATAAAAGGATTTAAGTGTATAAATTACACCCTGATCCATAGGTTGTGTAATTGAAGTTGTGTTGGGGGGGGGGGGAATAGGCTAGCTTCACATTAGACAAATCAATCCTTGGATGACAGGTTGCATTGTCCAAGAACAAAATGACCTTATGACCTTGACTTTTCATTCTTCCATTATAAGAAAGAAGCCACTCTTCCATTATAACACTGGTCATCCAGGCTTGTTTATTAGATCGCCAATTGACTGGGAAGGAATTACGATCCAGGTGTCAGAAGGGCCTGGGACATGCTGATTTTCCAATCACTATAGGTTTTTCAATTTCACCAGTCATGTTAGCACAAATAAAGTCTTTAGAATAAGACAGGTCAAATAAGTCTTTCTTTAGACAGCTTGCCACCTGTGCATTTATCACCAAGTACACTCAGTGTCTTTGAAGGCAACACTATAAAAAATAAACCTGTTTCATCACCATTATACACATTTCTAGGTTCATATCCCGGAACTAGATCTCCAATTTTCCCTTTCCAGTCCACTACTGTCTGCATATCAACATCATTTGCTTCACCACACACAGCATTAAACACAATGTTATGGCGATGTTTGAAACTCTTGAGCCACCCATCGGACGCTTTGAAATTGTGCTTGCCTAATTTTTTTGCTGTCTCTAAAGCTTCAGTCTGTATCAATGGTCCAGAAATAGGAATTCCTTTAGCGCGCACACTAACGAACCACTCGAACATAGGACGATTTATTTCATCATAGTCCGTAGATTTGGTGATGCGTTTCACATGTCCTGCTGTTCCCTTTACCCACTCGTCTTTAATTTTTATTTTGTTTTTCAAAATGTCAAATTTGAGTTTTTCCCACTTTAAACAACACAGTTAATTCTTTAGCTGGACGTTTGTTTTTTTCGTGTTCTTCAATAACTTTAATTTTCTCCTCCAGTGTAAGTGTCTTATGTTTAGAAGTCATTGTTACTGAATTACTTACACAAATACAGTAAAAAGTAAATTTAAAGATCACTCAAGTTCGCAGTTTTCTTCCACTTGTACTTAATCACTTGTCAGAAAAAAACTGAGAATGAATACACTATACAGTACCAAACACTTGTACTCTACCAATCTTGTATTACAAGAGGGTTGGAAGAAATAATGGTACATTGCTTTTACTTACAGATGTTGTCCCATGTAGCTTACCTGCTGCGTCCTTGAAGAAAGATTAGAGTTAATGGTTCCTAGAACTTCGGTGCAAGTACAGTCGCGCTCAAAATTAATGCCTATCACTTTTTCAAAATTTAAAATGATCAAAAAAATTTAGTACGTAGCTATGTATTATGCATAAAATAATCCCTCTTAGTCAGGTTATTTACGCAAACGGATCCCGAAAATTATTCCGTTTCCGCGTTAGGCAGTTTTCCGGTTTAGAGTATTATTTTACCTAGGAAATAACTCCGTTCCAAAATTTATTCTCCGTTTGTCCAGGTTTCCTGTATATCGGGCGTCCGGCTTAGGCAGGTTTCACTGTACCAATTTCATAAAGAGTACTACATGAACTTATTTGAAATAATTGTATTGTATTTTTGTTTAAACTTATTACTAAGTGATCAATCAATGCCAATCAGTACTTTGTTATTTCTAATTACTTTCACTCTCTCTTATCTCCTCACCTCCCTTTTATTCTCTCGCTCTTCATATCCTGAAATTTTTTATTTTATCATTTTTTTTAATGGCCAAAATTCCCCCAACTCGATAATAGTATAGTTTGTTTACTTATCTGTACACTCTTAATGTTGGTGTATTGTTCAGAGAATTCTTTTGTCCTTACTTGCACAACACGTGGCCAGTATTTCTTACTTAAAGCATACTCGTCTCTTGTTCACTGCGCACCTTTTTAATTGTCCGAAAACTTTAGGTATGTAATCTAATTAGATAAACAAAACTTTATTTGTCATTCACTCTTGTTAATTTTGACTAATGCGATAACGTAAGCCTACATGCCTCTGCATTTTTTACCAAAGCTTGGTGTTTGTGGGAGAGACGTGGTCGCTGGTGTCTGCTCTCTCTGGTGTTCCAATTTTGACTGCCTGCATATGACACTTGGCATTATTCACTCCTTTCCCACGCTAAACTGGCTTTTTCTGGCTCTCCTGTATGAAGATTAGAAGGTAGGAACTCCTTTTCGCCTGGCACAAGACTACTAAGCATGTGAAAATGACTTTTGAGCATGTACACATAGCCACTATGTACAAAAAAAAAGCATGCAATTTGATGTTGTTTCTCACCCACAAAAATCTGTCATTACACTACTCTCAAGAGTTGTTTCTAAAGCTTGCTGTACATAGCTTATAAAGGTTGAAACATCAACTTAATGGTTTGGAAAATGAAACTGATGGTGTTGCCCAGGAGAGGGAATTGTTAGTTTTAGTGTCTTGTTATCTTTCACTTTATCAATCCATTGTAGCCCTACCTTCTGATTTCTGTTGATATTTCTTTGAAATCTTTTTGAGACCTGTTGGATTATTTTACAGCGAATAATAATTCTTTCTGTCAGTGTGCAGTCTGGGCAAAGTAATGTAACACTTTTAGTAGAGGCTTGTAATGGGACAAAATGGGCTGAACCATTGTTTTAATAATTTTCAGTAGTTAACCATATATAATATTTTTATGAAATCTATTGTTAGGGACGCATTGGAATTTAGAACGAAGTATTTGACTCATGTCCCAAGTCGAACAGACATTACCGTATAAGGTGAGGTATGTTCTTAATTATCATCACGTCATGCTTGGATCATGAGAGAGTCACGTGTTTTCAATGTTACAATGCATTTCCGGGTACCAGAAACAACTGGAATCTTCGATACTTGAAGGCAGGAAACGGGTGGACATCTGGTGGGGCCACGTGGCAATACACAAAGAACGCGGAGAGCGTACTCAGCTCGTCCCAGTCGCCAGCTAACCTTCAGATCAGACAGTCGCAGTGAAATAGTGTCGGGAGGCCTACGCAGTCAAGTACTGCCCCAAAGTTAAGTTTAACTAAAACGAATGAAGTGTTAAAACATTTTAAAATAACGGCAGTCGGCAGAACACCTTCAGATGGAACAGATATAAACTAACCGTAGTAGCCTCGGGAGATTGGGTAGGCCAAAAAAATGTTAAAGTCGGCCTACCAAAGAGTGAATGTGGTGTGGCCGAAACCAGTGGTGTGGCCGAAACGTCTAGCACTATAACAACAAGCATTCGACCACGGCCTTTCAGCCCGGAAGTGTTAAGTAATTATAGTTGTAAAATGAGTTCGTGGTAGTTTTGTGGAAAAGTGTAAAACGACATGTGGCGTAATGGTTATGGATACTGAATTCAGATAAGTACAGTACGAAAACAAGTTTCTTTTTGGCCAAAAGTTTATAGAGTAAACATTGATAAATAAGAGCTTGATAAAAAGGAGATTAAAAAAGATATGTAAAGAGAATGAGAGAGTGTGTGAAATGAAAAGGGGAGAAAGAAAAAGAGGAAGTACTGGTTTGTAGATAAAATATGTATAATAAAATTTGTTATGTAAGTTTATGTTCTATAATTGTTTATAGCATAATATAAAAAAGAAAGTAAGAGAAACAAAGAAGTTAATTATTGGATAAAATAAACAATATTTAATGAAGAAAGTTGTGTTGGTGGTTAAAATCACAAGCAGAATTATCACTGTTGCACACCACTATATAAAAATTATTCCGATTAGCGCTTTCAAGCTTCACAGCTCATCGTCAGATCGGAAATGAACAAATATTTCCGATAGTTGTTCACATTTCTGAAACACTGAAACACAAGGAATTTGCTAGAAAAATATGTTACTGTCCAGATGGAGGGACAGGGCTCAGAGGGTGGGGAAGGGACATTTGAATTATAGCTTGTTGTGTGTGAGCAGGGTGGGGTGGGGTGGGGGTGAAGGGTTTGTTTTCAGGTTATTTGTTCATTTCCGATCTGACGAGTTGTGAAGCTTGAAAGCGCTAATCGGAATAATTTTTATATAGTGGTGTGCAACAGTGATAATTCTGCTTGTAAACAATATTGGTTATCACAATAACCATGTGTTAGAGTAATTATTACGCCCAATTACCATAACCTGTTCTGTACTAAGAGGCTCGCCTAAAACGAATCTGTGAGTTTAGAACTTAAGGAAATTAAATTAGTTAAATTGTTTAATGGGAAAAAGTGTAAATGGTTTATACATTTCACCCTCAAAATGTATTGGCGGCCCTGGATTTATGGTATTGGAAGTTTTCTGGTATTAAGGTAAGTCGACATATGATCGTCAGAATCGGGGGTAAGTAGCCGTTTTGTGTATTGGTAAATATTTTTATAGTTACAGGCTAAAATTAATTTGTTTTTCAATTTAGCAGGCATCTTTTATTTACAACCATTTCAAAAATTCCATGGTAATTATAAGCAGTTAGTAAAGTTATTGAAACTTGATACTAGGTTTGCGTATAATATTTTGGTGCCAAGAACTAGTATTATACTTTTGCTTAAACAGAAGTGATGAAACTAAAGAACTACCGTAAGGGTCTTTTGGATGGCAAATTGTGAGCTGTTACTCTGAGCGATAACTAAGATCTTGAGAACTTATTAAGTGGATCTGATTAGCTCTTCTCTACTACCGCGACATCAATATGAGAATAAGTTGGTCATATTGCTAGATTACATTACTTGTAGAATTACTAAAAGAAATACTCTAAACATTACAAGCCAAGAATATAACTTATTTTATTACTCTTTTATACTTTTTAACTACTTTTTTGTTTTTACACAATTCTCCAAGCATGAAAATAAAATTGGAGGCATTTGACAATCAGATAAGTGGCTTCCTTGTGAATGACCAATTAAACTGAATGAGAAGCTACTATACATTTGACTCACACACCGCTATCTGTAGAGTCCTTGTGCCTTCTTGCTCAAGTCACAGTCAGCAAACTACCCAATATTATCTACACATCTCACTACTGGTTGTCCTCTCTCATTGTTCTGTCCGCACAGTATGCCCTGCCTAGTTTCACTTTAACACTCCAGTTGATTAGATAATGGCATTTGTTTTTTAGTCATTCCCCGAGCCATGTGTTGGTCTTATAGCCATTTGCCACTATATATCTGGAATTATGACATGTTTCAAGGTGCAGAAGAATGAGAAAGAAGATGGCTTCTGTTTGAAAACAAAAACTAATATAACAGTCTGTTAAGAAAGAATATTATGTAAAGCAAATTCTTAAAAAAGGATGTTATTGTATGTTTTGGAATATTTGTGTGTTTATGCATTTTTGTATATATCTTTTCTTTTCACTAGTCTTTGCCAAATTAAAATATAATGTTCCGCTCTAACCATTTAAAGTTTATTACAGAATGAAATTGACTTAATATATTCATGTACTGTATAGTGTTGTTTATAAATCAGTATTTTTAATTTATTTGAATATGAAAATTAATTATATTTATGTTAAGAAACCACAAACTAAAAAGTCTGCTCTGTGTTGCTTTTTAAGTCTACAATGATTAGATCAATGCATATTGGTATTTTTGACCAATTTTATCATGTATTCACATTTTTCAAATGCCTCTGTTTGTTTTCAGAAATGAATTCTGGAGACAGGATTGTAACCTCAAGGAAGAGTCAGCTAGATAGTTAAACGAACGAACTCAGTTTGAACATACGGAATTTTGTCAGTTATTTGAAATAACTATAACTGTTGTTGATTTTGTTATCATGTGGTCATATTTCTGCTGATATAATTTTTGTTTATATAATTTTTTTTTTAATTTTTAATATGTATAAGTGATATGTGATTGAATTATGTAAACATGACAAACTTTGATCAAACATTCGTAGAATGATGATAATTTTTAAAACAAATTGTGTAATTATACATAATAATATATATATATATATATATATACAAATTGTAAAGAAATAATAATATGTATAAAATATGTAATTACTGCAGTTTTTAGGTACTATAATATAATATATGCTTTATTTATTTACACTGACTAAATTTTTATTTTTTTGTTTTTGTTTAGTTTATTTAGTATTAATTATTATTGTAAATTTTGATGGTGAGAGGATTTTTTAAAAGAAATGTTTAATATTAACAATGTGTAACCATAAATTATATTTATTATTTATGTACTTGACTGAACATATATACGAAAACTATAAATAATGATAGGGCTGTGCAAGATTTATTATTATCAGTGTCCTGAAAATAAAGTTATTCTATTATTAATTAATTTTGTTGTATAATAACTGTTGTGAATGAGATTAGTGAACATTTACTTTGATTGAGTTAAATAATATGTATTAGCATGCGACAGTTCTGTTTATTGTGTGTTTCTTATTTAAAGGACAGAAGGTTGTTCATAGTCAGTTGTAATTCTGTAATCAGCAACAATCTAATCACTGAGAAAATGTGAAAAATTTATGTCAAATACTGGCTACGTAAATCTCATAAAAATTATTCACAATATATGAAAACCAAGGTGTTTAATCAGCACACATTCCCTGCCGTTATCGCAGTTTTGCACACCTTGAAAGTTCACATGAACACAATTTCAAATATACAAAGAGCAGAAGGAAGTCAAATGCTGCATGTAAGACAATAACAGAGTAAAAATTAGTCAGTTTCAGGAATATAGCAAAGATAAAAAACACTGTATAACAAATTGCTAGGTAGAAATGGATGAATCACATCATCTGGCAACATAATACTGGCTGGAATGAATACCAGTAGCACCATGGACACATAAAAGTGGAAACTGTCAAAAATAAGATGCTGAAGCTGGATGTGAAGAGTCCCTTGTCTACATTGTGTTTGGTCTAAGATTGAAACTGTTTACATAATGTATAAAACCTCCGGCTGCTACATGTAGGCTTCCACAAAAAAGTTTGGGTCGTTATCATTTAAAATGTTCATTTGTTTGTTTCTTGATTGTGTCAGATAATGACGCAAACTTTTTCAAGTAAGCCTATAGTGGTATACATGTGGAACCCTCTAGTTACACACACACACACACACACACACACACACACACACACACACACACACACACACACACACACACACACACACACACACACACACACACACACACACACATTATACAAACAGATTGGTATAAACAGATCAAATCTCAGACCAAACACAGAGTACTTCATAATCACTGTTAATAATTTTAATGGTATCTTGACAGAAGATGCAAAAAGTAGCTGGTTTTCGGCGTTTTTTGTATGTGTGAACAGACGTTTCACTTATGTTATCATGTAGTATCCTTCTTATTGCTCAAAATGAAAAGAATCATGTTCGCAACAAAATATTTTTTCACAGCATGATCAATTGCTCTTACAATCATATGTTTTTTGAAACAGGTGCTTAATAAAACTGCTAAACTTTACATGTATGTTTTAAGATATGTTTGTTTGTCATAACATATCTTCGAAGAATACTTTAGTTTTCTGAAAACTGTAGAAAAGACATTTTAAACTTAGTGTTTTTAAATGTTGTGTGCACTTCAAGAATAGATGCACACCTTCTTTCTAGAAGTTAAAAAAAGTTTCTTCAGTATGTGAAGAATTCTATGATTAAAATGTCAGGTTATATACAATATAGTTCTGAAAAATTAGCTAACGAGTTTCAGAAGTAACCTACAGTAACACGCTGATATTGTGTATGGATAGGTGTCTTTAATAAGTAGAATACATTTTAATAATTAGAGAAGCTGCTCTTACAGTTTTATTAAAAATATTGGTATGGAGAACCATACATGACTTCCATGTTCTAAGATTTATATATATTTAAAATAATATATATTCCCATGGAAACTACTTCTTTCTTCAGCCTTAACCACAGTACTGTGGTCACTAACATATACCATCTCATGTTAGCGCACTCGATTTTCACTTACGATGGCAGTCGATAGCACTTCCGAAACATCTGGTTTTGAAGAAAACATTAGACCTCGGCCAAGCAGCCCGGGAAGGAATTTTAACAGCAAACTACTTCTTTGTTGCTAATAACGTAGTACAGATATAAAAAATTATCCCCTCCCCCTTCAACTACCCTTTTCAGTTATAGATATTTCATCTACCGTACTACAGTAGATTATTATTACCTTCTTTTCAGGATACTTTATTTATCAAAATTAAGTACTTTATTCTTGTTAAAACATAAAACATTGCAGGTAAACTACCCCTTTCTCTTAACCGATCTTCACCAAAATCAATAGGCCTTGAGTCCTCTACAATTGAGGTATGTATGCAAAAAATTATTTTATTCTGTTTGAATTTGCGGCATTTATCATTTGCCATAGAAAAAAATTCTACACACACACACACTTCTCAAAAAATTTACAGGCATTGCACAAATGCAATGCACAGAGAAGGGCATTGAAAATGCTTCAATAAATCTAAAAAATATATATATTTATGTTCATTCACCAATCAATGAATTCATTCTTCATTTACCAATGTACAGATTATAAGTTAAATGTAGTTGCATTCATAAGCGAAGTTTTATATGTGTACTACGTTATTGACAACAAAGTAGTTTTGATGGAAACTCACCGGTTCCAATTTTCGATCACGCACCAGCGGTCGTTTTCAAATGTATGACACGTCCTTATAACCATTTTCAATTTTAAAATTACTTTTCTTCATGTTTTGAGGGTAGTACAATCAGAATCAGCCCTTATCTCGAACACGATTTTTTTCGCCATCACCATACTTCCATTTCCTTATGGAACATGGAAGTAAAAATAAATAAATAACAGCCACACAGTTTATAATGAATTTAATGTGTAACAGGTTTAATCTCACTTGTGATAATACTCTGTGATACTACTGTACTCTAATCCATATAAAGAATATCAGCCAAAGTAAACAGTGACATAATAATAGCTAAGAAACTGTTACTCAGTTATTCATTCTGGAGATGCGTGCTTATACTGAACAGTTCTGGAATGTTCTTTCGTTTGAAGTTATTTATTCTCATATCATTAACTGGAGAACATTCAAGAGCACTCGTGTTCTGTTATGCAACAGATGATCCAACTATAAATAAGAATTAAGTTTTGGTGTAAAGCAAAGAAAACATTTAGAAAGAAAATATATGTATACTGTTTCCATTCTTATTTCAATCCTGTTGTAAACAAACCCATGTGGCAAATCTGAAACGCTATTGGTCAGGGGCGTTGACACTGTTCACACAGTAATGTATTACGAGCATGTGCAGACTGTATAATCATGTGAGAGTTATCTTGCTACTTAAATCGAGGCACGTCGTTTTAAGACTTCCTCCTTATCACTGTATTCTGAATCGTGTTGAATTAATATAGAGCCAGTTGAAAGGATATGTTTCCCGTCAGAACACAACATTAGCTGCTTCACATACAGCAATTTTTTGAGAAGGCGGTAAATGAAACAACGGCGGACAAGTGGAGTTATTGTATGCAGCTTATAATCAAGGAAGATGATAAGCTATGGCAACTGGCCCACATTACCGACATCATGGACAATGAACAATCTTATCAATAATAAGTAACTCTGACTCAAGTGATGATACAAATTTAGACACAGATATGGAATGGTCAGTACACTGGTAATTATCACAGTTTCTATTTTCTTTTGAAATAAACTTTATTATATTATTTGTTGCAATATTTAAACAGTTAATAAAAAAAGCCATTAACTTGTTTTATAAATTTTTCACTGTTGGTCTAATACAGTCACACAAATTTTATGGTCAGAACAAATTATTACAGTTTACGTGTGTTTATACAGTATCAATATTGTATGTACCCTGTCTGTACTCCTTCTGTCAAGAGTGGCACGCCTGTTTGTTTACATCAGGATTAAGCTAAGAACGGAAACAGTATAAACATGTGAATAAAATGGTACATGTCGTATTTTGAATTTCCAGTCTGTTTGAAAGAATTTACTGCTTTTGTTCCCATCTGAAGCTAAATTGTACATCTTAGTTATGCAGACACACATAATTATTTATTCAGTTTATAATGACCATTAATGTTGTTTTTTGAAATTTTAACTTTAGTACATTTGAAGAACACTTATAATGATGTTACACAAGTTGGTTGGTTTGCTGGGTAGGTTTTACATCAGCAAAATTGTTTCACAACAAAATACAGCTAGACATAATTATAATATTCCAAAAACATAATTAATACAATATTACAATTTAAAATATTGATAATATAATAATCCCTTAATTATGTCTATTATTAATTGATCTTGCTAAGTGTATGATTTTTGTCTGTTGTCCATACACAGGTCCTGATGATGACAATAAATGGTGTCAAAACATCGACACAGATAATTTGTGTGTTATAGTTTTTCACCGATCCTTGTTAAACCTTCCATCATTAAACATTTATAGATCTACAGTCACCACTAAATTAAAGAAAAATATTAATACATCTTTATTCCCATTATTAACATTTACAATATTAATTACATTCATATCACTGGAAATTGCCTGATCACCACAAACTGTGGGCAATGTCAAGGTTTGATAAGGTCACTGTGATATCAACTTATAGCACAATTTTTCATAAGCCCACTTATGACACAAGTTTTTATCTCATATCCATTATGCAGTCACTGAAACCTTATACAGACTACACTAAATACTTAAGTGTACAAACTAGAAAAATAGATGCTTAACATGTCAAAATTTATCCGCCCCTGAATTAAACCCTTTGTAACCTTAATTTACATCAAAGGTTATATTTAACATGTATTACTAACAATAGAAACTGATAAACATAATATTTGGCAATTATGATTTGGGAATTTTCAGAAATAAACAAATCATGAACACTTTTACATCACATCTGAACTTAAATATACTCTTTGTAAATAAAATAAAAACACAAAATAAATTTCCTTGTCTTAGTGATAGTATTTGTGTGGTTAAATTATTTTTTAATGGTATGCTGGATGATAAGAATTCAATTGACTTTTTATTTATTAGCTAAGATTTCAGATGTTTAAGAAGCTTTGTTTTGTTCTTTTTTTATTTCAGTTGACAAAAGATTGTAGGCTCTATAATACAAAATATTAAATTATTATGTATTTCCTTTCTAGCTAAATGTATCAGAAAGCATTTTATTTTCACATATATTGTAAGTACCTTATAATATGTCTCCAAAGTAAATAATTTTCTGAAGCAAAGGAAATGAATTATGCCTTTACGTTTTTTCTTGGAGAATTTGTGTATAATGTTTTTATAAGGTTAATAGAGGATTCAAATATGGTACATACAATCTACCACAACAACCACTTCTATATGTTAATTTAGAAAGAACTAAAGCAAAATAAATATTTTTAATGATACTCTGGGAACACACATTTTTTAAGAAATAAAATTTTATCTACTTACCTTCCACAGACATGCGTGAACGTGTTGCATACCTATGGTCTTCAAAATTGGCACCTTAGATATTTTTAATTTATTGTTACAATTGTGAGCCAGTCAAGTATGCTTCCATTGGAATTTGGATTTTTTAACAGAATGTTATTAATAACCACAAGGTATTATCGATATAAAAACCTTTTTTACTTTCAACTATCATCCTGTTTGTGTAAATTGTGTGACTACTAGAATAATTATTTTGTTGTAATAATCACAAAACGTTATCAGAGTAATTAAATCATACACATGGGTATAATTAATTTATGGTAAAAACTGGAATTAAACACTTCTTTGTTCAGTCTGAATTCATGGGTTGGTGATCATATTTCTGTAGCTGTCAGGTGAAGCCTTTCTTGACCTTCATCCAGTACTTCTCGTCAAATGTTTAGGCATTGTGGTTAATTCATGTATCCCGTTAAACTTGTCACCATTGTCCATGTTAGCCTGGCTATAAATTTTCTACTCTCAGCATATCATGTAATCATTCTTCCTCAGAGTCAAGATTCAGGGTTACATTCCCATGAAAGTTCTTAAGATTTCTGTTTACTTGATTTAATTGTTTCTTCAGATCAGGAGCATATATTACTTGTAATTACAGATAAATTCATTAACTCACTACTAATACATCCATTTTGCTAATGTATGTAATAATAATTTTACAAGAAAACAAGTGAGGGACAAATGATCAGTTATTGTAGCATAGTGACATTTTATTGTATGTTTTTATTTCTACTGTAATGGATTCATCATTCATTATTTTTTAGCGTTTTAAATCAATATGATCCATTATCTTCCAAAACCAATAAAAAATATATAATTAAAATACATTCAGAAGCACGCGCTGCTCGACAGTCTGCAGTCTTCAGGTTTTATTTGTATTCAAAGTAATGTATTATCGTGTATTTCCAAATCACTTTAAAAGAATGCTTTCCTCAATTTTTTTAACAAAATCAAGGCAACTGAAATTAAACTGGTCTGTCAAAGTGGTCAATTTCAAACCATTAAAGAAGGATGTTCTCGATGACTCAGCCAGACTCGTGGTTTGACCAACACTTATAAGCGCACCTGGGCATCAGCTGAAGAAGTGAAAATAGTCTAGCCATAAAAATTGTTGCTAAATTTTGTCAGTGTTGAGTTTTCCCATAAAGATACTTGTATCATAAGATACATTAGCAAAAATGAGATGCAAAATGTTGTATTGGCTTATACATTGAGCGCATAGTTTTAGACAGTAAGAAAATTATAATATTGAGTCCGTACTTAAATATTGAATGAAATATTAATATAGTAATGACACTTCTGAAATACATTAAATGGTTTTGATGAATGTGGTATGTTGCTTTTTGTTTCAGTATTTATGTTTGTAAGAAATGAAGGCACATGTATTGATTAAAATTAATATTTTTATGTACATATTTTATATATATGTATATTTGCACATGTTTAAAAGCATCACGAGATATTCATCATATAAATGGTCTCCAGATCGCTTATAAGATTCAATTAATATAAAATATACCTTATCTGATCCGTCAGCGATCTTGTAGTTTAATATTCCACTAAATGTTTCAGGAATTAAATTCCCATCATCAGGTAAAACTTCTTGGATCATCTGATGATGGGAATTTAATTCCCGAAACATGTAGTGGAATATTAAACTACAAGATCGCTGACAGATCAGATAAGGTATATTTTTAAATTAATTGAATCATGAGATAATCATGTTTTCTGTAAACAAAAATGTATAATGAAGGAAAAATAATATTATTTATGGAAATGCAGGGCAGTTGTTCCAAGTTCCTTGAGGTGAGATTTGCGCTAAATGTGAATGTTATTAATGGAAACAAAGTAGGTATATATGAGTATGTGCACTAATATTTTTGTAACCGTAACACACACAAGCGTCAGAATGTAGTTTATATATATAGATATATTATACAACCTAACGTCATTAACACAAGAAATATTGTGTCGTTATATTGTTTTATACTAATGTATGTAATAATGTTTTCTGGCTTTTAAACTGCACCAAACCTGGCTTTTCAATTAATTTCATTTGTACACTATAAATAAATAAATATAATTAGTTGTATAAAATTTGTATTTTAATACTTATATGTTCTAACAAAGTACCATATTTTGTATATTTTTTCTCACAAACAAATGAACGTGTATAAATATTCTTTTTGTCGGCAAGCGAGTGTGTTGCTTGTTGTATTTTTAATGCGGAACATACTTGTGTATAGACTAAACATTTTTTTAGGTGCTTTGAAATAACTTATTCTTCATATGTAAATGTTGGCAGAATATTTAAAATTTATTTTATTTTTTAGTTAAACGAAGACCGGATTGTATCATTGATGTATTCTAATTTATATATGTGTATACATACATAAATATGTATTATGAACGAAAATGTTAACTTATTTTTGCTTAATTTTAATGTCGCTGCTTTTAATATTGCGCAACTTTTGTACATAGTAATATATATATATATATATTGTTTTTCATTGAATGTGCTTTGTTTGTTCTTTGTAACCTCCAGTCCCATACTGTTGTTACTGGTATGCTGACACAAAGATTATCTTGTTGATTTAAAAAATGAATTTCCTCATCATAATTCTGCTCATGCTCATAAACATATGTAATGCTCCAGTTGGCCAGGAGTGTAAATAGAGAATAGATAAAAGGATATATGTAATTAAAATTATATATAGAACACAAATTATAATTCAAGTGAGCAAAGAAAGTTTTTGTAAATATTTTCAGAATAAATCAAATATTGAATATTTATCAGTAAAATGAATGTAACCAAATGTTTAATAGTGGTTTAGGTATAGACCTGTGTACCTGTTGTTTAGATATTTACAAGTACAGATATTAATTAATCCACGACTCTCAGTCATTGACAATAACAAAAGCCAAATTAAATTTGAAAGAAGAGGAGAATAATTTCTAGTAATACCATATTGGCCCGAATATGAGACGACGATTTTTCCTTAAAATGCCCTTCTGAAAACTGTACCTGTCTTATATATGCAACCTAACATATACAAATTTTGTGTGTGTACCTGCAAAAGTACCATATTTTGTATGATTCGCAGCTGCACAAGCTTGCCATGTGTGTAGGAAAACTGAACAGGCATATGTTATGAGTTCCAGGTCCAAGATATGGTGACAGAGAATCCGTTTTGCTGCAGTCTATGGAAGATTGTCTACAAAACACTACACCAACTCTCCTTAATCACCAAGGAGTTGAACGAATTCGTTTTGCCGAATTTGTTCATAGAGTTTCTGTGACATCTCCCTTCACCGTCACAGGGGTTTGATGAGTCTGTTTGGCCAAATTCGATCAAAGATTTTCCACATGACTTAAAACCATTTCCCCATTCCCCTTTTAAGGGAAATTGACGTACCGTTTGGCCGGATTCACGTGCAGAATATCCGTCCAACTGCATGACAACTCTCCACACATGGTCTTACGTGTTTTCTTAATAAAACAGCTACCACTTACCATACTAACGTGAGACTGGTACCATTGTCTTAGGTTTTATACCCCTACAACATCCAACCAGCAGATCGTGTGATTATCTGATTCCCTGAAAGCCAAAGATATGGGTACTTGCCCAATAAATCAGTTACTCTTTGCCGTATGAACACGAGACCCCCTACAACCTCCAGTGTGCCATCAAGTGTTACTGTGGACAAGAAGGGTGCAAAATTGGATATAGTTGGATCTACAGGCAATGAAAAATCACACATTACTGTTATACTAGGAGTAGCTGGTGATGGTAGAAGACTTCCACCATATGTTATTTTTAAGAGAAAAATGCTTCTAAAGGAACAGTTACCAGCTGGGATTGCTTTTAAAGCACAGGAAAAGATGTGGATGATTCTAAATGGAAGAATTTAGTTTAATGCCTTAAAGTTGTTTGGGAATGTTGATCAGGTGTTTTACTAGGGCAGAGTCATGTTAATTCGTGATGTTTTTCATAATCACACAACTGAGAAAATGAAGAAGCTGGTTGCAGAAATGAACACTGATATTGTTATAATTCTGGGTGAATGACTTTGCAGCTTCAAGTTCTAGTTGTGGTTGTTAATAAACCATTTAAGGATCACTTAAAAACAGTAACTGGCAATGGAAACCATGCTTTGAGGCTAGTTGAAGAAACCAAGCATACAGCGACTGGCTCAGTGGATAATCATCTTGGGGGAAAATCAAAAGTGAATCCATTGTAAAGGAGTTTAAAAAATGTAGTGTTTCTAATAACGTGGATGGGAGTGAGGATGACATTTTGTGGAAAGACTCCAGTTATGATTATTATTCCAGTAGCAGTACCGAAGATGAACTTTGAGAAGAAAACCCTGATGATGACTGGGACTAAAAATAATAAGGCACTTTATTACTTATAATTTCACCTTCAATGTAAAATAGCCATATTTATTTAGTTTCACCTCAGGGTATGGTATTGAGGCCATTCTTTCTCATAAAACTCAAAAAATTCAGGATCATTTTATATGTGAGGCAGTCATATATTCGGGCCAATACAGTACTAAAGTTACCTGATTCAAATAAACATCTTATCCTAATTAACTAAGAAAACTGGGACTGTTTTCTGATTAGGTTCTGTTCTTTGAGATTTGTCCAACTTAATGGATGCCCAGCTAATTTATGTCCCAAATGTATGTTTATTTCTGAAATAATATAATATTTGTTATGTTATATGTTGATAACTTTGTTGCTCTAGACTGTCTACAACAAAAATTGTGTAATGTTTCCAAGTGTCGAGATGACTGGAAACATTACACATTTTCCAATCATCTCTTATGCTGTTTCAGTTGTTGGGATGCAACATAATTTTCAGTTTATATTTGGATAACTGGACTGATACTTCTTTAAAACAAAAGTAATGTCCACACCTGTTTTAAGATGTGCAAGGTTTTAAGGATATGGTCAATTGTTACATGTTGTCTAGAACCAGGTGCAGCAGACATAACTTTGAAGTATATTAATGTGGTGTTGTTATGTCTAGCCTTATCATTTCTTATACATACACAGAGTCATCATCGTGGTAAAACGTAAGTATAAGAGCTTTAACACCAAACTAAGTATAACTGTCAATTATAATTTTTTTTGCAATTTTCTGTGTAGTAACTGAAATATAAGATAACTTTTCATTCGTTCCCGCAGCTAAAGGATTCCCTATTTCTGTATTCACATGATAAGTTATGTGTTTTGGTCTTATGTGGTTCCTACTAGTTGTATTCATTTTAACGCCGAAAAACAAATCGGAATAAATTTTCTATCTACTCTAGTCTTGTTAAACGGAATATTCATTTGCAGCCTTCAGTGGCTGTCTTGACCATTCCACCAACCATTCTCAGAATTCACTGGCTGGCTACATATTCTTGCCTCAGGTTTTAATTTTTCATTTGTTTTATTTGTTCAGTTTTTATTGACAAGTTTTTACCAATCACATGTTAGTTGTCTGTACTGCCATGACTGAAATTACTTTTTCCCCTCTAGTAGCAGATTTTATTTGACATTTGTCTTGTGCATAGTATGTTACTAGGTGTTAGTTTCACATATTTTCTCCTTTATTTTTTCTATCCTCTCTGTAATTATTATGGTAGTTATTGTGTACAGTTGACATAATATTGGCCATGGTACTGGAACCAAAAGACAAAATGCACAGCAAGACATTATGTACACTTCACTATACCAATTGTTACACAATCCTTTTCCATCACTGCTGCAGTTACAGTAGTCTATTTTGACAGGATAATAGAAGCACAGTTTTAAATGAGTGCTGCTATATTATTGTTGAGCTCCAGCACAAATACATTCTGCCAGAATCATGCTACTGGTCAAATGGAATGACTGGACAACCAGAGGCTTAAGAAAACACAGTGTTCACACAATCACACTCAGCTGTTGTACCATAGTGTTTTTTAACCTGTGCTATGACAGTAATCCTTTATTATCAGTGAAGTTAAGTTCTGTGAGAATACTGCAGTTAATAAAATCATGGATAAAAAGATGCACATCAAAGTAAGTACTGTTTTTTTTCTACGCGAAGGTTACTGTCATTATGGAGCACTTACAAGTTTAACAAAATGCACAAACAGCACATTTTATAGACTCCCTGATCTTTTTTATTGGCTTGATAGATTCACTGACACCAAGTGCCCAAAAAGTCGAAGCAGCTAATGAACCATTTGATAATGGCTGTCCCCAGCCAAGATTATCAATTGCTTTTAACTTTTGTTCGAAACTGATGACGTTTTGATGCTTGGTTGACCTTATCCAGACTTCTGTTATCTGAATTCTCTTATATCTGGATGCGATGATAGGTAAGTGGAACTGACCACACTGATGCACTATTAAATATGTGCATTATTATCAGAGCTGCCATTCTTGTTCATGCAAACTGCCAACGCCAAATTGAGCTCATGCTCATGAATAAAGACGCCAAGTTCATATTAGCAGGTATTATGAAATTACTTTAATTTTTATTGAATTGCTACATGTATTTTTTTGTTAGCATTGGCATGGCATAATCACTGCCTAGCACTGTCAACATTACCCTTTGTTTCAATTTCCAAAGAAATGTACATATTTTGTTGTGGTACATTTATGTCTACATCTGCATTGCATCTGTAGTGTCTTCAGACTTTAGAACCTGCCCGATAAGAAATATTTATTCATATTTTGTTTTGGCGAACACAAACCCATACTGTAATTTACAAAAAAAAAAGATCAAACCATTTTTCAAATTTAGAAAACCTTTGTCAAGAAAAAACTTTGTCAGTATGACCATCAATAGATATATCAAAACATACACTCATATTTATCACTAAAATATAATCTTAACTGAAGGTTATATTTTTGCTAAATACTCCCTGTTATTGAAAATTTGATTTTTGCAACAGAATCAATATACAGCCATTGCCAAGCCCTTTCAGCTTAAACTGAATAGTTGTAGATGAGGATTATGCCTCAAAAGCAGAAGACATTAATAACAGAGATGAATTATAAAAATATTACTTTCATCATATGGTAACTGAGAAGGTTGAATAAATATAAACTTGTTGATTGATCTTTTTTTTTCAGAGTTGTAGTGAAATATAAGTTGTAAATATTTGTTTGTTAGCATTTTTAACCATCTTCAAAAAGTGGGAGGAGGTTCTACCTTCCTCCTCTTTTTTATGTTCCCAAATTAGCATTTTTAACCATCTTCAAAAAGTAAGAGGAGGTTCTATCTTCCTCCTCTTTTTTATGTTCCCAATTATTTGAGATCAGCTGGATCGATTTTAATAAATCTTCTTTTATTTGAAAGTATTGGCATTTTGTTCATTCATTCCTGCGGTGGTCCCATAGTATTTAAAATTACTATTGGACCCAAACTAAGCCAGTACTAGCAGTTCGACCATTGTTTTAAACATTTATAGTTGCAAAGATATTTCAAAGATCTGTTTTTTACCCTCTCAGACTCTATTTTGAGGGCGTTTTTTCATTACTTTTGCTAAATTTTTTGTATATGTTAAGTACATAATTTTATATAAGTAGTTTCCAACTTAAGGCACCTGAGGACTAAAATTAAAGTCAGGAACCTACCAGTGGAGAACTGCAACATGCAACATAAGCATAAATTTTCAACAAGTATGTAAAAATAATAAGAGGCAGTATGTAATTGTGAATAAATAAAAAGAGGTAACATTTACCATGTCTTACTACATACTTTTAATGATCCATTCTTAATATGTCAGTAAAATAATGAAGATATAAGAAAGATATTCAATATGGTATGTTTATATAAAATCTGCAATATAAAAATTGAGGTCACTAAAGCGAGAATGATGAAATTACACACTATTGTTGACAATCTTGGTAGAGGAAGCAGAGAAGAATCTGTGAGACAACATGTCCTGTCCAAAATTTCGTAGTTTTGGAAATCGTTCATCATGTAACAAAGAAATCTGACCTTTGTCTTGCCTGGCCTGCAGGAAGGGGTCAGATTGAAAATCAGACAGTTGCTAGTTAAATGTTGTGACAGTACGAAAATCTTGATGTCGGAATTATGGTATGAGTGGTAGTAAATTATTGTATTTTATTGTTTTACACACACATACATGGGTAGGACTATTTCCCTTTGTAAAAAGACAACGACGCAGATTTCAGCAGAGCAAAACGATTCCAAGGTCAGGAGCGGACGTGTGAAGCCGAACATATACAATGGCGGTATAAGTGAAGACAGACTCTCAATATCCATTTTCATTGGTCCATAAGGTGGGATGTTATAAAAATAAAAATATGACATGACAACAGGGCGTGAGCCATATTGAAACAAAAGACAATGACGTGGATGCGCTAACACATATGCAAAAAATGTGCTTTGCATCCGCCCAGTCAGCATCAGACTATCAAGGCGTCAACACGCTGTGAAAATCGCCGGCAGCTTTTGCCAGCGAAAGTGTTTTCTTTGTCAATTATCAATGTGTTAACATGAAATAGTAACCATTAGACAGAAATAATTTCATAACTATTCAAAATGTAAGCTAAAGTCGGTGTAACCAAGAAGACACATGGGACGTTCGGCCGAACACCTGCCTGACCATGATCGACATCTGAGGACAGCTTAAACTCTACAACGCATATCCAGGAAAGTTAAATTATATATTCCAGTCTTTCTTATCTAAATTGAGCTCAAAAAACCCAAAATTCAAATGTATGTGTAAAATCGCTGTTGGCGAAATGAGTGTGTGTGTGTGTGTGCCGTACCGTACCGGTACTTATAGAAATGTTTTTATGAGACGTTGGTTTGTGTCATTTTAGGTGTAAGAAATTATCAATCTAAGGATAATAACTGCAGTTTCATTCAAAGTTGCTTTTATTATAAATTTCACAATGAAGTTAACACATGAATAATGGAAAATAACGTAATAGTAATATAGCGGAACATGTGGCCACCATTTTGTTAATTTGAGTATAAGTATTCCATTTTGTTTTGTTGATTTTGATGTCGATCTTGATTTTCCATGTCATTAAAAAGCAACTATATATATAATACACTGTTTGATTTAATTATTCCGAACAATCGTCCTGTCTCTGATGATCGCTTAATCGAATCCTGGGACCCTTACGTAAAATTATCGAATCACGAGGTTGGTACTACAAGATGGCCGCTGAATTAGTATGACATATATGATAAATATGGTACTGAAAGCTAAGATGTCAAAACAAACAAAAATACAGAATTATTATTATTATAAAAAACAGCAGAGTGAAAGTTAACAATGTCACTTGGCTGCCCTTCACAGTGACAGTACCAATAGCATTATTAAATAACATTACATTAATTTTAAGCATTTCAAATTCTTTGAATCGTCTATTAAACTCGTTTATGATTTTTTTGAATATTTACGCCAGGTTCAAAAAATCAAGTTTAGTATTTAATCGTTTTTAAACTCTTGTTTCGTAGGTTTCCCTATAAAACCATTCTCAATAAAAATAATATTTTATTATTCATTTACTTATTAAAGTAAATAGAATAAATATTATATTGACTTTCAAAGATAAGGTCATGGGTTGCATAAAAAGATGTTCCAGGCTGCCAGTTGGAAATAATTGCTTTATGCATTGTAACGGGGCAGAAATGGGGTATTTTATTTTATTAATTTTAATTCATTTTCAATCATAACTCCCATGTATAAATACGGTACCAAGTCCCATGCAGAAAACTGTTTCAGTAAGACAAAGAACGCAGTCACATAGTTTTGCAAGGTGTGACCGTGGAACGTAATTCAATTCCAGGAAATCAAGTGCTGTGTGGCGCACACAAATGCGTGAGCACAGACAACGCTTAAAGTGTCGGGCCAAGCCGAACCAACATGGCCAATTGTAACAAATTTTGTCAGCAACGTGGTTACATGCTGCCGGAAGTCTGACAAGACCACACCTATCCGAGTCATACGACGAAAGGCAGTGCAATTTCGTCAACGTCTAATACACCTGAACAACCCATACCTTGGGTACAGTGACGAACATTTTATCGCCAGCAGGCATTGGAATTTCCGTCTTGTCCAAAAAACTTGGGGAGTGAGGTACCTCGTTAACACTCGGCGCATTCATCAAAACGTTCCTCGCCTGGCCAGGCAAACCCAAGAAGTCTTCTAAATTTTGAATGTAAAAAGTAATAAACTTTTCCAAAGAAGTGAAACAGTGTACCAAAATAAAGTAAGTGCAGTGTACCAGAAGAAAAAGAACCAAACAATGCATCAAAAAACTTTCGGACAACAACGGAGTGCAACACGCGGCGATGTTAAGTAAACCACCAATAATTCACTATCTAAATGATTGCATTTGTTTTCTTAAAGGCCTACATTAAATAAAGAGGGGGGTTTCTGTATGAATGTCGTGCGTGAGCATACTGGGTGCTTTCTTTAGAATAGTAATTAGTGTAAGTAGCGTGTATAAATCTATGTTTGGTTAAACGTAATTTTGAGTAACCTGTAATGTGTTAAAAGAGAGAAAGAGGAGTTGAGTTTTAGAGAGGAATATAAAATGAAATAATTATATAATAAAAAATTTGAATTCCATTATATAAATGAGCGTAGCGTACATTTTTCATGTAACCTTACAATCATACTTGCATTTCGCAGTTCGTGCGACGTAACCCTGGGCTGAAAGAAAAAGGTAAGTGGGAGATAAATATATTATGATATAAATGTGTTAAATTATAACATCACAGCATACTCAAGGAATCAAATCTGAATTAGCCTAAAAATCAGCTAAATTGCCTATGCTATGAGACTAGAGTTTCTGATGTGATAAATATATACAGAAGAGTGCTTAGACAAGGATTAATTGAAATGTAAGTATACAGTACTTAATAGAGCTGACATCAAGATAAAGTAAAGAACATTCACTGTAAACAAGTGTGTGTGTGATAACTGCATGTAGGATGTTTCAGGGCCACTGACAAATCTTGTTAGCCTGAGGAAAGACAAAAAGGATAAATTACATAAAGAGGTCACCGACATTCAGTAGAGCCAGACAGTATGACTCAGACACGAATGTTAACTGGCAGAGGTTCAGCCCACAGATTAATGAACCTCACAGTTGTGTCTGAACTCTTGTTGTTCTAATTTGACAGGAAGACATTTTAATCTATTACGTAATCGTTTTGAATTTATAGCATTGGTGGCTGGTGGTTCCAAATATTGGTGGTTGCAATAGTTGGTTGAGCGGATGGGAGAGGGGTTAAAAGACACTGAACTATCCTAATCACAGTTTGATAATAGTAAATTATTACTATAATTTTATAACCACAAACAACGGGGATAACGTTTACCTTGAATCACACTAAACCTGACACAACTTATAAATCAAGAAGGCTGTGCTGATTTCATACACAAAGTTGTGCTACAGCACTACTAGTGGAGCGTTGCAGAAACTTTGGAACCACCAAGCTTACATTGGGAACATAGGACAATTGTGAAGAGTAGTGCACATCCTCCGATATGTTTGTGTAGTAAGCTCTGCCATTTTCTATTGAAGTTGCAAGCGCCCTACAACCACCAGCCTGCACGTCACATTTGATTTGTAAGTGAACATTGCTGTGTAGAATCTATATGCTCTCCGTTCAAATGTATGACACTTTTAGCTGCTTAATGTTTTTGTAAACTATTTTATAGTTTAGTTATTCTATATTGGTGGTTGTGCAATGCTGCAACCATAACACCAGCCGCCACTGAATTATAGTAGTTTTTAAAACATTTTCTATCTAAACCTTTATATTTGAATAAGTTTTATTTTTTATGACATTTTAGCAAACACATTTTTTGTAATGGTCAGAAATGTCCCAACCTAGATAACCTCTGTCCCCATACAGCTCAAGCTAAGGAAAACTGGGAGACTGAATTTTTATCACGTATTAACTATTGTGGAGGAATGTACAGTTAGATAGTAAACGCTGTTTAGTAATGACGTGACCTTCAGAAACATCTCGAATGTTCACTGAGTATATGGACCTCCCAAAATACTCTTAAAACGGATCCTGTAGGTCTGCTGAGTGTATGGTCCTCTCAAATTCGTTTAAAAATGATCTTGTAAGTCCACTGAGTGAACAGAAATCCACAAATTATTTAAAATGGAACTTGAATGTGTACTGCGTACATGGAATACTGCAGACTCCAATAAGTAGGAACAATGCATATACGGACCTCCAGAAATACTCTTAAAACAAATATTGTAAGTCAAGAGAGTACACAGACATCCAAAAACCATTTAAAAAGCTTTTATTTCAAAACCATTTTCATGTGAGTTAAATTACTCCTTAAACCTCGCTTACGTATTGCTGCAAAATTCGTAGTAACAATAACCAGTGGCATGTCTAAAGTTTGGTCTGGAGGGGGGTCCAGTCGAGTCGGCTTCATACAAAAGAAAAAAACAAGTTAAGACTAATCAACATTACTATCTTTAAAGTGGTTGAAAACGTGTGATAACGTCCTAAAATCAGTCCCATTAAAGTAATAACACAATACAAATAAGCACTACTGAAACATTGTTTACAAGATACTTATTGACTTAATTGATTTTCCTATATGTCATATTTCAAATGTACACACAAATACTATGTAATAAAACTGTTTGTATATTTGAAAAAGAGTTACTACTGTATTAGTGTACACAGCTGGAACATTAATAAAACAGCTTAAAAATTAAGAGATTAACAAAATTTCTTATCAACCTTTGACCTGGGGTTGATACCCCAAGTTATCAACCCTCTGGGGGGGGTCCAGTCTCGTTCACCCCCCCCCCCCCGGAAATACGCCCCTGACGATAGCACAACACATTCGCTTTATAGCCCAGAAAAATAATCAAAAAATTTGACTTTAAAGGAAAAAATTAGATAAAAGCTAGTTTTTTTGTACATGTGGTCGTTGAACCATAAGTTATACGAAACCAATGAGTCTACAACTTAAATTTGTCCGGGGGAGATTTTACAGGGGTTGAAAGGGGTGAAAAAACGATTTTTCGCATATAACGTAAAAACAAAGCATTTTATCAAAAAATGTTTCAAATAAAAGTTGTAGCTCACAAAATTCCCTATAATTTGGTGGGTGTCACATTCCTGTACATTGAAGATTGTTGGAATAGGCCAGATTTAAAACATAGAGTATACTGTATTTTTTTGTATTTTGTGTGTATTACATATGTGAATGATTGTTTTTTTTTTTTTTTTTTTTTGAAGAGGATGATGCCTACATAAGCCTATTTAACCTAAAATATTGTATCAGGGTGATTTTACCCATATTGAAATTTGTAAAAAATTTTTTTTTTTTTTTTTGCTGATGCAAATGAAAAATTTAAACAAAAAAAGTATCGAATGAAATAGTGTTTCACATTTTTAGTAGCTTCTATACAATTAAGTACCTACAGAAAAGAACTATATAATGCAGACCAAATGACCTAAGTATTGTAAAAGTAGGCTAAAGTAAAAACATTCGGAGATAAGAAGGATTGTCGTTAGACTAGGGGGTTTCATCCTGCACATGTCTTTTTTAGGATGTGCAGGATTTATCATGGCCGACAGTGGACTCGCTGAATTACTAAGCGTAATTTATGCCGAAAATTCTGTTTCACATAATATACTAACTGAGTACGCACATTCTCACGCTATATGAGCACAAATATTAGTATCTCTAGCACTTTAAAAAATTATTTAACAAAACACAGATTTAAGTGAAGAAGAAAAAAACGAAATTTGGGAACTTTTTTTGATTTTAGCGATTTACCTACAGAAAAGACTACTATTGAAGAAAATGTCAATGTTAAAAATATTACAAATACATTTTAAAATAAAATGAAAGATATTGAAAAAAACAATTGTCTAACTGCTCAGTTGTGGATTCAGTATATTAAAATGGTCACACTAATTAGAAATTTTATAGAAGCTGAAAGAGCAGGAGAGTGGAAAAAACATCTTTATACAGTAAAATTAATGCTGCCTTATTTTCATGCAAGTGGTCACTTGCACTACTCTATACCTTGTCAGATTTATTTACAGCAAATGCTTGAATTACAAAATAGAATGAATGACTCAGAATTTGATAAATTTATGAAAGGTTATTTTACTGTAAGGCGTAACAAAACATTTTTCACTGGTACTCGGACCAATATGGTCATAGAATAGACAGCAAATTGAGAATTTAAAGTCCAAGGTGGCGTTGTTCACCGAGGATTCACAGAGGAAATATTAAATTCATATGTCACTACCAAATCACCATTTTGGGATATTTGTCAAGAAGTTGAAAATTTTTGCAGGACTACATTTTTCACATCTGAACAACATGTTGAGTTAAGAGAAACTCGAATTGCAAGAAATGATTCAGATGTCAGTAAATTTTATGATTGGCTTATTAATCACGATCCTTTTTCAAAAACGCAAATCATTACGTCACTCAGTACTGGATTTATTGGAAATGATGCTATTAATTGTCATAAATCAAAGGAAATTGGTGAAAACGATATGAAAAAATTGTCTGGGAAATTGTATATGGACATTGTCATAAAACGTGAAAACAGAGTACGTCCTATGAGTGCCGTTAAATCCTCTACAACAGTACGTGAAAAGGGTATTACTATAGATCCTTTAATTCTCTATCAAAGAATGCTGTTGTGCAGAGAACCAAGTGATGATATATCAGAGTATTTTAAATTTGAAATTGCACCGTATCTAATGTCTCTTTTTACGAATACTGGAATGAAAAAAACCACCAAGTCCACTTTATATGATAAGTTTAAAAATATCCATGACAATTTACTGAACAAGACAGACATCTACATAATAGATGGAGGGTGTTTTTTGCACAAAGTGAAATGGAGTTTTAAAAATGGAGTAATTATAAAGAAGTGTGCAATACGTACATGCAATATGTTTTGTGTACTTTTAAGTCTCCAGTTATCGTCTTCGATGGATATTATAATCGTGACAGTACAAAAAACTCTGAACAGCAACCTCAATACGCGAACATCAGTCTACAGTTCAGCATAATGGAAGTAACTCCCCTGTCTGTCGGCCAAGAAACGTTTTTAGCTAATAATGAAAATAAAAAACAAAACATTGAAATGTTGAAAAAAAACTTGAAGAACAAAAGTTTGAAGTACAACAGTCATCTGACAACGCAGATATACTGATTGTGCAAACTGCCATTCAGAAGTCTCAGAACTTGCAAGTGACAATTGTTGACCAAGGTTACTGATTTGTTTGTACTTGTGGTAGCTTTAAGTCCAGCTGACAAAGATATATTTATCTTGAAACCAAATATCAGCAAAATTAAAGGAAAATTATTTTCCTCGCAAAATTTGCAAATGCAATTCAGAAATGTCAACAGTTTCATCCTTCTAGCACATGCTTTTAATGGCTGTGACACGACTAGTTCAGTTCACGGGAAAGGTAAAAACAATTACTGAACCTATTGCAGAATAACAGACATTTGGACAATGCTGTTGCAGTGTTTAATAGTGTGTATTCAAATAAAAGAGAAGTAGAAAAAGCTGGTGAAAAATTATTTCTAATTCTGTATGTTTCAAAAGATGAAAGGTAAACACTAGACGAGTACAGATTTCAGATGTTTCAGAAATCTCTCAAAAAGGCATCATCTGCCGAATTAGAGCTGTTATCTCCAACATCAGCAGCTGCAGCTCAGCATTCCTTTACAGTTTACTACCAAGTTCAGAAATGGCTAGGCAACCATAAAAGTCCAGAGGAATGGCGATGGGAAAAGGAAAAATAATTTTTGCAGCCCATTAAGACTTCATTAGAACCAGCTTCTGAATCAATTTTGATTTTAATTTCCTGTGGCTGCACGACTGACTGTTCTATTTTTCGTTGTCACTGCCTAAAATCCGGATTGCAATGCACAGTTATGTGTAAAAATTGCCAAGGATTGTGTCAAAATTGTGAAATGCCAGGTTATAATATTAATATTACTAATAGTGAAGAGATTAATATTGATGATCAAAATGAAAGTGAATTTCTTATTGATGATCTTGAAGAAACAAATGTCTATGAAAACAGTGATATTGAAGACTTTTTGTGACTTAAATGTTTATTATAAAAAGACACTTACAAAAGGAAAATCTTACCATATTTTAAAAAATTAGTGTATAATTTTCTTGTAACATTTTTTATTTTATTATTTTAAAATAATTTCCATTTAATTCAATTTAAATTTATCATCTGATATTTCTGAACAAATTATTTATTCAGTTGTAAAAATTTTACTTTATCTGAAGTGTTTGTTTTCGTAAATGTTTTGTGTTGATTCTACCTTCCTTTTGTGTAATTCACATATTTGATTTCATAAACTGATTGCTTTCAGATTTTGATATTTTATGATATGTGTTTAATTATCTAATTAATTTTTTTAATGACTATTGTGTACACTTCAAGATTAATTTTTTTGTATTTTTACATCATTTTAATTTTAGTCATTAAGGACAGTAAAAATGTTCAGATTTTAAATTAAATAATTATTATATTTGCTGTTTTTATTAAAATAATGTTTTATTTATACAATTTTTGTTTCATTTTGCGATTCTTTAACTATATTTTTCTTACTGTTGTTAGTAAGGTATCATTACAATTTTGTAAATATCGAAAGATATTTTTTCAAAATATTTCACCTAGAATAATAAATTATGTGAACTTATCATAAATATGTTTTTTCACTTTTTCGTAAATATTTATCCTCTTAAAAAAAAAACAAAAACAAACGATCATTCATATGCAATACACACAAAATACAAAAAAATACAGTATACTGTAAGTTCTAAATATGGCCTGTTCCAACAATCTTTGACATACAGGTAGCACCCACCAAATTATAGGGAATTTTGTGAGCTACAACTTTTGTTTGAAACATTGTTTGATAAAATACTTCGTTTTTAAGTTATATGCGAAAAATCGTTTTTTCACCCCTTTCAACCCCTGTAAAACCAACCCTAGACGCTTTTAAGTGGTAGACTCATTGGTTTTGTATAATGTATGGTTCAATGACCATATGTACAAAAAATTAGCTTTTATATAATTTTTCCTTAAAAGTTCTTTTTCCTCACCTACATACATAGTCAGGCCCGACTCCAGGCAGGGGCGAACCGTGCCACCGCCTAGGGCGGAAAATTGTAAAGGGCGGCAGCTTCCGGAATGTTAAGTTTTTAAATTGAGGGGAAAAATAAAATTATTCACTTAATTTCATCACAATATGTAAGATCAGTAAGAATTACTTTATGTACAAAGTCAGCGGAGTTTAACGAAGAGTCGGAAACTCCTGACAATGAATTGAAACATTCCTAGTCGTTATTTGAAGGCAATCGCCGTATCTTTAGAGTAGGTCTAGTGTGCGTGAATGTGTTCAGAGTTAAAATAGAGAGGAGGCGGCACTCATAAATACTTCACAGGGCGGCAGAAGCGCTGGGGCCGGCCCTGTACATAGTATGATGAAACATTTGCAGTGTGGCGAAATACGAGACAGCGAAAGTTGTAAACTAATAATAAACATGTTGTAACTTACAAACTATTGTTAAATTACACACGATTGATGTATAGCCTATGTAACATTGGACTGTAAGTCCGAAGCAAACTGCAAGAGGTCGACCTTAAAAGTTTGGTGTGACAATAATATGTAAAAGGAAAAACGTTATGTCACCAACAGAGGAGAAGAAATTGTTAGTTGGGGTATGACAGCTGTAAAGGAATTACAGCATAAGCACAATGTATTTGAGATGCGACTTGTCCAAACCATATGCTTGACATTTAAATGTTGTGGTGTGTTCGAGGCATTTCGTCTCAGTACAGTCATTTCATTCTAAACCAATGGTGTTGAACAGACTATAAAAGGAAGATCTTTCTCAAGTAGTTTCTTGAAGGGCCATCGTTTCTGTTCAATACGTGCAGCGTTGGCAACACGATACAATTCAATTCGGTTATACTGCCTCCATTTCAAGTCAATTGGATATGGAGAATGCGTCACAATGAGGAGTTATACAAGCTATATAAAGACAACGATCTGACCATGGCCGGCTCTAGTAGAAGGCCGGAATATTAAACGTGGCAACACTGGAACCAGATGACATTTGAGGCCTACTAGACGATCTCTTCACTTATGTATTTCAATAATCAAATCGAGTCATTTTTAATTGCCGGTTATCAGCAGTTTTTAATTCTTCATTTTTTGCAAATTAAAAGTTTATTATCTAAAATACTGTTATATTATTTAAGAAATATAATAATTAACTCATTTATATGATACGAATTCAATAACTCGAACAAAATTAATTCATCACTAATTTCTTCAACTTAAATGTACAGTACTAAGTGGGCACAGACCTATAATTTAGATTTAGTTATAAATAGGCCTACTCATGAATTTAGTAATGCTATGAAATTAAATCAAAATATAACACGTTCACTTTAACTATTATTACACTATGCTTATAGGCCTCAGACGTAACGTTGCTATGTTTAATATTTCGGCCTTCTACTGGAGCCGGTCATGGCAGGACACATCATTAGGATGGAAAGCAACCGAATACCTAGGAAGGAACTATTTAATCAAATCGGGGGTAGAAGGCCTGTCGGAAGACCCAAGCATCGCTGGATTGACGCAGTGGTAAGGGATGCTGGTACTGTACTTAAAATAAAACGATGGACATCAATCGCCAAGGACAGGGAAAAATGGAGGCGGATGATTATGGAGGCTAAGTTTCGACTCCGAACTGTGGCACCGTAGAAGAAGAAGAAGAAGAAGAAGAAGAAGAAGAAGAAGAAGAAGAAGAAGAAGAAGAAGAAGAAGAAGAAAGCGAACTGCCACTGCCGCTTAAATCTCCAACTTCGGTCGTACAACTGTCAGAAAAAAAGCAAGCCCATGGTGCTTACAAAAATGCGGCGTGGTTGATTTTGATCCGCACATGAACCGGCTTTCATACGCTTCACAGTGTATTCGATGCATTTTAACTCGAATATATAGCATAAGAATGGTGGTCGGCTTTTAAACCTGAGGACCACACTTATATTGAGGAGCCTACCGGCCGGTCGCATCATTAGCGATCAATTTTCGACAAGTAACGTAGAAATAAAAAGGCATCATTTGTAATTGTAAATGAGCAAAAAGAGGTGATTTACACATTTAACATGTCTTACTGCATACAGTAGAACCTCCATTAACCGAAACGCTTAACCGAAACGACCGATCAAACAAAAAAATATATATTCCCGATTTTTACTATAATGAAAATTTGTTTTCCGGATAAAACAGGAAAACTAATGTAATAAACATGTAATAAATTGTGCGTCATGTGAACAAAGTGGAAACGGATCATGATAACGATTGAAGAAAAATCGGAGACAATTAAAAGAATTAAAAATGAGATCTGGCGAACCGTGGCAGCCGATTTTGGTGTTGGTGTTCCTGATTGGGTCAAAATAAAAAATAAGTTTGAAGAGCATGCCTCGAAGATGCCAAACAAGAAAACAATGAAGACTTGTCAAAACGAGAATGTAAATGAGGCTGTTTTTTTTTATGGTTCACGCAACAAAGGAACGACGAAGAAGATGACATAGCAGAGAGCAGCAGCCATGACACCGCTGACGAGACCTTCGATGCCTTAGAGGTAAATGTTTTTATTTTGGGTTAGGGCATTAAATTAGGCTATATGAAATACACGTTTTTCTCACGGAGAAATGCGTATATTTATAATGAGAAATGCGAAATATGTATAATTCATATTTTCAGATAGCGTTATGGTTCATCGAACGATCTGAAGAATCAAAGCCCTTTGGCGTTCTTCTAATGAAGAGATGGCGACATATTGCTGCATGAAAGTGATGTTGAAAGAAAAAGCAAAGGACAATATGAGATTTAAAAAAAAAAAATCAAACTAGTGTTAAAAAATGACTTTATGTAAACAGTTTGATTTTTATTAAAATCTTTTGATAATATTGTATATTGCCTTCAGTTATTTTACCTCACACTTTAAAAAATGATATCCTAATTATTATCCGAAATTTTGGTTATCCGAAACCACCTTCCCCCCTTTGTTTCGGTTAACAGAGTTTCTATTGTATCTTTAACGGTAAAACCTTTATTATTTCTTTTTGATAATGAATATATAAAAAACATTTAGCTTATAATTACATAAACTCTTCAATGTGTAAAATGAGTTCGAATATTTAAGAGAGGAACTGCTGCCGCCATTAAAACAGGTAAATCCACATCGAGCTGAAAACACTTACACATAACTTTGATCAACAGGCGCGATTGATTACGAATCAAGGACGAAACATAGGCCTAGGACAAGCGTGTCTGTTCTACCCGAGAGATGGAAAGAAGTAAAGTGGGTCTTGTAATATGATGAAAATAAAAATAGATTAGTGCAAAAATTCACTACAAATAAACAAATAAAGTTGAAATCTACAGGACGTGTATTAGTGAATCAGTGAAACATCCTATAAGACCTAGGGACGAATGGGATCGAGCCCTCCCCAGAGGGTCGACAAATTTTGTTAATCTTTTAAATTTATTTCTGTATTTATTATTTTTTCAGCTGTATACGTTAATATAGTAGTAACTCTTTTTTAAATCTACAAACAGGTTTATTACCCAGCATTGGCGTATACGTTTGAATCTACAAACAGGTTTATTACCCAGCATCTGCGTATACGTTTGAAACATGAAATATAGGAAAATCAATTCAGTCGATATGTATCTTCTAAACAATGTTTCAATAACGCGTATTTTTGTGTTATTACCGCTTATTTCAATAGGATTGATTTCACGATGTTCTCACACGTTTTTCAACCACTTTAAAGATAGTTGATTAGTCTTAACTTGTTTTCTCTTTTGTCTATAAGCCGACTCGAGACTGGATCCCCCTAAAACCAAATTATAATTACGCCACTGATAAGACCATTCTATGTTAAAACAATAGGCTACGATATTATTCATTTGTATATTAAAACAAATAGAGTAAATTATTAAATTGATTCCCAAGATAACGTCGCGGGTTGCTAGGTGGAAGTCACTGTTTTAAACTATAACATTATTGAACATTACTGTAAATGCTAGGCCTACTACAGAACGATCATTCTAGGACCTATAACAATGAAAAAACAATTAATTTGAAAATGTTTTCGTACCTGAAAAAACGATTTTTCAGCCCGCGCGAATGAATTCAAAATTTTAAATTAAATGTTTTAAATACTACTGCTATTTATCTGTTATTAAATTTTGTTAATTACAAACTAAATTTTACAATAATCGGGCACCGAAACCTTTATAACACTACTATTAAAACAAAGCTCTACTAATATTTTAAAGGCTCTACTTAATGTTATTAATGTTAATACGCTCTGCAACGTAAACATTTTCAACAATATTAATCTACATCTTACAATTTTTATTGACAAGAAATCAATTCGTGGTACACAAGTGTTCCAAGCAGTTCTGCGCAAATTATGCTAAAGGTTTAGTGGATCTTCCATCCACCATAATGGCGACAGTCATTTTGTACACAAATGATGCTTGTCCAAAAATACGCAACGAAGGGCGCCTTTTCAAGGTGGGGTAAGTTCTGTGGTTAATTGAAATGGACAAGTCCGGGGAGGCTTACAATCAGCTCAGCCGTAGGGTGCTGATTATGCGTAATGATGATGATGACAGAACATGTGCGTACACGAACACACAAGTAAGGCGACCGCTCTAGTGACGATCTCAGATCTTACTCTTGGTCATTGCCAGATTCTGTGTGTGTGTGTGTGTGTGTGTGTGTGTCAGAGAGAATGATACAGACAGACAGATACTCAGATTTACATTTCAACGACGTGGAATTTAACACACTCGCAGAGAAGTATAATTGTTGTTTTTCTGAATAACGTTCGCAGAGTGGGCGTATACTCGATCGACCAGAGGTCGAGAGAAAATCATGAAAATGTCCACATTTTCTCCCGACTCGAAAAAACTGTTTTCCACATCCATACTCGGTTCAAATTATTATTTTTTACAAACAATTTTGTTTTATTTTTTAAATATTAAAAAAAGTTGTCTCAAAAGGAATTCTTTACATCTGAGAAATACACGAGACATAGATCAGAACTGTGGCAAATAAAAAGGATAATGATACAAAACCTCGGGTTGTTCCGAGAAATTGGAAACTAGTAGGCTGAGAATCCGAAGCGGAAAACAATTAAATGGATGTAACCAAAACTAGGTTAGACGGTGTCTACATGCTTACGGAATTAAGCAAAGTAAATCGAGAACAGACAGGATGTTTGGGTAGGCAAATGAACTTGCATGAAGATGGCAGCTCATCATGAACTGAAGTCCAAGGTTACCGAATTACAAGTCGGGAGACGTAAAAGAGGCCACGATGACGGGTAAATACTGTGGGACCCTGAACTGGACAAAAAAGTCCAAACTATGAAGAAAACAGGACTAAATGAGACTTCACGGAGATACAGCGTAGTGAAGAGTAATTGGCTAACTTGTGTATGCTTCAATACGACTGGCATACAAGACACGACAGGGCCGTTTTTCCGCACCTCGCCAACACCAAGCAAAATCCTAATTAGCCTTCTGGACAATCCGCCTTCAGTCGTCTCGATTCTCTGCTCTCAGTCTCCATCATCTTACACCGAGCTTGCGTACGTCGTCCTCAAGATCATCCACCCATCTTTTTTTGGGCTGACCCCTCCTTCTTCTTCCACCAGATCTTCCCGTAATAACTTTCTTCAATGTGGATGTCTCTAAAATTCTCTGGACGTGCCCTGCCCACCGGATTCTAGTTTTCTTTATGTCAGTGACGTTATCTGGTTGTCCATAGATTTGCTAGACTTCTGCATTCGTCCTTATTCTCCATGCTCCTTGGACGTCCACTGCATCAAATATCGTCCTGAGGACTTTTCTTTCCCACCTGCGCAACCACTCTTCCTCTGTCATTGTCCAAGTTTCGGACCCATTCATGATCACTGGCTTAAGAACTTTTTTATAGAGACGAATCTTGGTTGTTATGCTTATGTTTTTACACTTAAATATTCCTTGCAGGGAGAAGTAATATCTGCTACCAGCAGATATCCTTTCTGTTATTTCGTCGGCCATAATGTTGTCCTCAGTAACTAGTGAGCCCAGGTATTTAAATTTTTCAACCTTTTGAAATTTTTGTCCTTCAATTACCAGTGGTGCGCTTCTCTCTTCTATTTTACAGTCTGTTAACATGTATTTGATCTTTTCAGTGTTTACTTTTAGGCCTAAATTCATTGTAGCCTCTTCTAGGCTCAATAAACCCTCTTTTACGTCTTGTTGGCTTTTTGAGATAAGTACTTTTATGTTTTACTAGGAAAATCATTGTAGAATGACTGGGAAGGGGATTCGCTTATCGCTGAGCAGACAAATTCTGCTGATGATTTTGGTAATGATAATATTACACACACACACACACACACACACACACACACACACACGATATGCGTGTTTTGTAGAGTTCCGCAGCCTGTTGTATTTTCAGTGCTGAGACTGCATCCGTACTCTTCACTGCCCTGATGACTTTCCCGTAAGTCTGTTGCGCCCGATCATATTTTTGGCGTGTGTGTAGTGGCTCGAAGGCGAGTGCTTTCAATGTCCAATACATTGATTTTAATATTATATTGTGTAAAAAGTAAGGTAACGTAAATTTTAAGACAAATAAAAGCTTTTCGTGAGATTTGTATGCACATGATAGTGTGGAAGGAAACATTTCTTTTATTTTCTAAACGGTATGTAACAGGCAAAAACAATAAAAGAAAGGTTTCCACGTAAAACGATAAAATTAGTACATCACATCAAAGAGTACATTTCAATGTTTATAAACAGATAAAGTGCCATTTTTCTATTTATCTGATAATCTTATCTGGAAAGATAAATGTCACTTCCACAACAATTGTTAAAATGTAGCAACAATCTACGGATATACTGAAGTTAAATGTATTTATCTTTTTAGTATAATAATAATGCCTAGTACAGTGTAATACTGAGGCGTTCCTCCGATATCGAAGCTGTAAAATACGTAATTACTAAGTCGTATAATTACACACACACAATTGTACACTTGGAAGTAAATGCATCACAGAAAAGTTTGGTGTTAAAGCCGCGTTTGCACCGACTGTTGTGAACAAATGTCTGCAATTTGGTGATAAAGCCGCGTTTGCACCGACTGTTGTGAACAAATGTCTGCAATTTGGTGTTAAAGCCGCGTTTGCACCGACTGTTGTGAACAAATGTCTGCAATTTGGTGTTAAAGCCGCGTTTGCACCGACTGTTGTGAACAAATGTCTGCAATTTGGTGTTAAAGCCGCGTTTGCACCGACTGTTGTGAACAAATGTCTGCAATTTGGTGTTAAAGCCGCGTTTGCACCGACTGTTGTGAACAAATGTCTGCAATTTGGTGTTAAAGCCGCGTTTGCACCGACTGTTGTGAACAAATGTCTGTAATTTGGTGTTAAAGCCGCGTTTGCACCGACTGTTGTGAACAAATGTCTGCAATTTGGTGTTAAAGCCGCGTTTGCACCGACTGTTGTGAACAAATGTCTGTAATTTGGTGTTAAAGCCGCGTTTGCACCGACTGTTGTGAACAAATGTCTGTAATTTGGTGTTAAAGCCGCGTTTGCATCGACTGTTGTGAACAAATGTCTGCAATTTGGTGTTAAAGCCGCGTTTGCACCGACTGTTGTGAACAAATGTCTGCAATTTGGTGAACAAATGTCTGCAATTTGGTGTTAAAGCTGCGTTTGCACCGACTGTTCTGAACAAATGTCTGCAATTTGGTGTTAAAGCCGCGTTTGCACCGACTGTTGTGAACAAATGTCTGCAATTTGGTGTTAAAGCCGCGTTTGCACCGACTGTTGTGAACAAATGTCTGCAATTTGGTGTTAAAGCCGCGTTTGCACCGACTGTTGTGAACAAATGTCTGCAATTTGGTGTTAAAGCCGCGTTTGCACCGACTGTTGTGAACAAATGTCTGCAATTTGGTGTTAAAGCCGCGTTTGCACCGACTGTTGTGAACAAATGTCTGCAATTTGGTGTTAAAGCCGCGTTTGCACCGACTGTTGTGAACAAATGTCTGCAATTTGGTGTTAAAGCCGCGTTTGCACCGACTGTTGTGAACAAATGTCTGCAATTTTTGTGTTGTAAAGTTACATGTTGACAACCAACGTTGAAAACCAAAGTACTACGGTAGTTTGTCTTTATTTTTGTTTGCAACATTTACGCGCATCGACTCAAATCTGACCTGACCTCACTTCAGTCTTACTCCAATTTCTCTTCAAGATGCCGAAATGTGGAGGATGTTGTACTTGCTACAGCAGCTTGTGTGATTTTGGCGAAAAAACTGCCACCAAGAAGATACTGGGTCAGAAGCGAGAGCTAAGTATAGTGGAAGTGACCTTTTGAAGTATTTAAATATAGATGACATTGATCCTTTGTCAGGTGAATTGAGATCTGATGGTAGTTTTAAACATTTTATGAGAATGGCCAGCTGCGATTTTGAGTACTTGATTGTAATAATCGGACATAAAATTGTGAAACACGACACTAATTACAAATTACAGACCAGCTATACCAGTGGAAGAAATGTTTTCAACACCGTAGAGGCGCTGCAAGACGAGTTTACAACATGTGTTTACAACTTTCTTGATCTTTACCGACTTCTATTGGAAAACAATATTTATGTTTTGAACACGTAAAATCTGTTGACAACACGAGATGTTTAAAACAAATTACTACAGTTTTTTGAAATGTTGTCATCATTTGTTCACAACATGTGTTTCCAACTCCGGTCTAAACACGGCTTAACAGTATTAACAATGCAGGACCGTTGTTTCAGTCGAACAACTGGGAGAGAATTAATTTGTGAGCGTATTCCAATGTCATGAGGTCGTACTATAGACAGGCCTTTGTTTAAATTCCCTGTATTATTTCATACTTATTTCTTTAGTCCCTCGATCAGAAATCTTCTTTTCGGTCTTCCTGAAGCACGTCTCTCTTTGATACAATAGTCACGTACCTACTGAGTGACCGGACCCACACCAATTGTCGGAATTTCTGTTACATGAGAGTTTTCTGTGATATTCTTCAAACATATATAATCTACTAAAATTGTGAACAAGACGTTTATATGAGCGGACAGCCATACATTGTCTTATAATAAATTGATTTACCTCCGTCTTGTGGCTGCCTGATGATTCTTCTTAACCATCTTCATGGTTCCATCTTCAGAGTGTAAAAGTTTTTAAATCGGTCTAAAAGACGTCGTTAATCAATAAACATAATAAAAATAAAATTTCATGAACACACATAATAAAAATAAAATTCCATCCGCACACGCGGGTCTTTGAGTGCGCACTCTACGATCGATCGCGACACACTGATGGTTCTGTAGTCGTATCGTCTTATCTATCTGCGACGTTGCCTTCACTTATATTCACCGCGCCCACAAATCTATCATACAAATCATGCGATTTGAAACCCAGTAGGTCATTCAATACATTACTTTGGTTGGTTTTGAAGGCCTTGTATATTTTGAATTCTTCCGCTGCGTTCATGTAATGTCCTTTATTGCACACATATAATGGTATGAAGTTGCTATCGAAATCGGTGTATTTGTGATTATATGTCATTAAATGCTTAGCATAGTTAGACCTAACTGTGTTTAAATTACTTTTAGGCAGATGTTCTTGAAATCTCTCTTTGTAGGCCCTGCCTGTCTGACCGATATAGAACATATCACAGTCATCACAGATCATTTTATATACTGCCTTTCTTCTCTCCATAGGTCTATGTGCGGTGTTTCTTAAGAATTTATGGACGTTATTATTAGGGCGGAACGTTACATGGATGTCGTGTTTAATGAAGGCATTTTTTAAAATCATGGGTAAATTGTTGGTGTATTCAACGGAGATGTACTTCATGTTGGTCTTATCGAGACATGGTTTTTTGGTCTTATACTTATGTTTATGTATTAACCGTTCTATTAACGAGCTGTGGTATCCATTCGCCACCGCTATATGTTTAATTATGTTTACTTCCTCAGCGTAATCTAACGGATCCAGAGGTACAATATGTAACCGATGTATAAGGCTATTAAAAGCTGCCATTTTTTGTGATATAGGATGGTAGGAATCAGCGTATATAACACCATCTGTTGCAGTGGGTTTCCTGAATATTTTGTACCGAAATTTATTATTTTGTTTTATTAATGTTAAATCTAGAAAAATAATTTCATTATCCGATTCTATTTCAACCGTAAACTGTATGTTTGTATTGATATTATTCATGTAATTCAGTAACGTGTGTATTTGTCTCGTGGTACCGTCGAAAATGACAAAGGTATCGTCAACATAGCGTTTGTAAAATTTTATCTTGTTATGTAATTTGTTGTTTGTTGAAAGCAAGTACTCATTCTCGTACTAGTTAAGACATATGTCCGCCAACAATCCAGATAGAGGTGTTGAATAAAATATCTATTATCGAATGTAAAATACTTCTGCTTTAGTATAACCTCAAGAAGAAATAATAACTCATATATTTCTTGTGAACTCAAAGTACCGGTTTTTTCCAAATTAATTTTCAGAATGTTCATAGTTGCCTGTATTGGTACACTAGTGTACAGGTTAGTTATATCAAACGACACAAATTTGTGCTGGCTACTAATATTCATGTCTTTAGTTAGATTTACCAACTCAATACTATTTTTATGCAATGATTATTATCTAAAACTACATTGTTTTTTATTATATTGACCAGTTTCTTCGAAATTTTATACCCTGGTGCCGTGGTGTAATTTATAAGTGGCCTTATTGGAGTGTCGGGTTTATGAATTTTAGGTAGTCCGTTGAATTGAGGGGCATATGCTGTCATAGGTTTTAGACGGCGGCGCGTGGCTTCACTAAAGAGATTTGTGCACTTATTAATTGCATTATTAAGGTGTTTCATGTATTTCTGAGTAGGATCTGAATCTATAGATTTTATATTGTTGTTCTTGATAAAATCATATACTTTTTGGTAGTATATGTCTCTATGCATGATAACCAAGGTATTGCCTTTGTCGACTTTTGCGACTGTTGCATTCTGTTCTATTATTTATTGTTAATCTGTTTTAAAACTCTTATGTCGTTTGCGTATTTTTGCTTCAGGTTATTCGGTGATGACATAATATTATTATTATTTGTTCTGAGGGACCTACCTATTCTGTTGTTGATCGAAACTCTTAATTCACTCTGTGATTTGAAATCTGGTACGCTTTTTATAGCCGCTTCAGTATGTATCATTTCACGCATTGTGTGACTTTTAGTCAAGTCAGGCAAATTATATTTGAACCCCTTGTTGAGTAAATTCAATTCTACCGAGTCGAAAACAATGTCTGTTAGGTTTGACTAACCGCTCGTTAATAGAACGGTTAATACATAAACATAAGTATAAGACCAAAAAACCATGTCTCGATAAGACCAACATGAAGTACATCTCCGTTGAATACACCAACAATTTACCTATGATTTTAAAAAATGCCTTCATTAAACACAACATCCATGTAACGTTCCGCACTAATAATAACGTCCATAAATTCTTAAGAAACACCGCACATAGACCTATGGAGAGAAGAAAGGCAGTATATAAAATGATCTGTGATGACTGTGATATGTTCTATATCGGTCAGACAGGCAGGGCCTTCAAAGAGAGATTTCAAGAACATCTGCCTAAAAGTAATTTAAACACAGTTAGGTCTAACTATGCTAAGCATTTAATGACATATAATCACAAATACACCGATTTCGATAGCAACTTCATACCATTATATGTGTGCAATAAAGGACGTTACATGAACGCAGCGGAAGAATTCAAAATATACAAGGCCTTCAAAACCAACCAAAGTAATGTATTGAATGACCAACTGGGTTTTAAATCGCATGATTTGTATGATAGATTTGTGGGCACGGTGAATATAAGTGAAGGCAACGTCGCAGGTAGATAAGACGATACGAGTACAGAACCATCAGTGTGTCGCGATCGATCGTAGAGTGCGCACTCAAAGACCCGCGTGTGCGGATGGAATTTTATTTTTATTATGTGTGTTCATGCAATTTTATTTTTATTATGTTTATTGATTAACGACGTCTTTTAGACCGATTTAAAAACTTTTACACTCTGAAGATGGAACCTTACGTTCCGAAACGCGTAAGTGTTAAGAAGAATCATCAGGCAGCCACAAGACGGAGGTAAATCAATTTATTATATTATATAGTGGCTCGGATACCGTGAACATGGTTACAAAAAAAATACATTGTCTTGTTCCGCTCCTAAGGTTCCGTGGTTTTCACTGAACGAGAAAAACAAGGTCTCCGTTTTAACTCGACCGTTTGGCATTTGTTTGACTATGTATCTATTTGGGGTATGTTTGACGATAATTGTTGAACGTATCAACCGATTTTCATAAAACCTGGTGCATACTTTTATCTATAGAGCCTTACTGTTTTTGAAATTGATACCTCCAAAAATAAGGGGGCGGGAGCTCATGGCGACCGCGCCTACTTCCCACTCTAAGTTCCTGCAGATGAATTTTGCAGTGGGACCTCAGACGTGGAGCCAGACAGGTGAATAAAAACAGTACCCAGTAGAATGCACCGGTTCGGCTGCCCAAGAACCTGAAATCTCGAAGTGTGCAAACCGGGAACACCCACCTTGGTGTGTGGCAACGCATCGATCCGGGCTGTCTGTCTGTCTATCAGATGTAGACACAACACAACATTAACGTCACCAAGTAACCTATGCCTACCACGACAAGAAACAACGAATATTTTTATTTGCCTACAAACGTTGAGCCAATTAAACAAGTCGTTTTTATTGATGAGCAGTGGCGTATTTACGGGGGGGGGGACGAATGGAACCGAGCCCCCTCCAGAGGACCGAAAAAAGTTTACAAATTTGTGTTAAACTCTTTAATTTTCAAACACTTCTATTATTTTTTCAGCTGTGTTTTTGAGCTAGTAACTCTTTTTTAAATATACACACATGTTTACTACACACCATTTGAAATTATTAATTTATTATTACATGAGAAATAATGTTGTATTTGGTGCTTATTTTTGTCTGTTTGTCTATTGTTTTTATGATTTTTGTGTATATCAAGGGTTTTGAATACGTCCATTTTTTCACTTTCTGCTATTGATTTAATTGAGTTTGACGAATTTAAATAAAAATACGTTTAAAGTTTGTCGAACAATGGTACGTTTAAAGTTTGTCGAACAATGGTAATTGTTGAAAATAAAATAATTTCGTTACCAGGCAATAAAATTATAATTATTTTCATTTTAATTTAAATTGTTGAAGCGAGAAGACGTCCGGCAAGTATATCATCTTCATTTTGTAATGTTTACGTTTCCAATGTTTTATTGTTATGATCACCGATATCAAAACGCAGGCTGGACACGCACACGCACGCACGCGCGCACGCACACACACACACACACACACACACACACACACACACACACACACACACACACAATTCGCGTTATTTCTGGTCTCACTCGTGATTTTACGTTTGCACGCATTTCAAATGAAAAGCTTCGTAATCCACACAAATACATAACTACAATTCAGCGTGCAAGCGGTAAAGGTGTCCAGCGTGGACAAAGGATTTGCTTCCTGTGGATCGCTGGCCAGTGTAACTGCACGTGTTACAGAGGAACGGTTCACAGACGGACGCTTCGTCTTTATGGAGTGAACCCTCTGCAAGTGCTCAGGGTTCATGTGAGCGACTCTGGAGCGCTCCATTCTTTTCCGCGTGTTTGTCTGTTCTGTGAAACGTACACTGTGTAGATTCGCAGCTTTACTCTGAGCAACGCTCCACAGGGAATGTTGAAAATCGTTGTCCACGTTGGACCCTCACATACACACAATAACCTGCTCTGATGTTTTGATTACGGCGATCATAATATTAGAACTTTGGAAACTTGAGCACTACTTAATGGAGATAAAACGTCATTCTTAACCAGTCTTTATACAATTCTATGCATACTGGGAAAGACGATGAATAATTTAATGCAATAAATATCTTAATAAATAAATATAATCTGTTTGTTTATTTTTATTATGATGAATAACAAATTAATGATAGCTAGTTCTGGCTACGGGCCTGTATGGTCACACAGAAGAGTAGACGCGGGTGATGGATTACTAAAACTAATGGACTGGCATGTACTCAGTGTGTATAAGTGTATAAGAAGAAAAGTGGGGTACCGAAGATCCTGAGCACATGAAGCAGACGAGCTTCTGATACACACTGGCCTAATCATAAACGTCTGAAGCTTTTAGCCATACCGATGATTACATTAAATCTAAAGCCATTCATATTTCCACGGCATGCTCGATTTCGGGCACTTAATTTCTCGTTTGATATTTGCTTTGTATTATTGAGGCTTGTTCCAGATAAGAAGTTTTCGATCCCTTCTTATGTATGTTTAATTTTAAAAGGTTATATAATTCTTCTTGCCTGATGCTCCCGTTATAGTTGATTTTTTTGTTCAATGCCTTGACGTATTTTCAGATTTTGAAACATACCTAACGTATCCACAAAAATAAGTCCGTAGTATTTCTGGTACCCATGAACCTTGTGGTCCGTACCTTTGAAAGAACACATGGATTGCAAAAAAGAGTCAAGAAAGTTATTTGACGACCTCACAGTATGGCCATCAACCAATTTCCTGGTCGCGGTTGCAAGAAGAAAGAATTTATTTTCACATTTACGTAGTTTCATATTTACACACGGTAAAATAAATCTGTTCCTAGTGTTTGCCATTCTAATTTATTTGCAAGGGAGCACATGCTTAATTTGAAAACAATTAAAAACAAAATATCCATGTGGGCAGAATTTTGATACAGCAATATTCCAATAACGGAACCAACAAGGCAAGAAAAACGCATCTTTTATTGGTGGCATTTTATGTGTAAGTCTAATTATTGCAGACGGAATTGGGATTCTGTGTTACTTCAACCTACACTTTACGCACTCTGTGATTATGCGGTGTTGGTCAAACACGTTCCAGCAACCAAAGGCGTGTCTAGAATTTGGTCTTGAAGGGAGTCCGGTCGAGTCGGCTTCATACAAAAAAAAAAAAAACAAGTGGAGACTAATCAACATTACTATCTTTAAACTGGTTGAAATCGTGTGATAATATTCTGAAAGTAATCCCATTAAAGTAAACAGTAACAACACAATAAAACACTGTTTAGCAGATACTGTACTTATTGACTGAATTGGCCTTCCTATATTTCATATTTCAAACGTACACGCTAATGCTGTGTAATAAACCTGTTTGTATATTTGAAAAATAGTACTCTGTCTACACAGTTAAAAAAATAGTCTAAAAATTAAGAAGTTAACAAAATTTTTCAACTTTTTTCGACCTCTGGGGGTCCGGTCATGTTCGTCTGAATCAACACATTTAGCTTCATAGGCCTACATGATCATTGGACCGCGCGCCTATGAAACAGTTTTAATTTTGTCCGACTACACTGGCTCCGCTAACTTATTTTTGATTTACAAAATTATTTCATTATTATTAAACGACAATGTATTAAAATTTTAGCTACGTAACTAAGAATATAAAATTAAAATTTTTCGATTTTATTTTCTGGATGTGTGGGCGCTGGATGTCTTCAGCGATCACAGTTTATAATCAACGTCACTTTCGCTACGCGGTTTAGACATACTCCTTTTTCGTATTCAAGTAAGCATCTGACCATCTTTTTTTTGTCGTCCTACATTTCTTCTTCATTTTGCTTTGATCTGAATGCTTGTTCACGTAGTCTTCGTTGTCCATCTCTTTCCATTTTGTCTTCTGTTGAGGCATATATACATAGCTCGTTGCGAATGTCTGGACTTTTAAGTATTCTCTCAGGCCTCGAACGAACTCCATCCAGAAGTGTTGTTTTGTTTTTAGATTTTACGAACGAGACAAATGCATCACTACCGTACAATACTATAGGATACAGCTCTTTTCTATAAAATTTAACCTGGTTGTGTTTTGTTCTTAATCGTTCTAATGATGTTTGCCACATCATTTAATATTATTTATGCGTTTTACTGCCTAGGCTCCTCTCTCTGTCAAAACTTTTAATACTGCTTCTTCTTCTTCTTCTTCTTCTTCTTCTTCTTCTTCTTCTTCTTCTTCTTCTTCTTCTTCTTCTTCTTCTTCTTTTCCTTCTTCTTCTCCTTCTCCTTCTCCTTCTCCTTCTCCTTCTCCTTCTCCTTCTCCTTCTCCTTCTCCTTCTCCTTCTTTTCGTAACTCTACACAATCTCCCTTAGGTCTTCCACATCCCTACCCATCGCTTGCCAGTTTGTCAGTTCTTGATCGTCCTTACTTACATTCTCCATTCTCTAGTCAACGAATTTTAGGTTTTCCTGTACTTGCACTACCTATCAGTTGTCCCTTTGCTATTGTTTTCAGCATTTAATAATCATCCATTTCTTCCACATGTCCTGCCCACTCAAGTCGTTGTATGTTCTTATGTCGTCTACTAAAATCCCTGTTCTTATGTAGGGGTTGCAGCCCGAACTACGTGGTGTTGTCTTGAATAAACGAAGACATTCTAGAGGAAGATACAACAAGGCGACGCTACAAGTAGGAACCGACCGAAACTGGATAAGCAGCCGACGCTGACGCTAACTGACGCTGCTCGAATGGGAAGCCGCCCGACGCTATACGAATTAAAGGCCGGCCGACTCTGCACGGAAGAGAATGATTTGTGTATTTGTATTTGTAACTTGTACGTATGATGTACTGCACATATACGGTATATATATAAACAAACAAAAAAAAAGGAAATAAATATGCATGCTTAAAAAAAACATCTGTTTTTGTTTGTTCTTGGAGTTTTTACAATTTTGTTAATTTTTATTTGGGGGGGAGGAGTCAAAGGCTGGTAATGGGTACCGAACTGAGGGTTCGGTTAATGCCCACTGATACTGAGGAATGAATCAGAGCTCGAGCTAGAGTGAGAGTTAGAGCTTAAAAATCATTTCCGATCTGATGATGAGCTGTGAAGCTTGAACGGGCTAATCGGAATAATTTTTCTGTAATTGTGTAGAACAGTGTTAATTCTGTTTGTGATTATAGCCACTAACACAAATTTATTAATTAAATTACTTGTCAGATTTAGATAAAGATTACTTCTCTGAAACCCGAGTAGTGATGCTAGGTTTACAATATAACATCAACACTATCTTTGTCAACTAAAAAAGTAGGTAAAATGAAGGAGAACAGGAACAAGATTTAATGGTATCACAGGTTACCTTGTCTAGCAGGGTGTGCTGAAAGAAACAATGTTGTCCCCCCCCTCCCGTGGCACTTCAAAGTTCTGGAGTTCCCATTACAAAATTTACGCTACACAACAGGTTTTTGATACACTTATCGTTATTTTTTCAGCCTCTCTGTTTTCTGATTGAGATGTGTCACTTAGGTTGAGGGTGAAATTAAACGAATTTTACTTTCAGTTTTAGTGTTAGATCAATTTCAAATGCATATCTAGTCAAAGATATGCCTGGAACATTGGGTCATATGTAGCCTATGCAAACCATATATCGGCTGGAGATCCTCGAAAAGCTTCTTCCACACTTTACACAATGTCATATGAGAAGTAAAATCCCTTCCAAACATCTCTCACTGTCTGCTCATTCTTGTCTTTCAGTTTTGAATTAAAAAATTAAAAACATCGCCACATACAGCACGTCTGAATGTTTTAATTAAATTTTGATCCATTAAGGAAGTAGTGTTGGCCAACAGAAAACCACTTTCACTCTTGGACCTAAATCAATGAGTGTGGGTGAATGACACGGAGCTTCTTGGCACGTCAAGTGCTACTGCTGTTTCTGTGTTTATGTCAACTTTATAACAATCCTTTTTCTTCTGTCGTAATCTTCCTTTATCAAGCCCCGCGTTGGTTGCGGCAATTTATAACCAACCAACGTCGTATGGTTTACCCGCCACACGTTGTTTGCGTCAATTTATAACAATCAGCTCGTGTCGTGATAGTTTCAACTCGACTCCTTTTGATGTTATATTAACGAAGTCCAAAACTTCATAAATTTCCCGCTATCAGTCGCTCTCGTGACCTCGCCAATACCTGTCTCTTCTTTCTTACCTGATTTAAGTTAACTATTATTTTCCCGATTTTAGGAGCCAAATTGTTTGTTTTAAAGCAATTACAAATTTTTCGTAGCTTTTCCTTCTTTCTCAATGAAACCGTATTACTTATCGCTCTGTATCGGCTGATTTTGAAATTCGCTCTCTCGCGGCAATATTACCAACCTGTAATTCTGGTAAAAAGTTTTCACTGTGCTATATTAAATAAATTAACACAAATTTTGTCACATGAAATAATACACAGGTATAAATTCATAGTATTGGTTTATTGGATAGCGGTTCTACATTTTATATTGGTTATTACAGGAAATTATGAAAATATATAAAGTTATTCTCCCGCTTTGAATGATTTATAACTCAGCGGTTGGCTATGTGTTTGGGTCGTTGACTGAGCACCTAGCGTCTAATGTCGAATTTAATTTTACAATGTTTATTCAGTCAAAAGTTCTTTGGATTACAGCAAAAGTTAACAAAATGATTCGAGAAAGTACAATCCTTCACATAAACTCAATCAAATATTACGTTTTTTCTTTACACCACTACTCTTATTAACTAAAGTAATTGTGAGTTCAACTCGTAACTAGAGGTTAAGTTTTATATCGTTGGAAAATTATTTTGGTATTTCCAAATGTGTTATTAATTGAATTGAACAGTTTTTTGATAATTATTATTTGGGTTTTTAAGAGCCATTCAGTGTTTTAGTGTTTGAACCAAGTTAATTATATTGTGCATCAGTGTTAAAGTGTAGTGAATCCAGTCTTTTGTTTTGTTAATTAATTAAATTTTATACTTTACTCCTTCCTTAACATCTGATATTTTCATGTACGCTTGTGGCTATTTCTTCCTTCTTTTATTTCTTTTTTCGTTTTATATATTTTTTATCTTCTGTAATTCAAAATTTTGTTTAGTTCAATCTTGTTAATATGTTTTGCCCATCCTGTATTTCATTTTCATTAATTATTATATGGTTTATCTCATTTGATTGATTCTTTTTGCTAATTATATGGAGCGGCTATTTTTTCATCTGTACTCTACTGAAGCTAATAATGGACTGTGAATAAATTTGTAACGTTTTTTTTGGTTCTAACTGCAAAACCTATCCTTCTCATTGGTTGAAACAATTTTGTACCCATTGTTAGACATAGCTTGTGTTTTCGCCCAAAATGGATAAATATTTTCTAATTAAGATAATTTGCTTGTATTACTATTAATACTTCTGTTATTAGTACCATTGAATAGCATTTCTGTTTAATATTATTTTGAAATCAAACATGACTATGCCCTATTCAGTATTGGCTGATTTAGTATTTTGATACTTTTGTTTTTATACTTATTTTGGTTTATAAGTGTGTTTTTGAAAGATTTTTGTGTTTTTAATGTTCCTTGACTAAACATATTATGTTTACCTAACTTTTTCCCTAACTGAATGTTGTTATTTGTCTACATTTTACAATTTTCTCACATTTTTTAGGCCTACACTTGCCTACAATGGTTGACATTGATTATAATTTAATTTTGCTCTTGTTCCTATGTTTTTATTGCTTTGTTTTAGTTTGTTTACAATTATTATGAATTTACATACATTGGTTTATGATTAGTAGTTCTTTACAGACATATTATTGCCTTTTACATCTATATCTAAGAAATTAACATTGCATATTTTTAGGATTTCTTCATCCTTTCAACACATTATTACTGCTTTTTAGTATTATTTTCCTAACTCAACATAACATAACTTATTCTTAAGATTCTTTTAACAATTATAACATTTTCATAGTTTTATAATACTCCTGCTACCTTCTACTATTCTCTTTATAACACAACTTCAATAATTGAGTATCCATCTTTTGATGTCTACTTTTCTTTTTATAACATATAACTTGTTTAGGTTTTGTTTATCCCTTTAACTTTACTAACTTAATATTTTAACACTAACATTCTTTATAACAGTTACTTATTCTTATATTTTTTTGAACATGATACCTTATTCTATCTTACTTACTAGTGTTTTGTCTTTTTCAAAACTAATTTCTATCACCGTACACCTACTTAATGTATTTTGACATATTGTTTATTATACTAAGCACTTGTCCTTCTCACCTTTCACTTTCATATTATATATTACTGGTAACTGACATTCTTTGTTTATACATTTTTACACATGCACTTGGGTTGCTTTGCTTTACCTAGTGTTGTTCACTTATTGTTTTTTTGTAACTCACTCCCTACCTACTTTATGCACTCTTGGTTCAATTTAATATGAATGTTGTGATTATCAGACTAGCTCTATCACGTTTTATTCTCTATACATTTATTTATTATCATTTGATTTCATTGTTCAGTTTATTTACTATTCGTCTACTTAACATTTAGTCTACATTTACATACATAGAATTATATTATTTCTGCTGTTGGTTTGTACCTTCAAGGAATTAATTATTCATTTAATTATTGTCAATTTAATGACCTTTTTATCATAGGTTTAATTATATTGATTTGGTTATATGGCCAATCGCTTGGGTGTGGTCATTGTCATTGTCTAGTCTAAGTTAATGTCAGTATTTTGCTATTTATTAAAATTGTATCTCTTCTTAGCTGCATGTTTTCTCTTTATATTATAAGGTATTCCCTCCCTTTTACTGGGCGGCTTTTGGTAATGTAACAACTTTCAGCCTGCGTTACACGATAGCTGCTATATTCTTTTTAAAGCACATGAATTTTCGGAGCGGGGGTTCTGCAGCTAAATTTTCACCCAAGAGCAGAGTGACACAATCTGTGGCTATTTAAATCCTGGAAAAAGAGGTTACTGTGGTAACCAATGGTGGGGGGGGGGCTGTGCGGGACGATGGGCATGCCCGTCACCCGCTCGTATGCTGCATCCGAGCTTCAAGTAGAGCTCCTGCCGCAGGGACAGTAGATCGGGCTGGATATTTAGGGTGTGGCCTGCTACCGGCCGTGGAGATTCAATTGATTATTTAATTGAGCGTTAGAGTTCGCCGAGGCCGGGTCCAAGATTCTCCTGGTACAGATTGGTAGCGACCGAGGGCGCTAATGAGGTGGTTGCCCTGAAATCGGGCTGTGCGGCGATAGAGTTTTCGGGACAGTGTCCGTACAGTGTCCAAGGAACGGACACGCATGGCTTCACGGATGGTTTTGTTCGATGTCAGATAGTGGGCTTTGCACGCCCAGCGCAATCCTCGGTCAAGGAGAGACTGAAGCGTTTGCTTATGGGTCTTTGCCAAGTAGCCCCATACGGGGATCGCGTAGGTAGCCATCGGCACCACATAGGTGGAGACGATAATCTTCCCTAGGCGGCGGGTCTTAGAATTGCTACGACGGCATACTGTCTGGCCGCGATTCGATGATTGAGCATTGTGTAAGGTGGGAGAAGCATGGCCGGGTACTACGGTAGGATAAGTGGGGGTAAATCAAACGGCTAGTACACATATTTCACCCTACCTCGCTTACAAGCGGCCGCATGGTGGGAGAGAGCAGCCTCGATCATCCAGTCGTGGCCAGACAGACACTGCCGCATCATGATTTCATAAGCAAGAAAGAGGAGAGGGGGAATAGTGGTTGTGTGTGTGTGTGTGTGTGCGTGTGTGTGTGTGTGTGTGTGTGTGTGTGTGAGAGAGAGAGAGAGAGAGAGAGAGAGAGAGAGAGAGAGAGAGAGAGAGAGAGAGAGAGAGAGAGAGAGAGAGAGACACATTAAATACCTTAAATACCAACAACATGTAGACTAGATCTTAAGCTCTTACTGCCGGCGTCAACATTGTTCAAATTATCAATAAAGTGCTGTTAGGCCGCGGTCGACATTTGTTAATGACAAACGTTTCGGCCCCACCGTCGGAGGCCATTTTCAGTGTCGCGATAGTTTGGCAGATACTCGCGAATCTACCCCGGTACTGAGGTAGACTAAAGTACCAGGTTAGTGTTAGAATCCAGGAACCAGGTTATAGACTGACTAACTTTGTAAAAACCCCTCACTGATTTCAGTACGCGCAGAGTGGAGAAGCATGGGCACCCATACAAAATTTTCCAGGGGGGGCAAGACCGGGGGGTTTGGGAGTATGGAATGACAGGGGTCTTGGACTTTAAGTAAAACAAGAAAACCGATAAAAGAAATATTATAAGGCAAAATTATACATCGTGTGTTTCAATAACTTTCTGAAAATAATGTATATATTTACAGAATTCTAAAATATCAGATATTTTTTCCATTCAATTTTTTATTTTTCCCGGGAGCCAGGGGGGGCCACGGTCCCCCCTGCCCATCCGTATGGGCGCCCATGTGGAGAAGTAAGGCTCCTCCCCCTCTCACTTTCTCTCTCTTACTGCCCCCTTCCCTTCCTAATCAATGTCCGCTGTATAGTTCACATACGGTGTTCGGCGAACGAATGAGCCCTTCCACACAGTTGCCTTGGGTCACGTGACTTTCGCCTATAAATGTCTCCAACTGTGTCAAAAAATGTTTGATCTGCGCAGGTCGTTTTCAACGTTGTATACCTGTACCAGGTTATTTGGAATCACACACATCGAATAGCTGTCAGAACCACTATTTAAACAATACTAGTGTACACTAGCATACTCGCAATGTTTCAAATCCTGTTGGTATTTGCTGTCGGTACCATGGATCGGTAAGGCTGTGTTTGTACACAGCGTGACTGACTGTGTGTTTCCATAAGTAATGGCAGTAATTATTTACGTTGCCAGCTCTACAAACATGGTTCACTGTCAACAAACGCTAGACACCAGCTAAATAAATACAAAATACTGTGTAACATTTTATATTACACTTTCAAGGCTGGGAAGAATTTCACCTGCAGCAGCAATACTGTCATATGAGGTGTTATCACACGATGCCAGCGGAAACCTGATAGTCTAAAGCAGGGGTCTCCAAACTACGGCCCGCGCCAACCCGGCCGATGCTGCGTGCAGTTTTTAAGTAGATCATCAAAATAATTCAAATATTATAACATTTTACTAAATAACTAAACAAGAAGGAAGCAGTAAAATGTTATAATATTTTGTCCAAGTTTAAAACATTTACGTGGTTAATGTGCTCGTTCGTCTGGCTACCTTGAATGAATCACGCTTTTCACTTGAATCTCATTGAGTGATGATTTCAAGGAAATAAAAAACTTTGCAAGAGCAATGCTTTAAATGTTTGGATCGACCTATATCTGCGAACAAACTTTCCAAAAATGAACTTTGTAAAATCAAAGTACAGTGCTAACTTGTCAGACGAACACTTGAAATCCATTCTAGTCAAGTGGACCCAAAATGGACAGACATATGTCAGAATCAACTCGACAATCCCGTCGTGTACGTACATGAGAAACCCAAACAACAGTACATAAGAAATATCTTTCAATGTTATTTTTTCCTTACTTTTATTTACATTATTCTGAACAAAATAATTTGTTTTCTTTGGATCAGTCTGCTTAATTTTTATTTAAATAGCCTACCTATTTTATTGACTTGATTATTTCGTAAACTTAAAAAAAAGTTTACAATATATATATATATATATATATATATATATATATATATATATATATATTGCAACAATACATATATTTGCATATTTGCCCATGGCGGTATATTTAATATGTAATTAGCATAGAAAGTATAAGGAACAGTTTTATACAGTTTTGTGCAAGAAAATGCAGGCTGGATCCTGTCGGGAGGACACCTGCTTCGCCAGCGTAAGATACGGCGTGTGTGTGTTTGCGTGTGTGAGCCAGCTGTGACCTGTTTTGAACGACGCGATGGGGTGATGCTACGAATTGTTGTTCCAATGTCAGGTCTTAACAGGATTATAATAAACTAATTACTTGTGTTAAACCTGTACGCAAAGACTTACGCCAATTATAAAGACACCATTACATTAAGGGATTTTTAACGAGTATGGTAATGTAAAATTTATTTCCAGAAGTGAAATATTAATGATTCTAACTAATTAATATTAATTACTAGTGTAATTAAAGAGTAATTAATATGTGTGATATACGTGAGTGACCAGAGAAAAATTACGCAAACAATGAGATCGCTCATGTGACGAATATGGTCATAAGTACGCGATAATTAACCAAAAAGTGAGTGTAATAAAAAGGACGCTCTGGAGCGAACTGACCATCTCTAACCTGTCGAAAGCAGGAATGTTCCTGTCAAATTGCCACCAGTATAAATACCACTGGCAACTTTGGGCGATCAGACACTCAGACTCAACAAATCTACAGGGCATTACGCTGCCCGTTTGCCGATCGACTTCTGGACACACACGCACACACTCACACCAAGACGTAAGAAGGAATTCTGAAGCATCACCAACAAAAACGTTTAGAGACAACGACCACAGCACCATCATCAACATCATCATACTCTCAGGATTCTGGAGACACACACACACACACACACACACGCGCGCGCGCGCGCGCGCGCGCGCGCGCAACGGTAACGGCAGATATACGCAGGTGATACAAAAACAATTATATTTTATTGTGAAGAGAGCTCTCGAAAAAAACTTAAATATGAATATAATAATTAGAGTTTTAAGATTAAATAATACTTAGATAAGAGAGTAAGTTAACAAGCAAATCTAGTAAAGAAATAATAATCTTTTGTCGTATTTTTGGGTGTGTCAGTATAAGTCCATAATAGATTGGAAGTAAATGGTAGATTATTTTATTTTTGTTAATAGCAACAATAAATTCATTCTTGAAACTTAATATTATGTTGTTTGTAACTGAGTTGCTACCAGTATTTAAAAGCTGAGTTAATTTCAGACACACAGAAATAAAAAGAATTTAAATAACTTGTTTAACATGTTTGTTTAGTCAATAAGATTATATGGGTGTTTATTTTTGTGGTATGTTATGAATAGCATTGCAGGTTACAGTGTATGTGTAAAACTTATAAAGGTAAATATTTGAGTGTCTAATGTTTGAAATTTTAATATTGAAATATTTTTTTTCTGTTAATTAATAAATCTTAGAATGATTATTTGAAACGATTTTAAATGATTTATTTCATGTCAACAACATCTCACTCCTCTTTAAAAATTATTTAATTATTGTGCAACTACATATACTTGACGCAACGACAAAACAAAATCCTGCGACCTGACCGGTGTAATACATATTTAGTTGCCTTGAGTACATGGTAATATATTTGTAGAATTGTTGTAACGTTGCAATATATATCTGTGTGTGTGTGTTGTTGGCCCGCCTGACTTCCAAGATTTTTCAATTCGGCCCTCAAGTGAAAAATTTTGGAGACCCTTGGTCTAAAGGATGTGATAATCAGAGCGAACTCTAAGTAAATAATCAATTGACCTAGGAGTCATTTTTTTCTCTGATTACAGTCATCACTATTTTCTTATTTATTGAACATACAAAGCACATAAACAATTTGTAAACAATATAGTTTACATTTGTAACTTACAATACGTAATTATTTACAATTATTTACCATTGTTATTTACACTAACTGTACACACTCGTTCAGTATGCGTTTATCTCGCACATTGTACACAATATCCACTGACATGAATGTTTATGATATTCAACTGATAGTTCTTTGGCACATGACTATGAACATGCAGATCAGTAGGTACATAAAACAGCAGATGCCGACTAGAATAAAACTTATGGAGAAGTTCTTATTGTACTTTATGGAGGTGGCGTTCTTTGGCAGCTGACAGAACTCCTTGGAGCACTGCTCGTTCGGGCTGCCGTTCGGGCCGCACACGCACAGATTGCAGTCTACTTTGACTAGTTCGCCCGGAACACAGGAACCTGAAAACCAACACAAATTGTTATTCTAGAAATACTACCTCTCTCCCTCCTTCACTCTCCCACCCTCCTCACACCCTCCCGCCTTTCTATCATTGTCATCTCTTCCGAAAATTCAGTAACAACAAATTTTAAATACAACTATTATATTAACGACTCGGAACACAAAGTTTTTTATAAGTAAAAACATAAAGTTTTACCTTATAACCTGAACCGGTTTTCACCTTTAAAAGGTTTCTTCAGAGGCTGCCGCTGGTAGCGCTGTCCGTCTTGTTGTGGGCGACGGAATCGAATTTCAAAAGATCGATGTTGTGTGTGTGGGGTGAGATATGTTCGAATAATGCGTGCGATTTGAATTGTGTCTGTTCGTTTAGGATGTCGTTTTTATTTGTTTTCGTGTGTTTGTATATTTCCAATTGTTCTAGAGTGTCTAGTTTTCGGCCTTTTGTGTGTACGTGTAGAATGTTCATGTTATTGTCGATGTTTTTGTATGTGTGGTTTTCTTCAATGAGGTGGTTTGAAAAGGTGGATTCTGTAGTGGAGTGGAGTGTCTTTGTGTGTTCAATGTATCTCTGTTTGAAGCTACGTCCTGTCTGGCCAATGTAGAATTTGTTGCAGTTTGAGCAATTTAGTTTGTAAACACCGGGTAGATAGAATTTGTTTTGTGCTTTGTGTGTGTGTTTTAATAGTGTGTGTTCTGTTTTGTTAGTAGTTTTGTAAGCGATTCTGTATCCTGCTTTTTTGAATTTCCAAGAACAAATTTTATTAAGCGGTATGAACTTGAGTATCGCCCAATTGAGATGGAGTTCCATGACCGTAAAAACGAGAGGGTGAATAGTTGGTTAGGAGAACACCAAATAAACATATAAATGAGGTGTGTGTGTGTGTTAATTTCCACAACTCGTTGTAGTTTCTACAGGTGTTATATTGAATTAACGAGGGTTAGTTGCAGGGGCGTATTTACGGGGGAGGACGAACGGGACCGGACCCCCCCCCCGTCCAGAGGTCCGGAAAAGTTAACGAATTTCGTTAATCTCTTAATTTTTAGGCTGTTTTATAATTTTTTTCATCTGTGTACGCTAACATATCGGTAACTTTTTTAACCTATATTAACAGGTTTATTACACAGCACCAGCGTATACGTTTGAAATATGAAATATAGGAAAATCGATTCAATCAATAAGTATCTTGTAAACGATGTTTCAATAACGCGTATTTTTATTCTGTTATTACCGTTTACTTTAATGGGACTGATTTCAGCCAATTTAAATGTAGTAATGTTGATTAAGCCTACTCATAAATGTTTTTTCTTTTGTATGAAGCTGACCAGACCCGGGACCCCCAAGGTCAAATTCTAGGTACGCCATTGGTTAGTTGAAAAGTTCGCGAAGCATGTAACAATCATAATTCTTGTAAACACCTATTAATTTCCAAATCTGTCTGTGAGTTTATTTACTGTTTACCAGCTGTTTGAAATCTATGTAACACGCCTGTTTTCAAATTGCACAAAATGGATAAAATCTAAAATCAAACTTGTTGTTGTGACTTAATTCTTTGTTAGAAAACGTCCAGTGCCAAAGGAAATTCACAACGAAATGGTAAACGTATTAGAATATGCTGCGATCAAAAAAAAAAAAAGGTTTCTAAGCGGGCATTCGAGTTTAATCGTGCCCGTGCGAGCGTTGAAAATGATCCATGCAGTGGACGGCCCAAAATTGTAACAACTCCAGATATTAAACAAAAAAATCGTACACGATATTGGAAGACCGCCGATGGAGAGTGAATGACATTGCTGTATATGATAGACAATGCTGATACGTCTATGAGCTAGGCAACTGTACAAGTGTCAAGATATGGTGAGATCGATTGTAGGGCGAATGACCAACACAAGAGTTCCTAAAAGAGCGATGAAAGGCTAACTGGTCGACGATGGAGAAGAGCATGACGAGATAATGTAAAAACCACGGATCCATTAGATAGTTCGGGATGACAAATAAGCAAATTGCTGCCTAGGATAGAGACGCTTGGAGGCGCAAGCTGAGAATAGTTAACGTTCGTTCACGGCTGTTGAACTCAATAGCTCAAAAGCAATGAAGTTAACGGATGCGAAGAGACATTATGCAAGAAGTGATATGATAGGATAACAGAAGCCTTGAACTGTTAGTTTGGACGAAAAGGAGAAATGAGACTGAATAAAATTTAATGAATACCTTTAAAGTATGCAAGAAAACAGATTTGGCAAGAAAGTATGAAGCCAAAGGACCGAAGTATGAGGTATGAAGTATGAAGTATGAGGATTCTTAGATAGACCGAGGAAGAATGGGAACCGTAATAGGTAACAATATCTAAAGCGTAAAGCGAAGAATTTATAATTATTGTTTCATAATTTACGTTTGTTTCCTATACATTTTTAATAAGTTTCATGTACATTTCTAAGTTATTTTTTCTTAATATAAGTCCACAGAGGAAGAAAAACGTTAGTTCCGTTAGAGAAGATTAGCGACATTTGTCTAAATGAGTACGTTGAAAAAGAACAGTTCTACTAATGCGGAGCTCTCTCGCGCCCCTCTACGTCTCTCTCTCTCTCTCTCTCTCTCTCTCTCTCTCTCTCTCTCTCTCTCTCTCTCTCTGTCTCTCTCTCTCTCCCCACCATCAGTCTCACTGTTCTTAGTTGTTTGGCTTAACTGAACGAAGTACAATACCTGGTATTTACCTAAACTATTGTGGTACACAATAGGATCATAATTGATGATTTCACCTTTCAATGAGTAATACTGCGTTTTCTTTAGCTTGTAATGGGTTTTATTTTATGTCTCTGACAGAATTACGTCAGGAAATTGTTGACTATTAATAACTGGAAAAGAAAAGAGTAAGCTTGAATAACGAACTGAATCTCATTGCTGTTTCATTTTAATTGAATTCATTATTCTTAAGTAATATTTTTAATTACTATTATATTGTTACATAAGAACACGTTTTTAAAACATTTCAGTGTGCTGTATTCTTTCAATACAGCAAACGTAACACCATAATGTATCGTTCTTTGATGATATGTTTACGTTCATAGGTCTACATAATTCATCGTTGCGTACATAACAGGATTGGTCTATATTTGTATTATAGTGCAAAGAAAATATAGAATTAATTGATTAGTTGGTTTAAAAAGAAGTTTAAACCTACGCTTTGGAATAAATCGCCAATTTTTCATATTGCTAAGAATAACATGTGATAAAATAAACTCGTATATTTCATAATTCAATAGACAAAAATCAGAAATAATAAAGTTTCGATACCGTGACCTTTGTTATAAAATGAAAAAAAATTTACTACAATTCAGTCTTGAGATTTAAAATTGTCGTTTTTACTTAAGTTCTGCTTGAATTGTAGAGAATATTGAATAATTATATGTTTGATTTGTTGCAAACAATGAGAATTAGCCTATCTGAAATTTGTTTTGTTCTTTTAAGGCGCTTTTTGTTTCATGTTACAATCAACAGAGAACAGAAATCAAATCAGTCTTGAAACACGAGTAACATACGAGGATATTTTTTTTTAATGTCGTAGCGAATTCTGCTGTCTGACACATCAATGTCATTAATTAATAATCACTAATTAATAACGGTATTGTAAGCTCTCCAGTTCTGATATGTACGTTACAATAACTACACTCAAAACGTGAGCATAGAGAATTTAAAAACCTAACTACTGATCTGAAAATGCATAAGGAACTGGCGTGAGTGCAGAAAAGAACAAGTTAAATGTAAATACACTTCGGAATATTGTTACTGATTTATGTGTAAACGTATTTTATACACTTTATGTCTAAAAGTATGTGAATGTATTTGTGATGCAATTTATTTTTATATCATTAATAACAATATAACTTTAATAACCGCCAGGAACAAATACATTTCGGTACAAAGAACTTTAGACCTCTTTCGACAATAATGTGTTGCACTAATGTATGTTAAATTTTTTGTCTACAATGTTAGCGTATCGATGTAAAGCTAATTCTCATCTGAGACGAATTATGCAAACAGAAACATAAGGGAAGCAAAATATATTTTGTAAATTTATTCGAGATTCTACTGTAAGTAATTAATTTCTAGTTGAAACAAAAAACGAGAGCGGATTGTTATTGGACATTTGTGTTCATTAAAACAACGTTTCGAGTACACACATCGACGGTAACTTAAGGCTTAGAACTGTACTTCAATCTAGTAGGCCTATGGTTACAATCCCACGCTGCACCCCTGTAGGCCTAGTTGTTATCCGGTTTTTAAGTTTAATATCTTTTTGTGGATTTGAAATTTTATTTGTGTAGTTATTGTTTGTGGTTCTTTACCAGTCTTTCTCTTAAAGCTGTTTTTCAATATTTCTATAATACTGTATAGCAATTTCAAACACACCGGTTTGATGGTTTCTATGGTTTAAATGTTGGTTGGATAGTTTTTAAACAACGTTGTGTTTCATTAGAGACCATTGAAGCTGAGTTTAAATGTTGAGCAGTGTTTATAAAACGTAGCACAAAATAACTTATGAATAAAAAAGTTTATACCAACTTTGTAAAACCGAAATCGAAACTGAAATACTGTTGATAATATGGCCCCGAGTTGTTCAGTATAAACATTTTTATTTTTCTGTTTATAAATAAGCAATAATTTACTTAACAGCTAAGAATTTTTATGTAATTGTACTAATGAATATTGTAAAAATAGTGAAATTCTACCACATATCCGATGCCTCAGTAATTATGAAAACATTATTTACCCGTTAAACAAAAGTAGCTATGATCGAATCCGCGAGTGTTATACAAAGATTGTAAAGAACAACGCTTACTGTTAGTTGTTGTGGCGTCCGTAGCAGCAACACCGGACGGTCCACCGATGGCCAGAAGAATGAAGAACACATTTAGAAAAATCATTCCTTTCTTCTCCACCGCAGTGCAGCGTGCCGCGAGATCGACACCGACGAGTCAAACTGGCAATAATGCTAATCAAATACTGTAATAAACTATTAACAACTGTAAAACACTTCTTGTCTTCTGCATCATCTATCTGTTTATCTGTCCAACATATCTATAAGGCAACGACGTTCCAGGAAACTTTCTCCACCGGCGTATTTTTAAATATATTTGAATAGGTGCACTGATAAGAAAGGCTAAAATTGTAGAGGTTATTTTTAACTGCCGATAACACCTGCAGTTGGCAATTTGATATCGTCATGTGTCAGGCGCAATTAAAGCTGCATCTGGTAATGACGGGATTAATGGGAAACGAACAGCTGATGTACAAGCGTACCCCATTGTTTGTAGGCTACACATAAGTTGTAACTGGTCTGTTTGCACTCCGACTGGCGTGCTGCTAAGAATTTTAAAACGGAAACAGTTCCGTTGTTTGTTCCGGAAGTCGTAAATGTAAACGATGAATTACCGCTGATCTCATTTAAACATTCAATGATTGAGAGAATTGGGTCTACTCACTCGTTGGACTCTTCGCTTACGTGTCCGAAAAATTAGCGTAAGAACATATTCCTAATATATCGTGGGGTTAGTGGTAAAGTTACCCAGGTGAATTTATGGAAAACTAAAACTAAAAAGTTTTCAAGTGGAATAATAAATCATAAAGTTATTAAACTGATTTTCAATGTTAATTTTTATAATTAATAGAGCTTTGTATTGATTAAATAGGTTTTGAAAAATGAAAAGAAAAATAGAAATTAAAAAAAAATTGAATGTTTTTTGAAATTTCATTGATTTTGAGTAGTTTTACCAAATTCATGGGTTTAGATGGGTACGTCGTAATTGTAAGTTATTATTTTTTTTAATGTAACAAGAGATTGTTACATATATTATTAATTAACAACATATGTAAAGTAATAATCTGTGAATTTAACACATAATATTTAAAAGCTCAGAATCAATTGACAAATATACATTCGTAATAGGTTTTAAAGTCAACAGAACCAATTACAGTATAAGGTTCATTATTTTATATTGTTAATATCTCATTTGTAATCGCTGATGTGAATTAATGTTAAAAAATGATTATTATTTCGATTGGGATTAATTTCGAAATGTAAAGAGCCTATTTTTTAATATACTTAAGTATTTCGTGTAGTCTACGTAAGGTTTCAGTGACTGCACAATGAATACGTGACAAACATTTATGACGATAAGAAGTAAGATTTGTGACAAAATGACAAAAATTTGTGACGAACTTTTGAACTGCTGAAAGTTGAATTAAACATTTAACTAGGACCTTAATAAACCTTAACTTGTCACTGCTCACAGTATGTGGTGAGCAGGTAATTCCGAGTGTTGAGAATGTAATGACTATTGTAAACTCTAATAATGGTATTATTATTAGATATTAACTCTATAACTCTATTATAAATATACCTCGATTAAGATATTATTATTGTTATTGTTGTTGTTATTATTATTACTATTATTATTTCAACAGCTTTCAACTAAAATGTATTTTTTTGTTTTGAACGGAAGTAAAATGCATTCCAAGTAAACTAAAACAATCTTCCAAGCGGACACAGAAAGCATTATTAGTGGTAAAATTACCCAAGTCCAAGTTTTAATGACGTTTCAAGACGTTTTAAAAACGACGTTTTTTATAAATTTGTCTTTTTATTTTTATTTTTAACAGCTATGCAATCAATAAAAAACTCTAATAATAATAAAAATTAACCTTGTAAATCAGTTTTATGATTTATCATTGGATTTGAAAACCTTCAATTTCAGTTTTCCGAAAATTCACACAAGTGGACTCGGGTATTTTTACCGATGCCCCACAAAATATATAAAAATGAAAGTAATCTAACTTGTGCGTTCGTTCTCGATATAACTCACTGAGCCAACTTTGGTAGACAATTGGATCGAGTAGCTGTCATTTCGGTCTCTTGTTGCACTTGTTTGGATACAAACATGAACCTTCTGTGCTTTCTCTGTTTTCCTTATCGCAAACGCAAGCTGCTGGTTACACAAGTGTCACGAAAGCGTACTTCCCCCTTCTGACGCAGATTGTTTACTTGACAATGTCTGCCCCTGAGGGCAAAATACTGTTTGCTACAGAACAAACGCTTTCTCGGTCAATGTCAGGTATAAGGCTGTAGCGTATTGTTGATAACATTTCTACTATAAGTTTTGGCTACTCGCGCTGCGGCTATTTTCAGGACCCCGGACCAGATTTGATTGTCCAAACGACTAGATTAACAATCAACAATTTGTCAATCTATTCGGTAGGACACGAATTGTTGGAGACAAGGGTATTCCTCCACTCCTCATCGAGGCTAGTCCTTATTACAGTTCCCCAAAGCAGCCCTCTTGTCCAGTCTCCATCCAATCGCAAACCACATGGGTTTACCATGGAAAGCTAGGTAAAATCCCCGCTCTCCGTACACACACTGGATACGTCAGCGAGCGGGGCTGGAGCGCTTTCCTCGAAAGGAGACTAACGAACTTAGCTGTTGTATTTTGCAAAGGCGCGAATGTCCGTACAAAAGACGACGTTGCCCAGTGAAGGCCTCGTGCGGGCGCCGTTTCGGTACCCAGACAAACGAACGATGGGGCCAGTCACCGTACTCGAGTCAGGTACAGGTTCAGGTTGCACAGACCCGAAATCTCGGGTCGCGCTCCCCAACGCTGGACGCACGCCTTATTCTCTTGGGCACCTTCCCAGCCCTGACACCGCACTGTAAAGCAGCGTGGGGTCGCGGAAGGAGATGATGCCACCGGTAACCAGCGGTATAGACCCAACTCACAACCCTCTGGGGGGAAGACCCAGGCGGGGTTCAACCAGCAACGCGACATTACGCACTGAATGGCCCTCTCCCACCAGAACAGGGTCGCCGCGTGGAGCCTTCGCTTGCTACTAGGGTTCACCGCACATGATTTTGACTAGGATCACTGGGGCAGGGGTGGTTTCCTAGAGCGGGTACTTGCCAAGGACGAGACAACCGCGGTTCCGGTTCGCCAGACCTTACCCCGGTGCCAATTGACCACAATCCAACCGAAATATGGGTTCACCCCACGGGCCGCAATGAGGCGGCAGGTATCAAGTGAGGGAAGGCAGACATCGGAGCCACCGGGAATGGTGATATAGGCCCATTTTGCACGCCTCGGGGACAAAACCCCCGAGGCCCCCCACCATCGGAGGTATTCGGTAGAACAATCGCATCTGGTCCGGGCTACTCTTGTGCGAGTCGCTGAAACTTTTGATAGCTAGTTTTATCTTTTGCTACTACCAAATAAATATTGTCAAAACCTTATCAGATTGTTAAATATGGTTACTGGCCTGGCGCGACCGCCTTTGTTCCCGTCTGACCAATATATAAAAGTTATTAAATATATGTACTATATTAATTGTATATATTGGCTGGATGGCAAAGTAGTCCCCGTATTCAAGTAGATCGTAACGACTGTGATAACTATAGATGGGTCAGCCTGCCCAACTATCTTACAAATTATATACATCTGTTCTTGCAAGACGACTGAATACAATAATGGAGACTAGTATCTCAGAGGCCCAGCGGTTTCAGGAAGGGCAGATCATGTTTAGATTGCATCTTCACAATGCCTCAGGTCTTCAAAAAGCACAGAGAATATCAGTTGCCCACTTTCATAGCTTTCATCGAGTTCGGGAGGGCATTTGATAGAGTAAATAGGGGCAGGGTGTGGGGAAAGAAATTGATCCCGCACCATCTCATTCGAACCATATAAAGTCTTTATGTGAAAAGCAAAATCTTAATTGAGACAGTAAGACGCAGCACAACTCCCAGTGATCAATTGTGGAGTACGACAAGGGTACCCACTGTCACATCTTTTTAATTTGTATACAGACGATGTCATACACAATTGGCAGACGAACGTTCTAGAGTATTTTATGATTGGTAATTCTCCAGCTGACATGTTGTTGTTTGCTGATGACCAGGCTATCCTGTCGAACTCGGAAAGCCACTTGCAGATGGCTGCGCACTCACTGAGTCAAATCTGCAAGGATTTCGGATTACAGATCTCCACATTGAAGACTAGGATGATGGCATTTCACGGAGCTGACCCCGTACGAGCGACAATCGTTGTAGCTGGCACTATTTTGGAGGTCAGAAATTTTGAAAATCTGGACTGTAATGAGCCTTACCTTACAAACAATGATGTGGTAAAGGAGCTGCACAATTTCAGTCATATGTGTGGCCCATCAGGAGAACTCTAAACTCAACGAGCTGAAGTTCTACAAGGTAATCGCCTTCCCCAAACTTTTCTGTGGGTCTGAGAATAGGACTTTAACGAAATACAACTTTTTGCCGGTCGTATTCAAGCGGCCGAATTGAGATTTCTCAGGAGCGCACAGGTATACTCTTCAAGATCGCAAAAGTAATGTCGATTTATTATGGGGAAGCTGAGTGTTATGAGTTGTCCACAGAGAACCACACATATGGGGTAAAATGGTTGGAACATCTTATATGGAGAGGTGTTGGAGTGACCAGCACTAGTCTGTGTGGAAGATGGATGATGACTACACCAAAGTAAAATTTGAAAAGAGAAGTGGACAGATTAAGCAAGAAATAAAACGAAGACCCGGGCCCGGATTTAGGTGTCCTGCCGCCCCTAGGCACTATTGTTAGCGCCCCCCACCCCAACAATTAACTTCTATATATTCAATTCTCCTTGACTGCTGAAAAAAAGTTGCTGAAAATAATCATTTCAACTATCTCTATTACAAATATAGAGTGTCCAGACCTGTATATACGACCGTGCTCCGCTCCGACCACCGCTATTGATAGCCCCAGTGGCAATACCGTGTTAATCAATGATATAATTAAAGGTTATTTCAAAACCATTTTCTTCAATTTGGGCATAATGCAAGTGCCCAATACAAATACTGTAATTAAGAAACCGAAAACATTAAATTTTTAACAAATAATTTTTTACCTCGTGCCGCCACCCCGAGGCTGCCGCCCCTAGGCATGTGCCTAGTGTGCCTAGTGAGAAATCCGGGTCTGCGAAGACCACCACCAATTGTAGTGTATCGCAAGCAGATGAAAAAAAGAGTATATTTCGTATTCAAAGATCAATTTTGTATAAGTGCGCCTTCTTAGACAAAATAAGTAGACTCTACTTCATCACAGGGGTGAAATGGCGGACACCGTGCCCGTTGTTTCCGACACTGATGATGGCCTCCGATGGTGAATGGCGAAACGTCTGTCAACATAAACTGTAGTGCGACGGCCTAACAGCTCGACTAATAATGTTTCCAACTATATGCACGCTGGCGGTGAAAGCCTTAGGAACTCTATAGGACAGTGGTTCCCTGGGAGTCCGCGACAATGTTCCCAACTATATGCACGCTGGCCGTGAAAGCCTTAGCAACTCTATAGGACAGTGGTTCCCTGGGAGTCCGCGACAATGTTCCCAACTATATGCACGCTGGCCGTGGAAGCATTAGGAACTCTATAGGACAGTGGTTCCCTGGGAGTCCGCGACAATGTTCCCAACTATATGCACGCTGGCCGTGAAAGCCTTAGCAACTCTATAGGACAGTGGTTCCCTGGGAGTCCGCGACAATGTTCCCAACTATATGCACGCTGGCCGTGAAAGCCTTAGCAACTCTATAGGACAGTGGTTCCCTGGGAGTCCGCGACAATGTTCCCAACTATATGCACGCTGGCCGTGAAAGCCTTAGCAACTCTATAGGACAGTGGTTCCCTGGGAGTCCGCGACAATGTTCCCAACTATATGCACGCTGGCCGTGGAAGCATTAGGAACTCTATAGGACAGTGGTTCCCTGGGAGTCCGCGACAATGTTCCCAACTATATGCACGCTGGCCGTGAAAGCCTTAGCAACTCTATAGGACAGTGGTTCCCTGGGAGTCCGCGACAATGTTTTAAACTATATGCACGCTGGCCGTGAAAGCCTTAGGAACTCTATAGGACAGTGGTTCCCTGGGAGTCCGCGACAATGTTTCCAACTAGATGCACGCTGGCCGCGAAAGCCTTAGGAACTCTATAGGACAGTGGTTCCCTGGGAGTCCGCGACAATGTTTCCAACTATATGCACGCTGGCCGTGAAAGCCTTAGCAACTCTATAGGACAGTGGTTCCCTGGGAGTCCGCGACAATGTTTCCAACTATATGCACGCTGGCGGTGAAAGCCGTAGGAACTCTATAGGACAGTGGTTCCCTGGGAGTCCGCGACAATGTTTCCAACTATATGCACTCTGGCGGTGAAAGTATTAGCAACTCTATAGGACAGTGGTTCCCTGGGAGTCCGCGACAATGTTTCCAACTATATGCACGCTGGCGGTGAAAGCCTTAGCAACACTATAGGACAGTGGTTCCCTGGGAGTCCGCGACAATGTTTCCAACTATATGCACGCTGGCCTTGGAAGCCTTAGGAACTCTATAAGACAGTGGTTCCCTGGGAGTCCGCGACAATGTTTCCAACTATATGCACGCTGGCCGTGAAAGCCTTAGGAACTCTAAAGGACAGTGGTTCCCTAGGAGTCCGCGACAATGTTTCCAACTATATGCACGCTGGCCGTGAAAGCCTTAGGAACTCTATAGGACAGTGGTTCCCTGGGAGTCCGCGACAATGTTTCCAACTATATGCACGCTGGCCGTGAAAGCCTTAGGAACTCTAAAGGACAGTGGTTCCCTAGGAGTCCGCGACAATGTTTCCAACTATATGCACGCTGGCCGTGAAAGCCTTAGGAACTCTATAGGACAGTGGTTCCCTGGGAGTCCGCGACAATGTTTCCAACTATATGCACGCTGGCCGTGAAAGCCTTATCAACTCTATAGGACAGTGGTTCCCTGGGAGTCCGCGACAATGTTTCCAACTATATTCACGCTGGCCGTGAATGCCTTAGGATATCTAAAGGACAGTGGTTCCCTAGGAGTCCGCGACAATGTTTCCAACTATATGCACGCTGGCCGTGAAAGCCTTAGCAACTCTATAGGACAGTGGTTCCCTGGGAGTCCGCGACAATGTTTCCAACTATATGCACGCTGGCCGTGGAAGCCTTAGGAACTCTATAGGACAGTGGTTCCCTGGGAGTCCGCGACAATGTTTCCAACTATATGCACGCTGGCCGTGAAAGCCTTAGGAACTCTAAAGGACAGTGGTTCCCTAGGAGTCCGCGACAATGTTTCCAACTATATGCACGCTGGCCGTGAAAGCCTTAGGAACTCTATAGGACAGTGGTTCCCTGGGAGTCCGCGACAAGGTTTCCAACTATATGCACGCTGGCCGTGAAAGCCTTAGGAACTCTAAAGGACAGTGGTTCCCTAGGAGTCCGCGACAATGTTTCCAACTATATGCACGCTGGCCGTGGAAGCCTTAGGAACTCTATAGGACAGTGGTTCCCTGGGAGTCCGCGACAATGTTTCCAACTATATGCACGCTGGCCGTGAAAGCCTTAGGAACTCTAAAGGACAGTGGTTCCCTAGGAGTCCGCGACAATGTTTCCAACTATATGCACGCTGGCCGTGAAAGCCTTAGTAACTCTATAGGACAGTGGTTCCCTGGGAGTCCGCGACAATGTTCCCAACTATATGCACGCTGGCCGTGAAAGCCTTAGGAACTCTATAGGACAGTGGTTCCCTGGGAGTCCGCGACAATGTTTCCAACTATATGCACGCTGGCCGTGAAAGCCTTAGCAACTCTATAGGACAGTGGTTCCCTGGGAGTCCGCGACAATGTTTTAAACTATATGCACGCTGGCCGTGAAAGCCTTAGGAACTCTAAAGGACAGTGGTTCCCTAGGAGTCCGCGACAATGTTTCCAACTATATGCACGCTGGCCGTGAAAGCCTTAGGAACTCTATAGGACAGTGGTTCCCTGGGAGTCCGCGACAATGTTTCCAACTATATGCACGCTGGCCGTGAAAGCCTTAGCAACTCTATAGGACAATGGTTCCCTGGGAGTCCGCGACAATGTTTTAAACTATATGCACGCTGGCCGTGAAAGCCTTAGGAACTCTATAGGACAGTGGTTCCCTGGGAGTCCGCGACAATGTTTCCAACTAGATGCACGCTGGCCGTGAAAGCCTTAGGAACTCTATAGGAAAGTGGTTCCCTGGGAGTCCGCGACAATGTTTCCAACTATATGCACGCTGGCCGTGAAAGCCTTAGCAACTCTATAGGACAGTGGTTCACTGGGAGTCCGCGACAATGTTTCCAACTATATGCACGCTGGCGGTGAAAGCCTTAGCAACTCTATAGGACAGTGGTTCCCTGGGAGTCCGCGACAATGTCTCCAACTATATGCACGCTGGCGGTGAAAGCCTTAGCAACTCTATAGGACAGTGGTTCCCTGGGAGTCCGCGACAATGTTTCCAACTATATGCACGCTGGCGGTGAAAGCCTTAGCAACACTATAGGACAGTGGTTCCCTGGGAGTCCGCGACAATGTTTCCAACTATATGCACGCTGGCCTTGGAAGCCTTAGGAACTCTATAAGACAGTGGTTCCCTGGGAGTCCGCGACAATGTTTCCAACTATATGCACGCTGGCCGTGAAAGCCTTAGGAACTCTAAAGGACAGTGGTTCCCTGGGAGTCCGCGACAATGTTTCCAACTATATGCACGCTGGCCGTGAAAGCCTTAGGAACTCTAAAGGACAGTGGTTCCCTGGGAGTCCGCGACAATGTTTCCAACTATATGCACGCTGGCCGTGAAAGCCTTAGGAACTCTAAAGGACAGTGGTTCCCTGGGAGTCCGCGACAATGTTTCCAAATATATGCACGCTGGCCGTGAAAGCCTTAGGAACTCTAAAGGACAGTGGTTCCCTGGGAGTCCGCGACAATGTTTCCAACTATATGCACGCTGGCCGTGAAAGCCTTAGGAACTCTAAAGGACAGTGGTTCCCTGGGAGTCCGCGACAATGTTTCCAACTATATGCACGCTGGCCGTGAAAGCCTTAGGAACTCTAAAGGACAGTGGTTCCCTGGGAGTCCGCGACAATGTTTCCAACTATATGCACGCTGGCCGTGAAAGCCTTAGGAACTCTAAAGGACAGTGGTTCCCTGGGAGTCCGCGACAATGTTTCCAACTATATGCACGCTGGCCGTGAAAGCCTTAGGAACTCTAAAGGACAGTGGTTCCCTGGGAGTCCGCGACAATGTTTCCAACTATATGCACGCTGGCCGTGAAAGCCTTAGGAACTCTAAAGGATAGTGGTTCCCTGGGAGTCCGCGACAATGTTTCCAACTATATGCACGCTGGCCGTGAAAGCCTTAGGAACTCTAAAGGACAGTGGTTCCCTGGGAGTCCGCGACAATGTTTCCAACTATATGCACGCTGGCCGTGAAAGCCTTAGGAACTCTAAAGGACAGTGGTTCCCTGGGAGTCCGCGACAATGTTTCCAACTATATGCACGCTGGCCGTGAAAGCCTTAGGAACTCTAAAGGACAGTGGTTCCCTGGGAGTCCGCGACAATGTTTCCAACTATATGCACGCTGGCCGTGAAAGCCTTAGGAACTCTAAAGGACAGTGGTTCCCTGGGAGTCCACGACAATGTTTCCAACTATATGCACGCTGGCCGTGAAAGCCTTAGGAACTCTATAGGACAGTGGTTCCCTGGGAGTCCGCGACAATGTTTCCAACTATATGCACGCTGGTCGTGGAAGCCTTAGGAATTCTATAGGACAGTGGTTCCCTGGGAGTCCGCGACAATGTTTCCAACTATATGCACGCTGGCCGTGAAAGCCTTAGGAACTCTATAGGACAGTGGTTCCCTGGGAGTCCGCGACAATGTTTCCAACTATATGCACGCTGGCCGTGAAAGCCTTAGGAACTCTAAAGGACAGTGGTTCCCTAGGAGTCCGCGACAATGTTTCCAACTATATGCACGCTGGCCGTGAAAGCCTTAGGAACTCTATAGGACAGTGGTTCCCTGGGAGCCCGCGACAATGTTTCCAACTATATGCACGCTGGCCGTGAAAGCCTTAGGAACTCTATAGGACAGTGGTTCCCTGGGAGTCCGCGACAATGTTTCCAACTAGATGCACGCTGGCCGTGAAAGCCTTAGGAACTCTATAGGACAGTGGTTCCCTGGGAGTCCGCGAGAATGTTTCCAACTATATGCACGCTGGCCGTGAAAGCCTTAGCAACTCTATAGGACAGTGGTTCCCTGGGAGTCCGCGACAATGTTTCCAACTATATGCACGCTGGCGGTGAAAGCCGTAGGAACTCTATAGGACAGTGGTTCCCTGGGAGTCCGCGACAATGTTTCCAACTATATGCACTCTGGCGGTGAAAGCCTTAGCAACTCTATAGGACAGTGGTTCCCTGGGAGTCCGCGACAATTTTTCCAACTATATGCACGCTGGCGGTGAAAGCCTTAGCAACACTATAGGACAGTGGTTCCCTGGGAGTCCGCGACAATGTTTCCAACTATATGCACGCTGGCCGTGAAAGCCTTAGGAACTCTAAAGGACAGTGGTTCCCTAGGAGTCCGCGACAATGTTTCCAACTATATGCACGCTGGCCGTGAAAGCCTTAGGAACTCTATAGGACAGTGGTTCCCTGGGAGTCCGCGACAATGTTTCCAACTATATGCACGCTGGCCGTGAAAGCCTTAGCAACTCTACAGGACAGTGGTTCCCTGGGAGTCCGCGACAATGTTTCCAACTATATGCACGCTGGCCGTGGAAGCCTTAGGAACTCTATAGGACAGTGGTTCCCTGGGAGTCCGCGACAATGTTTCCAACTATATTCACGCTGGCCGTGAATGCCTTAGGAACTCTAAAGGACAGTGGTTCCCTAGGAGTCCGCGACAATGTTTCCAACTATATGCACGCTGGCCGTGAAAGCCTTAGCAACTCTATAGGACAGTGGTTCCCTGGGAGTCCGCGACAATGTTTCCAACTATATGCACGCTGGCCGTGGAAGCCTTAGGAACTCTATAGGACAGTGGTTTCCTGGGAGTCCGCGACAATGTTTCCAACTATATGCACGCTGGCCGTGAAAGCCTTAGGAACTCTAAAGGACAGTGGTTCCCTGGGAGTCCGCGACAATGTTTCCAACTATATGCACGCTGGCCGTGAAAGCCTTAGGAACTCTAAAGGACAGTGGTTCCCTAGGAGTCCGCGACAATGTTTCCAACTATATGCACGCTGGCCGTGAAAGCCTTAGTAACTCTATAGGACAGTGGTTCCCTGGGAGTCCGCGACAATGTTTCCAACTATATTCACGCTGGCCGTGGAAGCCTTAGGAACTCTATAGGACAGTGGTTCCCTGGGAGTCCGCGACAATGTTTCCAACTATATGCACGCTGGCCGTGAAAGCCTTAGCAACTCTATAGGACAGTGGTTCCCTGGGAGTCCGCGACAATGTTTTAAACTATATGCACGCTGGCCGTGAAAGCCTTAGGAACTCTAAAGGACAGTGGTTCCCTAGGAGTCCGCGACAATGTTTCCAACTATATGCACGCTGGCCGTGAAAGCCTTAGGAACTTATAGGACAGTGGTTCCCTGGGAGTCCGCGACAATGTTTCCAACTATATGCACGCTGGCCGTGAAAGCCTTAGCAACTCTATAGGACAGTGGTTCCCTGGGAGTCCGCTACAATGTTTTAAACTATATGCACGCTGGCCGTGAAAGCCTTAGGAACTCTATAGGACAGTGGTCCCTGGGAGTCCGCGACAATGTTTCCAACTAGATGCACGCTGGCCGTGAAAGCCTTAGGAACTCTATAGGACAGTGGTTCCCTGGGAGTCCGCGACAATGTTTCCAACTATATGCACGCTGGCCGTGAAAGCCTTAGCAACTCTATAGGACAGTGGTTCACTGGGAGTCCGCGACAATGTTTCCAACTATATGCACGCTGGCGGTGAAAGCCTTAGCAACTCTATAGGACAGTGGTTCCCTGGGAGTCCGCGACAATGTTTCCAACTATATGCACGCTGGCGGTGAAAGCCTTAGCAACTCTATAGGACAGTGGTTCCCTGGGAGTCCGCGACAATGTTTCCAACTATATGCACGCTGGCGGTGAAAGCCTTAGCAACACTATAGGACAGTGGTTCCCTGGGAGTCCGCGACAATGTTTCCAACTATATGCACGCTGGCCTTGGAAGCCTTAAGAACTCTATAAGACAGTGGTTCCCTGGGAGTACGCGACAATGTTTCCAACTATATGCACGCTGGCCGTGAAAGCCTTAGGAACTCTAAAGGACAGTGGTTCCCTGGGAGTCCGCGACAATGTTTCCAACTATATGCACGCTGGCCGTGAAAGCCTTAGGAACTCTAAAGGACAGTGGTTCCCTGGGAGTCCGCGACAATGTTTCCAACTATATGCACGCTGGCCGTGAAAGCCTTAGGAACTCTAAAGGACAGTGGTTCCCTGGGAGTCCGCGACAATGTTTCCAACTATATGCACGCTGGCCGTGAAAGCCTTAGGAACTCTAAAGGACAGTGGTTCCCTGGGAGTCGCGACAATGTTTTAAACTATATGCACGCTGGCCGTGAAAGCCTTAGGAACTCTATAGGACAGTGGTTCCCTGGGAGTCCGCGACAATGTTTCCAACTATATGCACGCTGGCCGTGAAAGCCTTAGGAACTCTAAAGGACAGTGGTTCCCTGGGAGTCCGCGACAATGTTTCCAACTATATGCACGCTGGCCGTGAAAGCCTTAGGAACTCTAAAGGACAGTGGTTCCCTGGGAGTCCGCGACAATGTTTCCAACTATATGCACGCTGGCCGTGAAAGCCTTAGGAACTCTAAAGGACAGTGGTTCCCTAGGAGTCCGCGACAATGTTTCCAACTATATGCACGCTGGCCGTGAAAGCCTTAGTAACTCTATAGGACAGTGGTTCCCTGGGAGTCCGCGACAATGTTTCCAACTATATTCACGCTGGCCGTGGAAGCCTTAGGAACTCTATAGGACAGTGGTTCCCTGGGAGTCCGCGACAATGTTTCCAACTATATGCACGCTGGCCGTGAAAGCCTTAGCAACTCTATAGGACAGTGGTTCCCTGGGAGTCCGCGACAATGTTTTAAACTATATGCACGCTGGCCGTGAAAGCCTTAGGAACTCTAAAGGACAGTGGTTCCCTTGGAGTCCGCGACAATGTTTCCAACTATATGCACGCTGGCCGTGAAAGCCTTAGGAACTTATAGGACAGTGGTTCCCTGGGAGTCCGCGACAATGTTTCCAACTATATGCACGCTGGCCGTGAAAGCCTTAGCAACTCTATAGGACAGTGGTTCCCTGGGAGTCCGCTACAATGTTTTAAACTATATGCACGCTGGCCGTGAAAGCCTTAGGAACTCTATAGGACAGTGGTCCCTGGGAGTCCGCGACAATGTTTCCAACTAGATGCACGCTGGCCGTGAAAGCCTTAGGAACTCTATAGGACAGTGGTTCCCTGGGAGTCCGCGACAATGTTTCCAACTATATGCACGCTGGCCGTGAAAGCCTTAGCAACTCTATAGGACAGTGGTTCACTGGGAGTCCGCGACAATGTTTCCAACTATATGCACGCTGGCGGTGAAAGCCTTAGCAACTCTATAGGACAGTGGTTCCCTGGGAGTCCGCGACAATGTTTCCAACTATATGCACGCTGGCGGTGAAAGCCTTAGCAACTCTATAGGACAGTGGTTCCCTGGGAGTCCGCGACAATGTTTCCAACTATATGCACGCTGGCGGTGAAAGCCTTAGCAACACTATAGGACAGTGGTTCCCTGGGAGTCCGCGACAATGTTTCCAACTATATGCACGCTGGCCTTGGAAGCCTTAAGAACTCTATAAGACAGTGGTTCCCTGGGAGTACGCGACAATGTTTCCAACTATATGCACGCTGGCCGTGAAAGCCTTAGGAACTCTAAAGGACAGTGGTTCCCTGGAGTCCGCGACAATGTTTCCAACTATATGCACGCTGGCCGTGAAAGCCTTAGGAACTCTAAAGGACAGTGGTTCCCTGGGAGTCCGCGACAATGTTTCCAACTATATGCACGCTGGCCGTGAAAGCCTTAGGAACTCTAAAGGACAGTGGTTCCCTGGGAGTCCGCGACAATGTTTCCAACTATATGCACGCTGGCCGTGAAAGCCTTAGGAACTCTAAAGGACAGTGGTTCCCTGGGAGTCGCGACAATGTTTTAAACTATATGCACGCTGGCCGTGAAAGCCTTAGGAACTCTATAGGACAGTGGTTCCCTGGGAGTCCGCGACAATGTTTCCAACTATATGCACGCTGGCCGTGAAAGCCTTAGGAACTCTAAAGGACAGTGGTTCCCTGGGAGTCCGCGACAATGTTTCCAACTATATGCACGCTGGCCGTGAAAGCCTTAGGAACTCTAAAGGACAGTGGTTCCCTGGGAGTCCGCGACAATGTTTCCAACTATATGCACGCTGGCCGTGAAAGCCTTAGGAACTCTAAAGGACAGTGGTTCCCTGGGAGTCCGCGACAATGTTTCCAACTATATGCACGCTGGCCGTGAAAGCCTTAGGAACTCTAAAGGACAGTGGTTCCCTGGGAGTCCGCGACAATGTTTCCAACTATATGCACGCTGGCCGTGAAAGCCTTAGGAACTCTAAAGGACAGTGGTTCCCTGGGAGTCCGCGACAATGTTTCCAACTATATGCACGCTGGCCGTGAAAGCCTTAGGAACTCTAAAGGACAGTGGTTCCCTGGGAGTCCGCGACAATGTTTCCAACTATATGCACGCTGGCCGTGAAAGCCTTAGGAACTCTAAAGGACAGTGGTTCCCTTGGAGTCCGCGACAATGTTTCCAACTATATGCACGCTGGCCGTGAAAGCCTTAGGAACTCTAAAGGACAGTGGTTCCCTGGGAGTCCGCGACAATGTTTCCAACTATATGCACGCTGGCCGTGAAAGCCTTAGGAACTCTAAAGGACAGTGGTTCCCTGGGAGTCGCGACAATGTTTCCAACTATATGCACGCTGGCCGTGAAAGCCTTAGGAACTCTAAAGGACAGTGGTTCCCTGGGAGTCCCGCGACAATGTTTCCAACTATATGCACGCTGGCCGTGAAAGCCTTAGGAACTCTAAAGGACAGTGGTTCCCTGGGAGTCCGCGACAATGTTTCCAACTATATGCACGCTGGCCGTGAAAGCCTTAGGAACTCTAAAGGACAGTGGTTCCCTGGGAGTCCGCGACAATGTTTCCAAATATATGCACGCTGCCCGTGAAAGCCTTAGGAACTCTATAGGACAGTGGTTCCCTGGGAGTCCGCGACAATGTTTCCAACTATATGCACGCTGGCCGTGAAAGCCTTAGGAACTCTATAGGACAGTGGTTCCCTGGGAGTCCGCGACAATGTTTCCAACTATATGCACGCTGGCCGTGGAAGCCTTAGGAACTCTATAGGACAGTGGTTCCCTGGGAGTCCGCGACAATGTTTCCAACTATATGCACGCTGGCCGTGAAAGCCTTAGGAACTCTAAAGGACAGTGGTTCCCTGGGAGTCCGCGACAATGTTTCCAACTATATGCACGCTGGCCGTGAAAGCCTTAGGAACTCTAAAGGACAGTGGTTCCCTAGGAGTCCGCGACAATGTTTCCAACTATATGCACGCTGGCCGTGAAAGCCTTAGTAACTCTATAGGACAGTGGTTCCCTGGGAGTCCGCGACAATGTTTCCAACTATATTCACGCTGGCCGTGAAAGCCTTAGGAACTCTATAGGACAGTGGTTCCCTGGGAGTCCGCGACAATGTTTCCAACTATATGCACGCTGGCCGTGAAAGCCTTAGCAACTCTATAGGACAGTGGTTCCCTGGGAGTCCGCGACAATGTTTCCAACTATATGCACGCTGGCCGTGAAAGCCTTAGGAACTCTAAAGGACAGTGGTTCCCTAGGAGTCCGCGACAATGTTTCCAACTATATGCACGCTGGCCGTGAATGCCTTAGGAACTTATAGGACAGTGGTTCCCTGGGAGTCCGCGACAATGTTTCCAACTATATGCACGCTGGCCGTGAAAGCCTTAGCAACTCTATAGGACAGTGGTTCCCTGGGAGTCCGCTACAATGTTTTAAACTATATGCACGCTGGCCGTGAAAGCCTTAGGAACTCTATAGGACAGTGGTTCCCTGGGAGTCCGCGACAATGTTTCCAACTAGATGCACGCTGGCCGTGAAAGCCTTAGGAACTCTATAGGACAGTGGTTCCCTGGGAGTCCGCGACAATGTTTCCAACTATATGCACGCTGGCCGTGAAAGCCTTAGCAACTCTATAGGACAGTGGTTCACTGGGAGTCCGCGACAATGTTTCCAACTATATGCACGCTGGCGGTGAAAGCCTTAGCAACTCTATAGGACAGTGGTTCCCTGGGAGTCCGCGACAATGTTTCCAACTATATGCACGCTGGCGGTGAAAGCCTTAGCAACTCTATAGGACAGTGGTTCCCTGGGAGTCCGCGACAATGTTTCCAACTATATGCACGCTGGCGGTGAAAGCCTTAGCAACACTATAGGACAGTGGTTCCCTGGGAGTCCGCGACAATGTTTCCAACTATATGCACGCTGGCCTTGGAAGCCTTAGGAACTCTATAAGACAGTGGTTCCCTGGGAGTCCGCGACAATGTTTCCAACTATATGCACGCTGGCCGTGAAAGCCTTAGGAACTCTAAAGGACAGTGGTTCCCTGGGAGTCCGCGACAATGTTTCCAACTATATGCACGCTGGCCGTGAAAGCCTTAGGAACTCTAAAGGACAGTGGTTCCCTGGGAGTCCGCGACAATGTTTCCAACTATATGCACGCTGGCCGTGAAAGCCTTAGGAACTCTAAAGGTCAGTGGTTCCCTGGGAGTCCGCGACAATGTTTCCAACTATATGCACGCTGGCCGTGAAAGCCTTAGGAACTCTAAAGGACAGTGGTTCCCTGGGAGTCGCGACAATGTTTTAAACTATATGCACGCTGGCCGTGAAAGCCTTAGGAACTCTATAGGACAGTGGTTCCCTGGTAGTCCGCGACAATGTTTCCAACTATATGCACGCTGGCCGTGAAAGCCTTAGGAACTCTAAAGGACAGTGGTTCCCTGGGAGTCCGCGACAATGTTTCCAACTATATGCACGCTGGCCGTGAAAGCCTTAGGAACTCTAAAGGACAGTGGTTCCCTGGGAGTCCGCGACAATGTTTCCAACTATATGCACGCTGGCCGTGAAAGCCTTAGGAACTCTAAAGGACAGTGGTTCCCTGGGAGTCCGCGACAATGTTTCCAACTATATGCACGCTGGCCGTGAAAGCCTTAGGAACTCTAAAGGACAGTGGTTCCCTGGGAGTCCGCGACAATGTTTCCAACTATATGCACGCTGGCCGTGAAAGCCTTAGGAACTCTAAAGGACAGTGGTTCCCTGGGAGTCCGCGACAATGTTTCCAACTATATGCACGCTGGCCGTGAAAGCCTTAGGAACTCTAAAGGACAGTGGTTCCCTGGGAGTCCGCGACAATGTTTCCAACTATATGCACGCTGGCCGTGAAAGCCTTAGGAACTCTAAAGGACAGTGGTTCCCTGGGAGTCCGCGACAATGTTTCCAACTATATGCACGCTGGCCGTGAAAGCCTTAGGAACTCTAAAGGACAGTGGTTCCCTGGGAGTCCGCGACAATGTTTCCAACTATATGCACGCTGGCCGTGAAAGCCTTAGGAACTCTAAAGGACAGTGGTTCCCTGGGAGTCCGCGACAATGTTTCCAAATATATGCACGCTGCCCGTGAAAGCCTTAGGAACTCTATAGGACAGTGGTTCCCTGGGAGTCCGCGACAATGTTTCCAACTATATGCACGCTGGCCGTGAAAGCCTTAGGAACTCTATAGGACAGTGGTTCCCTGGGAGTCCGCGACAATGTTTCCAACTATATGCACGCTGCCCGTGGAAGCCTTAGGAACTCTATAGGACAGTGGTTCCCTGGGAGTCCGCGACAATGTTTCCAACTATATGCACGCTGGCCGTGAAAGCCTTAGGAACTCTAAAGGACAGTGGTTCCCTGGGAGTCCGCGACAATGTTTCCAACTATATGCACGCTGGCCGTGAAAGCCTTAGGAACTCTAAAGGACAGTGGTTCCCTAGGAGTCCGCGACAATGTTTCCAACTATATGCACGCTGGCCGTGAAAGCCTTAGTAACTCTATAGGACAGTGGTTCCCTGGGAGTCCGCGACAATGTTTCCAACTATATTCACGCTGGCCGTGAAAGCCTTAGGAACTCTATAGGACAGTGGTTCCCTGGGAGTCCGCGACAATGTTTCCAACTATATGCACGCTGGCCGTGAAAGCCTTAGCAACTCTATAGGACAGTGGTTCCCTGGGAGTCCGCGACAATGTTTTAAACTATATGCACGCTGGCCGTGAAAGCCTTAGGAACTCTAAAGGACAGTGGTTCCCTAGGAGTCCGCGACAATGTTTCCAACTATATGCACGCTGGCCGCGAAAGCCTTAGGAACTTATAGGACAGTGGTTCCCTGGGAGTCCGCGACAATGTTTCCAACTATATGCACGCTGGCCGTGAAAGCCTTAGCAACTCTATAGGACAGTGGTTCCCTGGGAGTCCGCTACAATGTTTTAAACTATATGCACGCTGGCCGTGAAAGCCTTAGGAACTCTATAGGACAGTGGTTCCCTGGGAGTCCGCGACAATGTTTCCAACTAGATGCACGCTGGCCGTGAAAGCCTTAGGAACTCTATAGGACAGTGGTTCCCTGGGAGTCCGCGACAATGTTTCCAACTATATGCACGCTGGCCGTGAAAGCCTTAGGAACTCTAAAGGACAGTGGTTCCCTGGGAGTCCGCGACAATGTTTCCAACTATATGCACGCTGGCCGTGAAAGCCTTAGGAACTCTAAAGGACAGTGGTTCCCTGGGAGTCCGCGACAATGTTTCCAACTATATGCACGCTGGCCGTGAAAGCCTTAGGAACTCTAAAGGACAGTGGTTCCCTGGGAGTCCGCGACAATGTTTCCAACTATATGCACGCTGGCCGTGAAAGCCTTAGGAACTCTAAAGGACAGTGGTTCCCTGGGAGTCGCGACAATGTTTTAAACTATATGCACGCTGGCCGTGAAAGCCTTAGGAACTCTATAGGACAGTGGTTCCCTGGGAGTCCGCGACAATGTTTCCAACTATATGCACGCTGGCCGTGAAAGCCTTAGGAACTCGAAAGGACAGTGGTTCCCTGGGAGTCCGCGACAATGTTTCCAACTATATGCACGCTGGCCGTGAAAGCGTTAGGAACTCTAAAGGACAGTGGTTCCCTGGGAGTCCGCGACAATGTTTCCAACTATATGCACGCTGGCCGTGAAAGCCTTAGGAACTCTAAAGGACAGTGGTTCCCTGGGAGTCCGCGACAATGTTTCCAACTATATGCACGCTGGCCGTGAAAGCCTTAGGAACTCTAAAGGACAGTGGTTCCCTGGGAGTCCGCGACAATGTTTCCAACTATATGCACGCTGGCCGTGAAAGCCTTAGGAACTCTAAAGGACAGTGGTTCCCTGGGAGTCCGCGACAATGTTTCCAACTAGATGCACGCTGGCCGTGAAAGCCTTAGGAACTCTAAAGGACAGTGGTTCCCTGGGAGTCCGCGACAATGTTTCCAACTATATGCACGCTGGCCGTGAAAGCCTTAGGAACTCTAAAGGACAGTGGTTCCCTGGGAGTCCGCGACAATGTTTCCAACTATATGCACGCTGGCCGTGAAAGCCTTAGGAACTCTAAAGGACAGTGGTTCCCTGGGAGTCCGCGACAATGTTTCCAACTATATGCACGCTGGCCGTGAAAGCCTTAGGAACTCTAAAGGACAGTGGTTCCCTGGGAGTCCGCGACAATGTTTCCAACTATATGCACGCTGGCCGTGAAAGCCTTAGGAACTCTAAAGGACAGTGGTTCCCTGGGAGTCCGCGACAATGTTTCCAACTATATGCACGCTGGCCGTGAAAGCCTTAGGAAATTCTAAAGGACAGTGGTTCCCTGGGAGTCCGCGACAATGTTTCCAAATATATGCACGCTGCCCGTGAAAGCCTTAGGAACTCTATAGGACAGTGGTTCCCTGGGAGTCCGCGACAATGTTTCCAACTATATGCACGCTGGCCGTGGAAGCCTTAGGAACTCTATAGGACAGTGGTTCCCTGGGAGTCCGCGACAATGTTTCCAACTATATGCACGCTGGCCGTGGAAGCCTTAGGAACTCTATAGGACAGTGGTTCCCTGGGAGTCCGCGACAATGTTTCCAACTATATGCACGCTGGCCGTGAAAGCCTTAGCAACTCTATAGGACTGTGGTTCCCTGGGAGTCCGCAACAATGTTTCAGGGGTCCGGGGACACTTTTAAGAAAAACCCGAATATATCGTAATTTTCTCCGATTTTTTTATAGTCTAAAATCTAAATTTTAGTATGTTTAATCAATTAGTAGAAGATTGCAGTATTTTTTTTTGTTCAAACTACTTGTAATTGTAAAAGTATTTTCAAACTAATGGCTTTAATAATGTCTTTAAATCGTAGCAGATCTGTTTGTAATGCCTAGCGCGCCACATCAACGCAGAACTGATCGCGCTGTTTTAGTCCTCGTATAAGCACTGTATCTTGCATATAAGCACAGTGCTTATAGCACAAGTATCTAAGCAAAACGTTTTCCGTGTAGCTTGTTTTACGCCTAAGTAGCTGGATTTCGACCTGTGTGGCTGGAAAGATAGAACCGAGGTTGGCAATGTTAAGAAATAAACTTGATGTCGAGAGTGACAATATTAAAATTATCAGACTGCAATTATATAAAATATTAAACCCAATATTGCAGAGATAAGTGTTCAAAAGCAGCTTCATTGTTCACATTAAGCCATATTTGATACCGTTAATATTATAATTTTGCAAGTTAATAGAATTTTGATTTTAATACATTTTAATTAAAATATAAGATTAATGAAGAAAGTTGTGTTAGTGGTTAAAATCACAAGCAGAATTATCACTGTTGCACACCGCTATAAAAAAATTATTCCGATTAGCGCTTTCAAGCTTCACAGCCCATCGTCAGATTTCCGATCTGACGATGAGCTGTGAAGCTTGAAAGCGCTAATCGGAATAATTTTTATATAGTGGTGTGCAACAGTGATAATTCTGCTTGTAAAATATAAGAGTTTGTATCATATTTACCGTTTGTTTTGTTTCGTAACTCAGACGGGGTCCGTGAAATGTTTATTTTTTAGGGGGTCCGCGGACTGAAACGTTTGGGAACCACTGGTACAGGACATTGCAGTCAGTTGCGAACAGTGGAATAGAGTTGACAGTGGTATCATTACTTTGGCTGAAGACCAAGGAATTTCAAGGTGTCAGCAAGTCGAAGTAAGCGTAAACGAGCTATTAGATTCTGTAACAACAAATGTCATCATAACAGCTCACATTGCACAAAAAGTTAAAGTATTTCGCACTCACTGTTAAGTTCGTAGCAGTTTCTTCAACTATCATAAAAAACAGGTTAAAAAATTCATTTCATTATATTACCAAAGTAATAAAGATAATATAATAGCTTGCAGCAACACGGACAAATGTTATGACAACTCAGACCGTACAAAGATCTACACGTAGAAAATAATATTTTAATAATATTAAAAATCGTTAGTCTATCTTTTTACGTTATTTGTTCAACTTTTATAATTTTTGTTTTTTTGTATTTTGTATGTACTGCTGTATTGTCAACATAACAATTTAGTATAACGTGCGATTCTTAACAGTTATATTATTAGTCAGTGAATGCTAATAATTCACCATTACGTCCGTCATGAACGTTAATTTCGTTGAAAACATGGAAAGCGAAATAATTAAAATGATTTTCTCCAAGTAAATTCTTACACCCATAATCGGTCAAAGCCCGTAGGACTCGTAATTTTATTACTGTATTATTATATTATATAACAAATTATTAAATTATTGTAAAACAAATTTTATTAAAATAATACAAATTATTGTATTTGTGTATCGGGCACTGGAAGCGGCACTGAAGGGTTAAAATTTTGAAAAACAAAACTCCATCAGGGAAACGAGAATCTTAACTGGAATCTGAATATATTGTTCAGGTTTTAAAATTTCAAAATTTTGAGACACCGGAGACCAAAAATTGAATCAAAAGCTTGTAAAAATTGTGTAAATCCATACAAGGTAACAAATTAAAGAGAATTTTAACAAAATCTTAACATAATGATTTTTTGGAAATTTAAAACTTTTAAAACACAAGGGCTAAATTTTTGAAGAATTATAAAACTCCATGCCGAGTATCAGATTACAGAGAATTCTACCCAAACCCAAATGTATTGTTTACTTACTAAAAAATGTTTAACTTTAGGTCCACTTTAGAGCCACTATAAGGACCAAAAAAATAAATCAAAATTTAGAAATACCTTATTCACCAGATTTCAGACTTTGACGATAAAATAAACACTACACCAAAATAGGCCTACCAAGCATTGCAAACGGGAACAAATTATACGTTTAACTTTCCTTTCTAGTAAACGTTAACTTATACTACACGCTTAATTTGTGACACACACTTGCAGGCTCCGTGTTGCGGTATCGCGCAAGAGAACGTGGAGATTCGAACCCGCGAATAACGAATTGTCTTCAACAAGAATACATGCGCACGTTTGTATATCGAACGAATTCGATTGTGTTCACACAGACACAATTCAATCGCGAGCAATGAATCGAACGCGTCGCGTCGACTATGTTGTTAGTTTCCGAAATTATTATTTGTTCGCAAAGATTGTCTTTCATCGCTTATGCGTGCGTGTAATGCTTTCTGCCATCAGCCGTGTTAGCGATATTCAATATACGAGAACGATTTGCATTCACTGAAAATGAGATACTTCGAAGTGGGCATCGACTCAGCGACCGTTCGCGTAGCAACACTGAGCTGCAGAAGTCATTTATCAGTCTATTGTCTTGTTAATGACAAAGATAACGGGAGCTTGTCTAAGCGTCGAACTAAAATCGCTTCAGGCAAGTGTGTGAGAGAGAGAGAGAGAGAGAGAGAGAGAGATTACGAAAAGAGGTGAATTCCCAAGCAGCATGGTTGTGTTTGCTGTTTCCTGAACTCCTATCGGAAGACAAACAGAGTGTAGTATTGCTTCAGTTCCAATTGTTTGCACAGTTGTGTGTGTTTGTGAGTGTATGGGAATCACGTAATCGCATCAGCGACCGATACCGTCATATTCTCATGCAGTTTTACGGCCCGGTTATCGGATCGCCTGTAAAGTTATACCGTACATACGATATAGAAATTGTCGACAATGGCATTCTCCTGAATTCATTGACCTATTTCGCTTCCAACGACACTTCTTGAGACTCTTTCTACTCAGTGTTGCCACCTTTCCAATGCTGCTCATCGAGATGACTGACCCCGCCCCCCCAACGAATTAGTAATCTTCTGACAGTTATCAGGTTCGACCGGACTTTGCCAGACACTCTTTACTGCCACAGAACTATGTCTAGTAAACTTTCTGAGCTGCAGAACTCGCTCACTATTTTAAACGAAGAACATAATTATATTATTAGATAAAATCAAATTAATAAATTTTAATTTTTTACTTCCATGTTCCGTAAGGAAATGGAAGTTTGGTAATCGCGAAAACAAATCGTGTCTGAGATAAGGGCAGATTCTGATTGTACTACCCTCAAAACATGAAGAAAAGTCATTTTTCCTAAAAGTGTGTGTGTGTGTCTGTGTGTAGAATTCTTCCTATTGCGAACGATAACTGCCCCAAATTCAAACAGAATCAAATAATTTTTTGCATATGTGCCCCAGTTGTAGAGGACTCAAAGCCTATTGATTTTGGTGAAGATCGGTTAAGGGGAAGGGGTAGTTTACCTGCAGCATTTTACGTTTTAACAAGAGTAAAGTACTTAATTTTGATAAATAAAGTATCCTGAAAAGAAGGTCTTAATAATCCACTGTAGAAAGGTTGATGAAATATCTATAAATGAAAAGGATAGTTGAAGGGGAAAGGGGTAATTTTACTTCCACGTTCCATAAGGAAATGGAAGTATGGTCATGGCGAAAAAAATCGTGTTCTAGATAACGGCAGATTCTGATTGTACTACCATCAAAAGATGAAGAAAAGTCATTTTTCGAAAAGTGTCTGTGTGTGTCTGTGTAGAATTTTTTTTTGGCAAACGATAATAGCCGCAAAGTCAAACAGAATCAAATAATGTTTTGCATACAGCTCTGAATTGTAGATAACTCAAGGCCTACTGATTTTGGTGAAGATCGGTTAAGTAAACCGGGTAAGTTTACCTGCAACGTTTTACGTTTTAACAAGAGTAAAGTGCTTAATTTTAATAAATAAAGTATCCTGAAAATAAGGTCATAATAATCTACTGTAGAAAGGTAAATGAAATATCTATAAATGAAAAGGGTAGTTGAAGGGGGAGGGTGTAATTTTTTTATAAATTAAAATGGTAGTTGATGATGGAGGAAGTAAATTTTTAAGTTTTCTTTGTGTAATACGTTATTGACAACAAAGAAGTAGTTTCTATGGAAACATTTCATTTCACTTTAAACAAATTCTATATTAAAACGTTTTTCTCCACTCGCTGTGGTGTCTGTCTGTCCGTGTGGAATCTTGCGATTGATTTTTAACTACCTTCCAGACTAGCTAGAGATTTGAAATTTGGCACACTTATGTATCTCCGATGACAATACAATAATCCATTGAAAAATTGTGAAAATTGTGAATTTTGCAAAATTGTGAAAAATTAAAATTTTGCACACTTATGTATCTCAGATGACAACAATACAATAATCCATTGATGAAAATGTAAAATCAATTTTAATAAAAAAATCAAGAAAATTGTCAATTTTGCAAAATTATGAAAATTTGAAATTGTGCACACTTTGGCATTTTGAAACCACTTTCAACAAAGCATCAATCTACTTACTGAAAACACAATTCAAAATGTAATATAAAACTTCACACATCAAAACAATAACAGTAAACAATATTTCTGCATTAGTACACATGTTTTTCAGCTGTTTAACAAGTGTACCAACATTTGAAAGAAACATTATAGAGGTATAAATAAGCGTGAATGTATAAAAGACACTATTTACATTTTGCGTTACTATGGAAACAAAAATCAACGCTGTATTGAGTCAAACAAAAAAGTACAGTATTAATAAAAATACTTATTGTTATCCGATTTTCATGATTTTTATACCATTTTATTCAGAAAAGTGTAAAGAAAAATATAAAAATAAAAACGCAATTTGCTAGCATATAAAAACAAAAGTGTATGCTAGTGTTTGTTAAGTGAAACAAAAGTGTATGCTAGTGTAATATTAACGTATTCTGAAAGATGCCTAACTCGCGTGTTCGTGCACTTGTGTGGTTACAAAGGACAGTTGTGCTTTAAGTACTTCTTTGTAAGAGCCGCTTCTTTGTAATGATGAAGGAGACGGCGACTCAAAAGAAGCGACGATTGGAGAAGAAGCGACAACACTATCGGCTCAAGCGTTCGCAAGAAACGGCTGAAGTTAAATTAAAGCGACTTGTAAATCGTAAAAAACGCGTGTCACAAGCTCGTGCTATTGAAACCGACGACCAATACGCTTATCGTCTTGCTAAAGATAGAGAACATAATACCTCTCAAGCTCGTGCTATTGAAACTAAAGACCAACGCGCTTATCGTCTTGCTAAAGATCGAGAATACACTTCTCAAGCTCGTGCGATGGAAGATCAACGCGCTTCTCGACGCGAAAGAGATAGAGTAAAGTGCTTAATTTTGATAAATAAAGTATCCTGAAAATAAGGTCATAATAATCTACTGTAGAAAGGTAGATGAAATATCTATAAATGAAAAGGGTAGTTGAAGGGGGGAGGGTGTAATTTTTTTTATAAATTAAAATGGTAGTTGATGATGGAGGACGACACCTCTCAAGCACGACTCTATGAGACAGAACAAACGCGTAAGGATATACAGCAATGTCGCCGCGATGCTCGTGCTCAGCGTGCTGCTGATGCGCAAGAGTTCCATAAGGAAATCTACAACTTCTGCGATAGGACATGTGATATCTGCACAAAGCAGTGTTACGCTAATCAAGTGGTAAAATATCATATGATTGCTGCCAAATCATATCTACCTCCGGAACTCACGAACAAAAATGTATTGGAAGTTTGCCATCGATGTCATTGCCATTTGAAAAACAATCGCAAGACTAAACATCCATCAAAGGCGTACTGGAATAATATGGAGCCCGGTGGCATTCCAAGTGAAATTAAAGTTCTCACTCAGTTTGAGCAAAAACTCTTGTCTCGCATGATACCTTACGTTAAAATAGTCAAATTCGACGGCAGATATGGCCAATACGGATTCAAAGGCTGTTCGTACTTGACATTTTCGAGGTAAGCGAGAAGCTGCCTTCTATGTTGCCTCGCGACAGTGATAATGTGGGAATGGTTGTAGTCACAGAGACTCTCGAAAATTTAAATATCTCTCGTGAATACACAATTTCACGCGAACGGGTGTATGCTGCGCTTAGCTGGCTCTTGGCAAACAATCCGCTTTATAAGGACGTGACAATCGACGAATTTGCAAGACTCGACCGACAAGACATGATTCACGTTGTTCCAGCTGAGCCACAACAGAAGCAAGCTTATTGCAATGAGGCTCATAGCAACGATAATTTTGCCAATGATGATCAGTTGCAAAGTGCATACATGCCAATTTGTGACGCTTCAAGGATTGTTCGCGCTTCCTGGCATCAGGGTCGGAGTGACATTTTAAATTCCAGTTACGCTGGTTCGCAGTGCTTTGCTATGGTCACAGCAAATATTATTAGAGCCACCATTCTTCCTCCTGGTCGTTGGACCACTAATACCTTGAACCAGAATATGATTGAAGCGGATGGTTTTTGTGCGCTAATTCACTTTGAGACTGAAACAAGAGGTGAGGAGGCTTTTCCAATACCTTCTGATGGCTACCTGCAACTACGCAATCTGGACGTAGTCAAGAACGATATTCTAATGTTTGACAATTCGTTCGAGCTCGTTTATGATGACAACTGGCTATGCCAGGGCAGCTTGATGGATCGCATGAATGATGGAATCATCGGCCGAACTTTGCAAAATGCTATTAGTTATTTGTTTGCAGAACATCAAGCTGGCGTTCTTGTTGTTGCGTCAAAGTCATTAGGCCTCATGCACTTCAATGACAAGTATTACTTTACCGACTCGCATGCTTGCGGCATCAAAGGTGCAAGCGCACGATGTGGTGACGGTAAAGCATGCATCATTGAATGCGACACGATTGAGGAATTTGTTCGCATTTGTCGACGCACCGTTCACTCGAAAAATGAACCTTTTGTGATTTACTTCATCGACGTGCGTGTGAAGGGCGTTGTCGTTCAGATGGATGAACGTTTGCGACAACATCAGCATGATATACCACAAGCAACTCATGATGATCCCGTGGTTGATGTGCCTCCTATGGTTGATACACATCCCACACCCGAAAAGCATATTCATGTTCAGACATCAGTCATGGCTCCTATCGATGTCGCTCAACCAGATGTTGACGAAGTGTTAGATGATGCATTTGTTGATGGCGAAAATTTAAACGAAATTAAACGTAAGACGAAGGACAATGTTGTTAACATAAATCACGAATTAAGAGCAGAAGAGTATTCGTGGTAGATGCTTTTTCCGTATGGAAACAATGGTTTGAAGGAGAACCGTGAAGTGATTATTACGCCATTAGATTACTTTCAATCGAGAATCCTTTGGTCGCGATACACGGTTCCAGCGCAATGACTTCTATGCGCTTTCGATGAACGAATATCTCAAAATTCAGTCCAGTATTTCTGCTTGCTGCAAGAAGGTAAGAGGACAAGAGGGAGCTGTCGAAGATCTTCACCTCTACATGCGAAACTTACGTGGGTCTGCAGCATAACTTACTGACGAATGGCGCATAACGAATTGATAGCGCAAATTCGTTGCCTTGGACCACCAACTTGGTTCTTAACATTGAGCTGCAATGACATCAACTGGCCAGACATGCGAAGAGCTCTCTTGATTGCTGACAAACGATCGAATGAGGACCCAACAAATATCAGTGTTGACGAATCGCAGCGTCTTATTGAACAATACCCGGTTGTAGTCAGACGTCATTTCATGAGGAGATTTAATGCCTTCATGAAATATATTAATAACAACGCGAAGATTTTAGGTGGCAAAGTTAGAGATTACTGGTGGCGTGTGGAATTTCAAAATCGAGGCAGTCCGCACATCCACATGGTTGTTTGGATTGAGAATGCACCTTCATTCGAGACCGAAGAAGGAATTGAAATAATCGATGCAGTAATCTCATGCCGACTCCCATCTGAATCTGAAGGTCCTGATATGCACAAATTGGTTAAGCGCAATCAAACGCATCACCACACTCATACATGTTACAAAAACAACTCTCAAACATGTCGCTTCGCCTTTCCGCGTAAGCCGTGTCAGCACACTCGCATTGTTGCTCAAACTTCAGACGAGTTCATAAGAAATGGCGGACGGTTCTGCATTCTGAAGCGACGAACTGAGGAAAAATTGATAAATAACTACTGCTCCGCGATCCTTCAATTGTGGGATGGCAACATTGACATTCAGCCATGTGGAACGAACGAGGCAATCGCCCATTACGTTGCGAAATATATCGCAAAGTCTGAGCCCGTAAACTTGAATCAGGGTATTGCAGAGGCGATCAGACGAATTCGTCAAGAAGATTCAAATGTTGCTCGCAAGTTGTTTAAAATATGCATGAGAATTATGAAGGAGCGTCAAATTTCTGCATGCGAATGTGTATTCCGGTTGTGTCACCTTCCATTCCGCGGAAGTTCGAGAAAGTGCGTATTCTTGAACACGCGTAAGCCTGAACAACGATATCACGTCCTGAAGTTTGACGGCAATCAGGCAACGGGAGTGTGCTCCAACATCTTTGAGCGATACGAGAAGCGCCCTACAAATCATTCAGAATACAACTTCAAGGATATGAGTTTGGTTGAGTTTGCAATGCAATTTGAGCCATACTACACCAACAAAGGCGACACTGAAGAAAGCCTTGATGAAGACGATGCGGAACAGTCACAACAAAGGCGAAAGCTCATTACTCTCACAGACAAATCAAAAATGGTTGTACGAAATTTCCAGCGGTCGTACGAGTGCCATTCTTCATGATGCACACGGATCCCGAGAACTACTTCTATAGCCTTCTTCTTCAATATCAGCCTTACGAATCTGAGAGTGCTCTGCTCGGAGAATTTGATAATGCGCGAGATGCATTCCTTGCCCGTGAACAAGAATTGAAGGAGAAGAGCAAACACATGGAGGCTTTCCGCAAAATAGATCGCCAACTTGAGATCGCTTTCAACCAAGCTCATGCATTCGATATTCTGCAGCGATCCCAAGAGTTTGTTGAAGAAGAGCTCGAGGAAGAAATTCCCGACCAATTGATGAACAATTCCAATCGGCTTGTGCTGCGATGAACATCAAGCAGCGAGAGCTCTTCTCTGCAGTCACTCGCAGCATTCAGGAGCAGCTGAGCGGAAGCAAACAACGCCTCAGGCTGTTTGTGACTGGCGAAGCTGGAGTCGGCAAGACCTTCACTTTTAATGCACTGAAAAATCAAGTCAATCGCTGCTTCGGCAAAAATGCAGTGAAAGTTGCAGCTTTAACGGATGTAGCTGCGAGACTAGTCGGTGGATCAACTCTACATACTATGCTCAAGTTACCGGTTCAAAAGGATGGCTTCATTGTCTCCAACATGCCGATGTTGACGGGAAATTATTTAAAGATTATGCGAAAGCAGTGGAAGGATATTGAATACATCTTCATTGATGAAATTTCGATGGTCCCTTACGAGATGCTTTGCATGATTGACTCGCGATTAAGACAGCTCAAGAATAAGGATGATGAAGCATTTGGAGGTCTCAACATCATGCTGTTTGGTGACTTGATGCACCTTCCACCCGTTAAAGGAGCTCAGGTTTTTGAACAACCAGTACGATTCTTGCCAGCACCACACCTCTGGCGCTACTTCAGATTGGTTGAGCTTACCGAGAATATGCGCCAGCAGGGCGACACGTGTTTTGCCGATCTGCTCAATGCTCTTCGAATTGGTGAGCTCAAGGGTCCCCACTTTGACTTGCTGCTGTCGAAGACGTTGGTGGATGCAACAGGCGAATTCGCCTTGAACAAGGCGATTCGCATCTATCCATTGAGAGCGCAAGTAGATGCCCACAACAATGCTGTTCTTGAGTTCTACCGATCACAGGGAGAGAGAATATACAAAATAAAGGCGCAAGATCATGTAGCCGATGCTACGCGCAATGTCGAAAATGTCAACTTGGACAATATCATCCCAGCCGACATCAACAAGACTGGGGGCTTGCCCAAGGAATTAGAGATATTTATCGGTGCAAAAGTAATGTTACGATCCAACATCAATGTCGAGAAGGGTCTTGTGAATGGCACAATTGGCAATATCACCGAGATAATTTGGCCGTATTTCCGTCGCGACCAGATATACGACACAGATGTTCCCTCTGTTCGCATAGACTTCGGTAGGGATGGCATTCATCTGATTGAACCTCAATCTATTCAGTTTCCTGCTAAATTCAACTATGGAACGACCGAGAGACGAATGCTACCCATTGTCTTGTGTTGGGCTTGCACAGTTCATAAGATGCAAGGCTGCACCGTCGATTATGCAGTCGTGTACCTTGGAAAATGCTTATTCCAAAAGGGACAAGCATACGTCGCTTTAAGTAGAGTGAGATCGCTGGATGGAGTGCGAATCGTGGATATGGAGTGCAGTAAGCTCTCGGGAAAGATACCCTGCAACGAAAAAGCCATTGAGGAGATGGAGAGACTGCGAAAATATAATCCTCCAGATGATCCTCAACCAAGTTGAAGGAATTGTACTCAGAAGTAATTTCGAGAGATTGTTTAAATTATAATTACTCTGCTCTTTAATCTTGCTTTTGTTTATAACTGATGTACTATTGCGCTACTCATTCTATGTAATTATGTTAAATTTTGTATACTTATGCATTAGCCCTATGGGGTAAATCCCCACGGGTAAATATATAGTCTATCTATCTATCTATCTATCTCTCTCTCTCGTTCCAGCACTCCAGAACATAATTGTCGAGCACATTTGCAGGACTCAGAGACTAAAAATGATAAAATAATATATAGTTAAAAAAAATTAAAAAAAAACGTTTTTCTAATGGACTAAAAATATCAAAATAATTATATTTTGGAAATACTTAAAACACCTGAGACCAAATATCAGCTACAATGAAAAACGTGGCGCGCATTTCAGAAAATACGATCGTTACTCATATCATACGGTTTAATGGAATTCAGTAATTGTTTCTCTAATAATATATTCAGAGGTATGAGTTTGAAAATAGAAGTCATTCGTGAAAATACTTGAATACATAGTAATACTTGAAACAACTGAGACCAAATAACAGCTAATACAATGAAAAACGTGGGGCGCATACCTCTTAATATACTATTAGAGAAACAATTACTGGAGTTTTTTAGTTATATTGTTGTTTTTTGTTGACAATGTTCTGTTGCTTCCTTCTTCAATGTACTGTTGCAGACGTCTCCATAATTCAATAGGTTTCAGATAGTCACAATTAAGTGCTAAATGAATTTTCAATGGATTTGGAAATTCAAAGTGATGACCACACTGATGACATACATAATGTTTCTCACCTGAAAACAGTTTAGTTATCTTAATACACAAAAACGTTTTTGTCAGAAGACTTGCACAAAATTTTGTCTTATTAGGTAGACAAAATTTAGTTTTTTCTTTCATATGTTTTTTTTTCAGCTGGGTATGTGTCCCACGTTTTTCATTGTATTAGCTGTTATTTGGTCTCAGTTGTTTCAAGTATTACCACGTATTCAAGTATTTTCATGAATGACTTCTATTTTCAAACTCATACCTCTGAATATATTATTAGAGAAACAATTACTGAATTCCATTAAACCGTATGATATGAGTAACGATCGTATTTTCTGAAATGCGCGCCACGTTTTTCATTGTAGCTGATATTTGGTCTCAGGTGTGTTAAGTATTTCCAAAATATAATTATTTTGATATTTTTAGTCCATTAGAAAAACGTTTTTTTTTTAAATTTTTTTTAACTATATATTATTTCATTTTAATTTAAATCGTGTATGAGAGTAAATATATCGTTCGTGGCAGGCAAGCATATCTCAATTATGTAATGTTTACGTTTCCATTTTATTATTATGATTATCGCAATAAAAAGGCAGGCAACACACACACACACACACACACACACACACACACACACACACACACACACAATTCGCGTTTTTTCTGGCCTCCTCACTCATGTTTATGTTCTTACATTTGCACGCTTTTTAAACGGAAAGTGCCGAAACCCACACCAACGCAACGCGTGCAAGCCGAAAAAGTGTCCAGCGTGGATAGCGATTTGCTTCCCGTGAATCGCTGGGCAGTGTAACTGACGTGTTTACGGTTCATAGACAGACTTTTCGTCTTTAGGGAATGAACCCTCTGCAAGATGCTCAGGGTCCATGAGTGACTTCGGAGCGCTTCGAGGAGGGATGATTATCTGCGTTGTTCGGTTTCTTTATTATAAGAATAAAGTAAGCCTACCTAATTTTTATGGATAAAGTGACTGAAAATAACATTATATTAAACGACTACCCCATAATAACAAAAATATCTATAAATAGTGAAATTAGTTTGAGGGTGGGCGATATTTTTTTTTAGAAATTACCGAACCGAATTCAAGTAAATTATTTCAAACATAAATCTTACAACATGGAAGTCATGTATGGTTCTCCATACCGATTTTTTTGTATTGACGTTATAAATTTTTTCGACCGAAAACTTGAAAATTTCAATAAAATATTAACAATTGATATCGTTCCATCGTTACGTAACCACGGATACGTAAACAAAATAATTTGTTGTTTTCAGAAATTTACAGATAAACGCCGGGCGGTATTTGTTTCGCGTTGTTTAAATAAAACATAATTTAATCAAATTAATTCTTTATTTTTAAAATATTAACAACTAGATACAATTCGTATTTTGATTATCTTTCTCAGCGTTTTTACCAGAAGCATGCTGATATATTTGGTTTCGTTCTGAGTGCACATATTAAAAATGCCTTTATAATTAATTAGAACATGGAAGTCATGTATGGTTCTCCATACCGATTTTTTTTTAACTGAATCAAATTCTACCTGTGTGGCATACGATTCTTAGTGTTAGTCGATAAACGCCACGAAGCGGTGATCGTACGTCATTCTTCATTACTAACTAATAACTGAAAACAATTTGTAAAGTTATAGCTTACAAACGTTTTGAAGACTGTACAGAATTTGCAAGGAGTGTTGACAAATATTAATTTTCTCAAATTGTTAAAGATACCGAGTCTGTATTTTAAACAAAATTTCTCATAATTTAATGTCCCACATGAATTTTTTATAACTTTCCAAAATTTTGATTTACATTTTTTTCTCTTAAATTGGCTCTAAAGTGGTCCTAAAGTTAAAGTTAATGTTTTCTAAACTAAACAATACATTTGGATCTCGGTAAAATTCTCTTTGATCTGATACCCGGCATGGAGTTTTATAATTTTTCAATTTTCCGGACCCTTGTGTCCTAAAATTTTTAAATTTCCAAAAAATCATTACGTTAAGAGATTTTTTTAAAATTCTGTTTGATATGATGCTCTGTATGGACTTACACAATTTTTACAAACTTTTGATTTCACTTTTTGGTCTCTAGTGTCTCAAAATTTTGATTTTTTTCAAATCTGAACATTATATTCAAATAATATTATATTCAAATTCTCGTACCCCTGGTGGAGTTTTGGTTTCTTAAAAATTTTAACCCATTCACATTTTTGCCCGTCACTATTTTTGGAGGACTGTTTTCAAAAACAGTTGGTATTTAGGAGGGGTAAAAGTATGGACACACTTACTAAGTTTTACGAAAATCAATTCAAACGTTATCCTGAGACTTAGCGCAAACAGACAGACAGACAGACAAATGCTCAATGGTCGAGACCAAACTGAGATTAGCTTCGCTCGTTCAAATATTTTCTTTAATGAATTACTAATGAAATCAGCATTATAATTGAACACACCTCAGTACACGTGCAGAAATATTAAAAAAAACAGCGTTTCAGTTTAAAAAAATATTCAAATCAATAATACGATGCTACGAAATGTTGCCAAAGTTGAAACAAACTTTCAGTTTACATTACAAATACGTGCTTAGCAGTCTGTTAAAACACTATTTACGGAGAAATTTTAACTGTAGTGTTGTCGATCACACTCTTCAGTCTATTTTTAAATTTACGAATTTCAACAAAAAATCTTTGGAAAACCGGACAATCAAGACAGAGAAAGCGGCAACCAGCAGGCTGCTGTCCATGGGTTGTGCGAGGCGAAGAGCATGCCGTCGTCCGCTGTTGTGTCGCGTCCCGTGCTTCTTGTAGAGTTCCCGCCGCGGGGACCACGATGCGCTGCTACCGGCCGAGGGATTTCAGTTACACAGGTCTAATTGAGCGTGAGTGTTCGCCGAGGCCGGGACCTGGCACAGAGGGGTTGCGATCGAGGGCGCTAATTAGGTGATTGCCCTCAAACCGGGTACAACGCCGGTAGAACTTTCTGGAAAGTGTCCGTATGGCGGCGTTCAGGGAACGGTCTCAAACCGGGTACAACGCCGGTAGAACTTTCTGGAAAGTGTCCGTGTGGCGGCGTTCAGGGAACGGACACGAAGGGATTGTCGGATGGTATGGTTTGAAGTTTTACAAGCCCAGCGCAGTCCTCGGTCCAGGACAGACTGAAGCTTACGCTTATGGGTTTTTACGAAGTAACACCGTACAGGGTTCGCGTAGGTACGGCTAGACGGCGGGTCGTAAAGACGATTGGCAGTTTTGCGGGCTACTTGCTGGGAACGTTTGCGCCAGGTGAGACAACGATCCAGGTGGAGCCCGAGAGACCAGGGCAGGGCAGTATCGCCTCTCCGTTCACTGTTTAGTTGATAGCACGGGGCCTTATGAGGGGTCGTCGCGCTACTACCTGCCCTAACTACATCGTCACTCTCTAATGCTTCATTGATGTTACTAAATCATACGTAGCAAAGGCTTATTATTAAAATAAAACGCATATGAACTAAAATAAAATAAGCTTTATCTTAAGTTGCATTGATTTATATTTAGAGCTAGGATTCGTATGTAAATACACATTCTTTCCCTTTTGCTTATACATAACTAAAAATGATAAATGTCCGTGAATTAGAACCTTAGCTATCATATAATGACATTTTGTTGTTACATATTTTACATATTTGATCATAATGACATTTTTTACATATTTTTACTTTTTTAAACATATTTTTACTTTTTTTTTATGTAAAATTACATATTCTGTCTCTTCATCAACTTCCTCAGCTTATCCCGCTTGCGTAGGGTCGCTGTTTGCACGCACTAAGGCGTGTTAGAGTTGTGGCCGGGGATTTAAGGTCGGATGCCCTTCCTGACACCGCGGGATTTTTCAACTGAAAATCTCGCACCGACACACTGGGATTCGAACCACGGTCGCCGGCGTGAGAGGCGAGCAGCGAAGCCGCTACACCATCCCGCTCCCCTACTATTCTGTCTCTTACTGTAAAAAAAGTATTTTTTCGCAAGTGAAATATACGGTAATTTAAAACAGTCCGTATGACAATATTTGTTCACTAGAAACTCACGTACCTGAAACGGATTTTCCAAGCTATTTATAAGCTGCTGAGAAAGGGCCAGGGAAGAATTCCAAGAAAGATATTAGTGGAGAAAAGAACAATTCGTTGCCGATTGTGTTTTGCTTATTCACTCCGTTTTCAGAAACGATAAGCAACAGTTGTTTTGGACAAATAGCTCCGTTTCTAGGAAAACAGTCCGTTTTGCTTACAAACAGAGTGCGTGGTGGGGTGGGTACTAGTAAATGGAGAGGCTAAGTGGAAAGGGGCAGAGTAAAGAGTAAACTGTTTGTGTGCGTGAGAAAGAACAGTTCGTTCGTTTTTCTCGGTGAATTCTTGAGTTCGTACGTTTAGTATCGCTTTGGCAACCACAGTGTTTAATTGAATTCCACCTGTGATGCCTCATGTAGCGTCAAAATTATCATCGAAGTTAAAGTCGTGGGTTACAATAGATGATTCGTTCACTACTGATGGAGCTGTGTTTATCTGCCAGGCTTGTAATAAGAAGATTACATGTTCAATGAAATCACAACTTGAACAACATGTGCGCAGTGCCCTGCATACTAGGAATAAAGCACTACAAACATCTAAAAAGCAAGTCCTTCTATCTCAAATGCAACAGTCTTCAAGTGCAAGGAATGAATTCTTCAATGACATGTGTACTGCTATGGTTGCCGCAAATATCCCGTGGTACAAAATCCAGGTACCTAAATATCGCGCATTTTTAGAGAAGTATTGCGGGAGGCAGATACCTAACGATTCTACGCTCCGAAAAAACTACCTGCATTTGTGTTACGAGGAAGCGCTGGCATACGTGCGACGTCATATAGACAGCAACTATATATGGATCGCTGTCGATGAAACTACGGATGTGAAAGGGCGCTATGTTGCCAACCTTGTGATTGGTAAGCTGGATGGAGAAGAATCCCCTACACCTTTTCTGATTTCTTTGAAAGTGTTGGAAGAACACACAAATCATGCAACAGTTGCTCGTTTTGTGAATGATGGACTTAAAGTGTTGTGGCCTGAAGGCGTTCAAGAAGATAAAGTTCTTGTTCTTTATTCTGATGCTGCAGCGTACATGCTAAAGGCGGGAACTGCTCAAAATATGATCCATTTCACCTGTCTCGCCCATGGACTGCAACGTGTCGCCGAAGAAGTGCGAAGTAAATATCCACAAGTGAAAAGCATTATTTCAAACACCAAGAAAGTATTCGTTAAAGCCCCCCAACGTGTGTTGCACTACAGAGAACAATTGCCAAATGTGAAATTGCCCCCGGAACCTGTCCTGACTAGGTGGGGTACGTGGATCGAAACTGCCTGCTTTTATAGTGAACATTTTAAAGATGTGAAGTCTGTGATAGATTCGTTTCCAGGTAAATCAGCAGTTTCAGTGAGAGACGCCCAAAGTGCCTTCAGTGATTCTGAAGTACAGTGCCAATTAGCTTATATCCAAAGAAATTTTGGATTCATTGCTGACAGTATTTTAAAATTAGAAACTCGTGGCATGCCTTTGAAGAAATCATTGGACATTGTGGAAGATGTGAAATCCAAGTTAAGTGCTGTTGGAATAGAAGTAATGAAGAAATTTAAGTCTGTTATGGAGAGAAACCCTGGCTTCTCGACAATGACTGCAGTGTGCAAGATCCTCAGCGGCGAAGAAGAGAATCCTCCAGACGATATCTCTCCTGAAAAATTTAATCTACTTAAATTTGCACCAGCAACTTCCTGTGACGTGGAGAGGTCATTTTCTGTATACAAAAACATCCTCTCTGACCGGCGGCATTCCATGACAATGGAAAACTTGGAGATGTATCTGATAGTTCATTGCAATTCAGAGTGAAGTAAGTAGATTGAGTTCTGCAAAGTAATATTTAGTGGACAGATAGTGTTCAGACTTTGTACTTTATTTATCAGCTGTGTGCCGTGACCACTGCAATGCGACACGGGCGGATGACGTCACTTGCTTATCAAGCGCTGCCGGCGGTCAGCTGACCGACGGTAGACAAGTCAGTTTAGTTTCTAACCAGACTCCGAGCTGTACTCTCGTTAAAAAATCTCTCTTCCAGCCGCGGCTTCTGAATCATTCTTAATTATGTATCGTACTTACTAATTTACTCAGACAACCTGCGTCCATTTACAATGGACTGCGACTTCTTTCAAAACTAATTTTACGGGCGTTATGGCCTCAAAAACATCCGCACATGTCGACAATGGTCTATAAATTTTAACATTTCAATAAACGCATATAAACAACAGAATTACAGTCCACTTCTTTTCGTTTAAAACCCAGCCTTTTCTACATAGCGTTTTTGGAACAACTCAAGATTTTCAAGAGCTTCCAATCCGCAACAGATAGTTTAAACAGTGACTATGAAAATTATAATAATTGTGAAACTTCTATTAAATTTTCGCATTTTTTCATACATAATAATGGAATTTATTTAAGTTTGCTATAATATGGACATGCTTAATTAATTAATTATTGTACCACACTTTATTTTGCAAAAATATAATTAATAAAATGAGGAATCTTCAAGTAATATAATGTTTAATATATCATTTATATAAAAATTAAATTAAATTAATCTTACATATTTTAAAATTTTTTTATGTAATATTACATATTTCACCTAATATTATTACATAAATATGTACATATTTTGCATGTTGATATTACATAAAAATCCTAGCCCTATTTATATTGGTATGCTTTTACTGAAATTCAAGTCAATGGTACTGGTCCCGTCAAGTTGTCTGTCTGTCTATATGTTGTGTATGTGTGTCTGTGGTTACGCCCACAGAGCAATGTTTGAATTTTTGATTTTTAACACTTATTTACCCAAAACCCATTAAAAAGGCTGAAAACCCGATTTCGATTTTGGTTAAAATTGCATACGTTAGAGCCCGAAGGGTGCCAAACGATATGGCATAAAGCTTATTTCCATAAAAAAGTATATTACAAAAAAAATGAGAACATATAGACTTATTTTTTTGACCAGACCATGTTATATTAGACTACACTTCGATAGTTATAAGGGACCAACTGTTATACCTACATAGTTGATTTGAAATGATTTCCCACATATAAACCATGCAGAATCTCATAACTGTATTTTTATGGGTTTTTAAATACAGAGTGTTCCAGAAACCATGGGTCCTATTACCGATTTTGGAAAAATTCAAATGGAAAAATGGTATTTTTAGCAAAGACAAGCACACAAGATTATGACGATGAAATGGATAGTGCCCGTTTTGAAAATTGGTTTGAAGAGAATCTATTGCCAAACCTTGAACCTGAAACTGTGATAGTAATGGATAATGCCCCGTATCACAGTAGAAAAAAGGAAACAATCCCAAACACTAAGTCGTTAAAAGACGATATAAAAAATTGGCTACGAGAAAAAAATGTAGATTTCCCGGAAGACAGCCTGAAGAAGGAACTATTAGAAGAAGTTTCGAAAGTTAAACACTTATATGTGTCCTACGTTGCAGACGAAAAAGCCAAAGACCATGGGTTCACAGTGTTGCGTCTCCCTCCGTATCTCTGTGAACTGAACCCCACAGAACTTGTTTGGAGTCAAGTGAAGAGGCATGTGGGGATGTATAATACTAAATTTAAGAACAATCTCATGACTCCATTAATTGAAAACGCTTTTGATACCGTGTCAGAACAACAATGGAAAAATTATTGTAAACATGTAGAGAAAGTGGAAGAAAACATGTGGGAGGCAGACAACCTTCAAGACGATATCAACCCTTTTATAATACAACTTACGGGATCGTCAAGTGAAGAGTCAAGCGGAAGTGACGATGAGGTGTCCTCTACCGGCAGTGCTATGTCCGGGGTGACTTCTCTCGAGTAAAACCGGTTAGTTTTTGTAGATAAGCAATATAAATAACTTAAGGAAAAGATCTTTTAGTTCCAAATTAGCAATATACAGCATCTTTTCCCGAAAATCTTCTCTTAATATAATGTCATTTAACCGTTACAAATTAAACATTTCTTCTGTAATTCTTGCAATCAATAATGTACAAAACTGAATAATTTTCTTTGATTAGAAAAAACCATTAAAATTACAGTAAATTGGAACAAAACAATTATTTTTGATTTTGGTACGAAAATTGTAAATTATTGAAATGGTCAAGTATGTGGAAAAAACCTAATGTGTCAAGAGACACAAACAGAATTATGAACAATTATTATCTTGCTACAAATTACAATTTTTTTTTTGAAACGTTTATATTTATCAACTTAAATACAGTAAATAATGATTGTTTCACTCACTGACAATAGTTTACAATTATACTAATTTATAACCCTTAAGCGCCGAGTGAAGTTTCGATGTGACAGCGTGAGTCGATGTTTTTATACGGGCGAGTAGTACAAGGTCTCCGTTTGAATAGCATGGCCATTTCCTGCCCATGCTATCAACTAAACAGTGAACGCAGATTACGTAGAGTGTGTTGGGGAGCCGCGGAGAGACTACGGGTGTGCTCTTGGCCGCGTTGATAGCAACCCTCCATTTCTCTGTCCACTCAATGTAAGCGTCAAGCCGTTGCTGGAGCCAGATAGCGGCCGTTCCAGCCCGACGATCGACAGCGCAAACCGCCGTATCGTCGGCGGACATGGCCAACCTGGTTCCAGGCGACCAGAGAAACACATGGGGCCTAAGACGCTTCCCTGAGGTACACCAACCGTAATAGCCGTCCACGAAAAAACGATCCATAGGTGTCTGCATAGAAGAAGACACCCATGTCGGAGTAAACATACACGGGGAAAAAGTGGACATGATTAGGTTCGCAGATGACATAGCAGTGACTGCAGAGATCAACGAAAATCTACAAAAGATTCTTGACACAATGGATCAAGTAATGAAGAATGAGTTCAATATGAAAATAAATGAACAAAAGACCAAAGTTCTAGTCTGTAGTCGGAAGGAAGAAGATCCAGTCAGAATAACTCTTGGAAATAATGTTCTCTAGGTAGTTAAAGAATATAACTATCTAGGAAATTATAAGCATAATTAACCAGGCTAAAATTGCGTTCAACAAACAGAAAAACCTCTTCACTTGAAACACTATCAGCCTAAAAATAAGGAAGAATCTGGTAAAGACATACGGGAGTGAATCTTGGACAATTGGAGAAAGTGACAAGAAGACAAGTGTCTTCCAAGCATTTGAGACCTGATGCTACAGAAGAATATTCAAGATAAGTTGGAGGGAGAAGATAACGAACGAGGAAGTCTTAAAAGAGCTCAGGAGGAGAATAGCTTTCTAAGAAATTTAAAAGGCAGAAGAGCTAAGTTTATAGGGCATATACTACGACACAATGGGTTGGTTAAGAGAATAATAGAAGGAACAATTAAAGGGAAGAATCGCAGAGGTCGACCCCGTTTAGACTACATGAAACAGCTTATGGTCGATATAACTGCCAACCAGCCTATGGGCTGCTAACCTAGAAGAAGAAGACTCTGCCCGTAGCCGTAAAGCCCAAGCCGTAAAGGCTGTTATCTACTCTCACGCGGAAGGTTCTGTTCCGAAGAAAGCTGCCAGTCAAATAAATGTAGCAATCCGGAAGCAGAATCTCTGTGAGTTTGTAAAGAAGTCCAGGATTGAAAGCCTTCTCGACATCAAGAAAACGGCAACGGTCAACCAGCGGGTTGTTTGAAAAACCGGACTGTCACTAGGCCTACTTGTACAATTGTTTCTACTTAACCTTGGTTCTACATGAACCATGTTGTCCGTCTCAAGGACAATCATGTTGTCCTTCTCAGTCAGCCAGAGAAGGTGTGCACAAACGCATCTTACTTACAACGTACCCCTACTTATGACGTTGGTACACATCTAATTTAGCTTCGGTTTTGTTTCGCACTAGTACAAAACTGAAACTGACGCAGACGGGGCTCGGATTCTACAGTAAGAACTAATCGACATTCACAATTACTGGGACTAAAGGTTTACTCCGTATGTAATCATACAAGTGTGCACAATGAGACATCGTAATAATCAAAGTAAAACACCGAAGTCTCTTAGAAAACAGACGGAAAGATGTGTGATGAGTTTTGTAGGCGATTAAGCAAAAACTACTGTAGACCCATAGACTTGACTAAATTGGAACACAATTTTAATTTTCCTCGTGCATTATACAGAATGTGCTACTATTCATCTTTTTGCGAGACATGTATCAAATTGATACGATGATAAAGATGAACAATTGTCAAAACCTCGCAGAATAAGCAGGTTAGTTGTTTACTTCCCCCGTTTGTCCTTACAGTGTCTGGGAAGTTAGCCATCCTTTGCTGTACCATGTTATATACTAAGCTATAGTAAAAGAAATGTAAGAGATCCGTCACATCACACGCACGCCATCCATATCATTAAATACATATCTGTACAGTACGATTTATATCTATTTATATAATATAATCATCATCACCACCATTAGCAAACGTCTGCCTTTTGTCTTGCCAATTATTCTCCAGTGACTTCTCTCCAGATCGAAAGTTGTCCAGGTTACTATACTGCAGTAAACGAGATCTTAATTCTGTTTTGCAAACGGCTCTTTTGACCTCAAATCTAGCAGCCTTCGTGACCATCCGCTTCCACGGTTAGGGAGTTAAGGTCTTGGCTCTCATGCTGGACACTGCCATCATGGAAGTGGTTGACATTTTCGTAGCTAACAAAGCAGCCAACGATTGGGATACGTCATCAGTGCGGATTCTCTTGTATAAACGGTCTCATTGTGAAAACAGTTTAATTGTAAACTGTAGTCTATTTGCAGCGAGTGTCTGTGTCGTTATTTGTAATGAAGTCACGCGGTAATTATAACTTTCTTTGAGTTAAACATCGCGCGGCGATTGTGATTTATTGGAATTTATTGTTAATAGCGTACTATTAACACTATCTTCGCTCGTGCCCACGACTGTTTGCTCAAAACAAGAATCTATGGAGGAAAACTTTAAACATAAACTGATTTAATTTTGTAGAAATCGATACAGTAAACTTTTCATAGAAAAAGGTTATGCGTATCATAAAATCATAAACGAGTTACTATCTCATCATTATCTTCAAGGATTAAACCAAGGATGGTCTGTTCCGGTCTCAAACAGGCTAAATCTAGAGCTGGTCACTCTAGCGCTTCATCGGACGTCCCACATCTCTCCGTCCCTACAGCTTGTAATTCCATAGTTGTTTAGGGATGCGGCAGTCATCCATTCGGCAAAGACGTTCCCACCAATTCAGCCTATACTGGGCAATCCTGTCGAGTATAGTCATAATATTCCGTTCCTACCGTATATCTGTGTTTCTTCTATGATCGTGGAGAATATACCCTGCCATGTGCCTGAGAAATCTCATTTCTGCCGCTTGGATACGATTGGCATGGCCTTTTGTTAAAGTCCAATACTTAGACCCATAAAGAAGTGTGGGAAGGGCCATCATCTTGTAGAATTTTAGGCGTTAGAGAAATAAGAATTGCATCGGCAGACGACACGCGAACCATCGGTAGGTTTCAAGTGGAGTATAACAACCCCAATTAATTTTAAAATGGTACACGTTTGCAGCATAAACCACCGTTTACAGTAATCCATATGAGAAGGGTACTAAGTACGCAGGTCCCTTCCGTGTTGGTATCGGGGACTGTAAGAAGGGGCAACACAAAAGGGCAACTTGTAGACATACTAGGGGACACACCAACAAAATAGCTCCGTCATAACTTCGACTTCCAATTTCATCCGTAAAATGTGACCCGACAGATGACTGAGTGTGGGACGCGTAACTTGTTTTGAAGTGTCTGGCCAAAGGATAACTGTACTGGCCGACATGCTATCGTTGGAGAAAATTCAGTGGACACAACAAAGATTCAAACATACGCCCTGCTGACCTATACAGAGGATACTCGATACAGAACCCATCCACACACACACACACACGCACAACCCCAACCGTGATCGGAAGCTTTTCACTGACTTCTTCCCACCTGTCCGTTAGGCGAGGGGGAGGCCGCTTTCTTACTGTTACCGGGCCGGCGGAGTTGTTTTCATCGTTGGACGCGAGCGAATTTCTCCTTCCTGTTTGACTGAGCTTAAGACATTTATTACACTACGCAACTGATTGCAAGAAAAATCGTGGGGCACTGGTTTAAGTGAAGCCTATTACACTTACTGCAGCCGATTGCATTCAACTCTCCTGCGCGCGCATTCTGTAGACAAGGAAGAAATTTCATGACATAGAACCGACACAACATATAATATTTTTACAATACCGCCAATATCTCAAAAACGAAAAGGAGGTTTTTACTGAAATAAAAACCAAAATAAACTTTATAGTTTTTTCTAAATTTCACTTGCCGACACCATTCTCTTATACAGCAAAAGTTTATCGCACGCCAAACATTTCACTACATGCAAATTAACAAACATTTCATGGCATGGGACCTTTTTATATCTCTGTTCTTGAAAATTATTTAAGTTATTGTTTCAAATTTATGTACAAAACCATTCGCAAACTTCAAGGAAAACGGTGGTGAAAGAATTTTTTATCGGATCAGTAGTTTCTGAGGTTAGCCCGGACAACGATACAAACAAATTTTACTTCTTTATAATATTAGCATTTGAGATGTGAGTTTGGCGAGCAATGGCAAAAAGTGAGGTGGGTTGATAAAGTAAGGAATGATGAAGTTTTAAGAAGAATAGGAGGAAGAGAGAAGAATCCTAAAGGTGATATAAAATAGGAAAAGGAAGTGGTTACGTCATTGTTTAAGAAGAGACTGCTTGCTTACAACTGCCATGGAGGGTGTCGTAGAAGGAGGAAAAACAAGAGGGCGTAGAAGAATGAAGTTAATAGATAGCATTAAAATCAGAGGGTGTTATTAAATAACGAAAAGACTGGCATGCGATAGGACAGCTTGGAGAGCTTTTACCATTTGAAGACTGCAGAATACCAAATATTTAAACAAAGTAATAGTAGTATAGACGACATGCTTATTCTGCAACTGATTGCAAAGCAGTTGCAGCTTGTTTTTAGTACCCTTCAATTAATTTCGTGTAGGCTTGAAATCAGTTGCGTGCGATCAATTGCGTAGTGTAATAGAGACCTAACAAACAGTTTCCTACAGTCATACACCATTCAGATCGTTTCGCGGTTCAAGTCAAAGAAGGAATATGTAGCGACATGCATGTTACTTTTCACGTTTTTATATCCTTCTAAGTACCAAAACATGTCCATCGCTTCTCTCAAGGGCTACAGGACAAGTACGGGGCGTAGCAACCCAAAAAATCACCAAGACGTACGCTGGCACGCTTATTCATTTTAATACATTCTTTGACCCCCCCCCCGCGACTCTCAAGCCTAATTGCCATTCTTCTTTGTTTAGGGTTTGCTTTGCTATCTTCCCTCCCCTCTAGCTCTTCTGACATAGATTCCCCACATTCTCCGGGCTATCTTTTTTTACTTCTTAATTGTGCCCATTTCCAGACTGCCTCTGATCCGACGTAATAACGCTACTAAAATATCTACAGTAACTTTTAGAGTAATATACTATGAAGGAACTACAAAAGAGAAGGAAAAGCCAACTTTAATACTGGAAGAATATATATATATATATATATATATATATTAGATATACGTAGTGGATGATGCCAACTTTAAAACTGAAAACTCAAGCTTGGAGCAAACTCACAGCATGGGCAGAATCATAAAACAACAAGAAAAACTCTAATTATGTGCAGTAGCGGTAAAAAGCCGTTGATAATAGTTTCAAACTTACTTTATCACATCATAGACTGACGTTATAACTGTAGCTGCAGGTTCCCTTTCCTTGAACTCTCAACACGGAATTATCATTATTAATATCATGATACCGTATCACTGCAAACTACTTTGTTTATCGTCTTGCGTTCGTGATAAGTCTCTATGAATTACGATATATTATTATATAAATTTAGTGTTTCTTAATCTTTTTCTCCTTCACTTCCGTGAATATATCTAAATTTGTTTTCCTATATTAAAATATATTATTAACATATTAACATGGAAGTAAAATATCATACCTCTGACTTTCAACGTTAACGGAAAACGGAAGTGTAGCATACGCTACTTGTAACGTATTACAGAATAGTGTAACGACTGAGGACAGGGAGCGTGTGTTTCCCTAGTTTAAATGGTCGTGTTGTGCCGGTGTTTGCATAACCCGGCAATCGAAGGTATAAAAATTTCGTTGTTCAATGATAATATCTAGTATTAACGTCGGAACAGTGAGATTGGAATGGCACTGTTGAGACAGCGCGCGCCATCTCGCGTCGAATTTTGCTGTTTGTTGCATTGTAACTGCACATATCAGTTCGACGCCGGCTCTCATAGAATCTACAGGCTCCCGACCTTGGACAGACAATAATTGGGTAGTTTTCTTCTCAACCTGATGGCAAGCTAAATTTTCGAGACTTCCCGGGTTCTCGCTCCCAGACGGAGATTTGGTCTCAGCTGGTGTACTGACACCTTCACCAGTCATGAACCATCCAACACTCACCTGTTCTGAGGAGAGAGCTTGCTGACCCACTGCAAGATGCCACTGTACCCATGCAATTGAGGTGATATAAACTTTTATTATTTTTCGTTGGCCTGGCCCGCCGTTCATCCGTGTTACAAATTTTTTTAAACCATGTGCTTACGCTGTCCATGTGCATGGACAGTCCGATCAGGGGTGTGTCAACAGGAGACATTCATTATGAACATTATTTGAACTCTTATAAAATTACTCCATAATTCTAACGTACTATGATTGTAATTGTGTGCTGCACTGGGGGAGCGTGCCAGAGCCGTTTTTACTCCTTTGTATATTTTCTTTTATATACAAAGGCCTTAGAGTCATTATACTTTCAATCTAAATTTAAGTCATGTATTATTGGTTCAAAACGGGGTTCATATATTATTCTTATTTTGGTTTAACATTTAAGGGCTGGGGGTTTCGTTTGCAGGCTGTTTTCAGGGGTAAAATTCACATGGGATTTTTTTTTTTGCACAAGTTAGGCACACGTTGATACAGTTTTATGCAGGCCGGATTCCTGTCTGACCTGGTCTGGCACATGCTGGCACACTTCCACGGGTGCCAGAATGCAACATGCTGTTATTTTAAAATTATTCATACACAGATGTCTGACATTAAAAATTTATTTTTTGTGGGCATATACTAATAATTTTGAGATTGTAAAATCATACTGAGGCTACTGATTATTGTAACTTGGGTTCTGACTTGCTTGCTGGACCTGTCTGTTGAATTAGATCATTGTCATTAAAGAACGAGTTCCTGATACAGGGATACATCTATATTTGTAACACAACAATTAACGTTTTGGAAAATTATGCCAATTGTTTAAACTTAAGTGATAAGTTTTTTTACCACTTGTATACAGTTCAAAGAAACTTAAAGATTTTCATATACTTATAATGTGCAATTTATTAGATGTTATAAATTCATATGGGCTGCCAGGCCACTATTATCTTGCAGTTATTAGTCATTATCATCCTTTCGGTAATTAAAATATTTTTTTTGGGTTTCATTTTAATGGAGTAAATGGGTTGTGGTTTTAAATGATTAAATTCCAACTGTGGCTGGAAGTTTAAATTTTATGATTGCAGTTTTTGGGGCTTTATCGAATATACAGGCTGTCTGCCAGGTCGAACATGATTTAGTGTGATGATGTTATATGTATATGTTTCTCTATGTTTCTCTATGTTTCTCTATGTTTCAATATGTGATGTTAATGTTAAGTTTTATTTAAGGGGGGGGATTTATATAATTTAAGGAACCAAATTGATATATGTATATAGGGGATGAATTAATATGGGCTTATGGAAACTGAATTGTTCACATGTTGACACTACTTATTTATCATTTATACTGTTATTTATTGCTTATTGTTATACGTGTCGCTCAGGGGGAGTGTAATTTACACATGCATGTAATGAATTATGGGGCAAGAATAAAATTGTTATTGTTGATTAACAACCGAGTTTAATTGCAAGTCACGTCATACTGGACCCAGCGCACTTTTGGCTTCTCTAGGCTCCTGCCTAGTTTTAAATAACTAGTGACCTCTCTTTCAAAAAAAAAAAAAGGATTATTTTTTTTTATAAAGCTTAAAAAAGAAAGAGGGGTTACAGTGTGAACGATAAGCCAGTTTCGCAACACCCAAAATAGGACAACTACATTAAATAAGGTTAGTGTACTGAACTGCTAATTTACGGCTATTTCTCTTTCGCTGTTTCGTAGTCGCAAGGAAACGCGCCCCTCACGTCTTACATTCTTTCCGCAGTGATTGGCAGAGTCATTCGTTGCGTAGCCGTTTACAATTTGGATGTATTAATAGCAGAATTTATTTCCGAAAAAAATGTTGATGCTGATTCCGTATCGACGCTGTACTGAAATGTGGAAGATCCGTTTAATAAATGTTATATTTGTACAATTTATTCTATATGTGTACTAAGTTACGTATCCTTAAACATAATATCCGGGCGCCACACTGCAACCGCGAGGCCTCGTGCCAGCAGCTATATGTGTACTAAGTTACGTATCTTAAACTTAATATCCGGGCGCCACGAGGCCTCGTGCCAGCAGCTTTTACAGTGGTCTCTCTTTTCTAATTCAGAGCAATTTTCTTGTACATATTTTTAAATGGGCGTACGCAAAATTTCGTTTTAGTGCGATTCAACAAACATTGTAGCCACGCCTCTAACAATATTTCTCTAAGTATATAGAATTAGTGATTATTGCTTGTTATGAACTAGTATGCTCCCTGAGCTGCAGAATTCGCTCACTATTTTAACTTTAGCTCATTTATTAGTGAACAAATTTTGACATTAGATACTTTTTCACTTAGCAGAAAAATTACAAAAAATCCCGATTACCTTACTATTGTTTGTTCAGAGCAACCATACAATAAACGGTAAACATTCTAGACAATCGGATTTATAAACAGAATTAACACTGTTGCACACCACTATAGAAAAAGTATTCCGATTAGCGCTTTCAAGTTTCACAGCTCATCATCACATTGGAAATGAGATTGCATTTCAGACCTGATAATGAGCTGCGAAACTTGAAAGCGCTAATCGGAATAATATTTCTATAGTGGTGTGCAACAGTGTTAATTCTGTTTGTGATTATAACCACTAACACAACTTTATTAATTAAAATATCGGATTTATGTTAAAATTGTTTTTAGTCTGACGTCCGACTGGGATTTTGCAATTTTATTACATTTTTGATTCCGTTTTTGGGACCCGGGATCAAAGACTTTTTTAATTTACAAAACTCGATACTAAATTCAGATTTTAGTTAAAATTCTTTTTAATTTAATGTGCCACATGAATTTTCACGAACTTATAAAAAACTTGACACAATTTTAGGCCCCCGGCGTCCAAAAATTTTGAAATTTTATAAAATGAACACTAAACTCGTATTTTAGTTAAAACTTATTTTACTTTAATACCCCACATGGACTTTAGCGATTTTTTTCAAATTTTGCCTCCCCCGCCATCTAATTTTTGGGGATCAATCTTAAAGTATGGGCATGCGTGCGAAATTTTACGAAATTGGTTGACGCGTTCAAAAGTTATCGTGAGACAGACAAATGCGAAACGACCGAGTTAAAACTGAGACTCACTTTACCCCTTCGATAATGTTTAGACCTATTTTAAGTAATAACATGACTTAGTATTGGATAGTTGTTTTGGTGAGAAGGATACTTCGGGAAGTTCGAATTTTGAACTAACACTGCAATGCTGTAGGCTTTACGACGTCTCCATGGAACACGATCGTGGATCGGCTTTCGTTTTGTTATGGTGCCACTTACCGTCTAGTCACCTGATTGCGATACGTGAATATAGAAGTATTCTGGTTTAAATAAATCTTCAGCATTTGCATTTGGATTTTCGTACTGAAAAAAGGTCTTTTCCCACTACTTCAAACTGGCATGATGCCCTAGGCGACTCCTTTATCGTCTACATAGAACGGCCGCCTCTGACGTGGGTGTAGTTAAAAAGATAAAGCTGCAGTGTCTTAAAAGAAACGATCGTGTTGTAAGGATGACTCTTTGTCTTTTTGTTAGGTTCTTTCAGTGGCGTATTTATGGGGGAAACGAAAAAGGCTCGAAAAAGTTGAAGAATTTTGTTAATCTCTTCTCTTAATTTTTAGGGTGTTTTTATTTTATTTTTTTCCAGCTATGTACCTTAATATAGTAGTAAATGTTAAAATGTTACGAACTATTTAAAATTTAGATCTTTTTTAAATGTACAAACAGGTTTATTAAACAGCATTAGGGTATACGTTTGAAATATGAAATATAGGAAAATCAATTCAGCCAATAAGTATCTTTTAACAATGTTTCAATAACGCGTATTTTTATTGTATCATTACTGTTTACTATAGCGGGACTGATTTCAGGATGTTATCACGCGTTTTCAGCCATTTTAAAATAAAGATAGTAATGTTTATTAGTCTTAACTTGTTTTTTTTTTTTTGTATGAAGCCTGCCTGACTTTGGAACTCCCCCAAGGTCAAATTCTAGATACGTCACTGAGTTCTTTCTGTAGAACCAGAGGGGAAACGGTGCTGGAAGGCAGGCTCGTGTGCGAGTTGCTAGAAGGTGGTTGCAATGACAAAGTGTAGTTCAGCAGAAGGAAGCAAGTCCGACCAGGTTTGTAGTACTACTGTGATGACGACAACGACGATAGGTCAGTCCAAGTGCAGTTTGCTCGAAGCTGGACCCAAATTTTCGTGAAGGAAAAAGCCTGACTTCAGAAAACAGTCCCTGTAGAGGACCAGCCGTCTTTGACCCACCTCAGGTATGTGAATCCGCATAGCAGATACTTTACGTTGAACAAAGCTATTAAGGCCTCTATTACACTACGCAACTGATTTCAAGCTTACATGAAACTAATTGCACGGTAGTAAAAACAGGCTGCAACTGCTCTGCAATCAGTTGCAAAGTAAACGTGTCGTCTATTCTACTATTATAAAGAGGTAAAATTTGTTTGTATCGTTGTCTGGGCTAACCTCAGAAACTACTGATCCGATAAAAAAATTATTTTACCACCGTGTTCCTGGAAGTTTGAGGATGGTTTCAGACATAAATTTGAACCAATAACTTAATAATTTTCAAGAACAGAGATTTAAAACGGTCCCATGTCATGAAAGTTTTGTTAATTTGCATGTAGTGAAATGTTTGGCGTGCAATAAACAACAACAGATAGCTATAACCGTGGCCCTCACAAGGGGGGCTGACGGGGCTCTAGCCTGGGGGCCCGGGATTAGGGGGGGCCCGGCGTGGTGGGTCGGATAGCTAAGTGAGATGAACAGAAAACAAAAAGCGACTTCTTTATAAAATACTAGCTTTTTCCCGCGGCTTCACCCGCGTGGACATGAATACGCTTTAATTTCATTATTGTCAGTGGAAGAATTAATTAACCCTCTCGCCGCGTAATTCGACTGTAGTCGAATAAATTTGTCTCCGTTCGCTGAGCAATTTGCCTATAGTCCACATCGTTTAAAAAACGTCTCCGTTTGCTGCGGTATTCGACAACATTGTCCGTATGGTATGACATCGTTAGAAATGCTTTATGATTAGTGCTGCACTCTCTGGAAGCCTTGAAAAGTAACAAAAACAGCTGATGTTTGCCTATGCAATGCGTGTTTACTTACGAATGTTTACGGTATGTGAATATCTGTGGGATAAGCTCTGCTGAATGTTTATGTTCAGTTTGAAAGTGATCTGGTTAGTGTATTACTTCGTTGTTTTGTTCGCCGGCGTGCCAAAAGTTTTTACAGGTATGTTTACTTCGTTTTTTTCTTGAAACCGCGTACATTTTTTCGTACAATATTTGGCTTGGAAATTCCTTTTGCAGTCATTAAAAGGACATGGAATCGATAAAAACTTACAACTGCAAATGCAATGTGAGACAGCTAAGTGGAGAGCACTTCTGCAACGGATTGTAGACGTAACGTTATTTTTATCATCTAGAGGTTTAGCTTTTCAAGGAGAGAACACAAAGATTGAAGATGTTCATAATGGGAATTTTTTAGGAATTTTAGAGTTGATTGGAAAGTACGATGAAGTGACACGACAACATCTCGCCAAAGTTCAACAAAATCAGGTGGAAGGTAAAAGTATGAAAGGACATGCACATTATTTGTCGTGGTATTCTCAAAATGAGTTTATTGGCCTTTGTGCAGACTAAGTTCTCCACACCATTCTTGACCAAAGAAGAGACGCATTTTTCTACGGAATAATAGTAGATGCAACACCAGATATTTCTCACAGTGAACAAAACGTCCTAATTCTCAGATACATATCCCAAAACCAAGACTCAAACGAATTCGAAGTGAATGAACGTTTCATTGAGTTCATGAATTTTACTGGAAAACTGGAGAAAAAATAACTGAAGAAATACTTGCAACTCTGGAAAAAAACAATATACCTCTCCACGATTACCGTTCGCAAGGCTACGACAATGGCGCAAATATGCGTGGCGAAATAAACGGCGTTAAGTCCCGCATCTTAGAAAAGAACAAATGTGCGCAGGGAGAGAACAAGGCACATTTGTTCTCTCCAAGCTGTCCTATCGCATTCCAGTTCTGCCCTAAGGCAGGTCTTCAAATGGTAAAAGCTCTCCAAGCTGTCCTATCGCATGCCAGTAGTTTCGTTATTTCGTAACACCCTCTGATTTTAATGCTATCTATTAACTTCATTCTTCTACGCCCTCTTCATTTTCCTCCTTCTACGACACCCTCCATGGCAGTTGTAAGCAAGCAGTCTCTTCTTAAACAATGACCTAACAACTTCCTTTTCCTATTTTATATCACCTTTAGGATTCTTCTCTCTTCTCCTCCTATTCTTCTTAAAACTCTAGATTTAGCCTGTTTGAGACCGGACCAGACCATCCTTGGTTTAATCCTTGAAGATAATGATGAGATAGTAACTCGTTTATGATTTTATGATACGCATAACCTTTTTCTATGAAAAGTTTACTGTATCGATTTCTACAAAATTAAATCAGTTTATGTTTAAAGTTTTCCTCCATAGATTCTTGTTTTGAGCAAACAGTCGTGGGCACGAGCGAAGATAGTGTTAATAGTACGCTATTAACAATAAATTCCAATAAATCACAATCGCCGCGCGATGTTTAACTCGAAGAAAGTTATAATTACTGCGTGACTTCATTACAAATAACGACACAGACACTCGCTGCAAATGGACTACAGTTTACAATTAAACTGTTTTCACAATGAGACCGTTTATACAAGAGAATCCGCACTGATGACGTATCCCAATCGTTGGCTGCTTTGTTAGCTACGAAAATGTCAACCACTTCCATGATGGCAGTGTCCAGCATGAGAGCCAAGACCTTAACTCCCTAACCGTGGAAGCGGATGGTCACGAAGGCTGCTAGATTTGAGGTCAAAAGAGCCGTTTGCAAAACAGAATTAAGATCTCGTTTACTGCAGTATAGTAACCTGGACAACTTTCGATCTGGAGAGAAGTCACTGGAGAGTAATTGGCAAGACAAAAGGCAGACGTTTGCTAATGGTGGTGATGATGATTATATTATATAAATAGATATAAATCGTACTGTACAGATATGTATTTAATGATATGGATGGCGTGCGTGTGATGTGACGGATCTCTTACATTTCTTTTACTATAGCTTAGTATCTAACATGGTACAGCAAAGGATGGCTAACTTCCCAGACACTGTAAGGACAAACGGGGGAAGTAAATAACTAACCTGCTTATTCTGCGAGGTTTTGACAATTGTTCATCTTTATCATCGTATCAATTTGATACATGTCTCGCAAAAAGATGAATAGTAGCACATTCTGTATAATGCACGAGGAAAATTAAAATTGTGTTCCAATTTAGTCAAGTCTATGGGTCTACAGTAGTTTTTGCTTAATCGCCTACAAAACTCATCACACATCTTTCCGTCTGTTTTCTAAGAGACTTCGGTGTTTTGCTTTGATTATTACGATGTCTCATTGTGCACACTTGTATGATTACATGCGGAGTAAACCTTTAGTCCCAGTAATTGTGAATGTCGATTAGTTCTTACTGTAGAATCCGAGCCCCGTCTGCGTCAGTTTCAGTTTTGTACTAGTGCGAAACAAAACCGAAGCTAAATTAGATGTGTACCAACGTCATAAGTAGGGGTACGTTGTAAGTAAGATGCGTTTGTGCACACCTTCTCTGGCTGACTGAGAAGGACAACATGATTGTCCTTGAGACGGACAACATGGTTCATGTAGAACCAAGGTTAAGTAGAAACAATTGTACAAGTAGGCCTAGTGACAGTCCGGTTTTTCAAACAACCCGCTGGTTGACCGTTGCCGTTTTCTTGATGTCGAGAAGGCTTTCAATCCTGGACTTCTTTACAAACTCACAGAGATTCTGCTTCCGGATTGCTACATTTATTTGACTGGCAGCTTTCTTCGGAACAGAACCTTCCGCGTGAGAGTAGATAACAGCCTTTACGGCTTGGGCTTTACGGCTACGGGCAGAGTCTTCTTCTTCTAGGTTAGCAGCCCATAGGCTGGTTGGCAGTTATATCGACCATAAGCTGTTTCATGTAGTCTAAACGGGGTCGACCTCTGTGATTCTTCCCTTTAATTGTTCCTTCTATTATTCTCTTAACCAACCCATTGTGTCGTAGTATACGCCCTATAAACTTAGCTCTTCTGCCTTTTAAATTTCTTAGAAAGCTATTCTCCTCCTGAGCTCTTTTAAGACTTCCTCGTTCGTTATCTTCTCCCTCCAACTTATCTTGAATATTCTTCTGTAGCATCAGGTCTCAAATGCTTGGAAGACACTTGTCTTCTTGTCACTTTCTCCAATTGTCCAAGATTCACTCCCATATGTCTTTACCAGATTCTTCCTTATTTTTAGGCTGACAGTGTTTCAAGTGAAGAGGTTTTTCTGTTTGTTGAACGCAATTTTAGCCTGGTTAATTATGCTTATAATTTCCTAGATAGTTATATTCTTTAACTACCTAGAGAACAGTATTTCCAAGAGTTATTCTGACTGGATCTTCTTCCTTCCGACTACAGACTAGAACTTTGGTCTTTTGTTCATTTATTTTCATATTGAACTCATTCTTCATTACTTGTTCCAATGTGTCAAGAATCTTTTGTAGATTTTCGTTGATCTCTGCAGTCACTGCTATGTCATCTGCGAACCTAATCATGTCCACTTTTTCCCCGTGTATGTTTACTCCGACATGCAGACACCTATGGATCGTTTTTTCGTGGACGGCTAGAGATGGCTATTACGGTTGGTGTACCTCAGGAAAGCGTCTTAGGCCCCATGTGTTTCTCTGGTCGCCTGGAACCAGGTTGGCCATGTCCGCCGACGATACGGCGGTTTGCGCTGTCGATCGTCGGGCTGGAACGGCCGCTATCTGGCTCCAGCAACGGCTTGACGCTTACATTGAGTGGACAGAGAAATGGAGGGTTGCTATCAACGCGGCCAAGAGCACACCCGTAGTCTCTCCGCGGCTCCCCAACACACTCTACGTAATCTGCGTTCACTGTTTAGTTGATAGCATGGGCAGGAAATGGCCATGCTATTCAAACGGAGACCTTGTACTACTCGCCCGTATAAAAACATCAACTCACGCTGTCACATCGAAACTTCACTCGGCGCTTAAGGGTTATAAATTAGTATAATTGTAAACTATTGTCAGTGAGTGAAACAATCATTATTTACTGTATTTAAGTTGATAAATATAAACGTTTCAAAAAAAAATTGTAATTTATAGCAAGATAATAATTGTTCATAATTCTGTTTGTGTCTCTTGACACATTAGGTTTTTTCCACATACTTGACCATTTCAATAATTTACAATTTTCGTACCAAAATCAAAAATAATTGTTTTGTTCCAATTTACTGTAATTTTAATGGTTTTTTCTAATCAAAGAAAATTATTCAGTTTTGTACATTATTGATTGCAAGAATTACAGAAAAAAATGTTTAATTTGTAACGGTTAAATGACATTATATTAAGAGAAGATTTTCGGGAAAAGATGCTGTATATTGCTAATTTGGAACTAAAAGATCTTTTCCTTAAGTTATTTATATTGCTTATCTACAAAAACTAACCGGTTTTACTCGAGAGAAGTCACCCCGGACATAGCACTGCCGGTAAAGGACACCTCATCGTCACTTCCGCTTGACTCTTCACTTGACGATCCCGTAAGTTGTATTATAAAAGGGTTGATATCGTCTTGAAGGTTGTCTGCCTCCCACATGTTTTCTTCCACTTTCTCTACATGTTTACAATAATTTTTCCATTGTTGTTCTGACACGGTATCAAAAGCGTTTTCAATTAATGGAGTCATGAGATTGTTCTTAAATTTAGTATTATACATCCCCACATGCCTCTTCACTTGACTCCAAACAAGTTCTGTGGGGTTCAGTTCACAGAGATACGGAGGGAGACGCAACACTGTGAACCCATGGTCTTTGGCTTTTTCGTCTGCAACGTAGGACACATATAAGTGTTTTGTGTATTGTGCCTTGTTCTCTCCCTGCGCACATTTGTTCTTTTCTAAGATGCGGGACTTAACGCCGTTTATTTCGCCACGCATATTTGCGCCATTATCGTAGCCTTGCGAACGGCAATCGTGGAGAGGTATATTGTTTTTTTTCCAGAGTTGCAAGTATTTCTTCAGTTATTTTTTCTCCAGTTTTTCCAGTAAAATTCATGAACTCAATGAAACGTTCATTCACTTCGAATTCGTTTGAGTCTTGGTTTTGGGATATGTATCTGAGAATTAGGACGTTTTGTTAACTGTGAGAAATATCTGGTGTTGCATCTACTATTATTCCGTAGAAAAATGCGTCTCTTCTTTGGTCAAGAATGGTTTGGAGAACTTTGTCTGCACAAAGGCCAATAAACTCATTTTGAGAATACCACGACAAATAATGTGCATGTCCTTTCATACTTTTACCTTCCACCTGATTTTGTTGAACTTTGGCGAGATGTTGTCGTGTCACTTCATCGTACTTTCCAATCAACTCTAAAATTCCTAAAAAATTCCCATTATGAACATCTTCAATCTTTGTGTTCTCTCCTTGAAAAGCTAAACCTCTAGATGATAAAAATAACGTTACGTCTACAATCCGTTGCAGAAGTGCTCTCCACTTAGCTGTCTCACATTGCATTTGCAGTTGTAAGTTTTCATCGATTCCATGTCCTTTTAATGACTGCAAAAGGAATTTCCAAGCCAAATATTGTACGAAAAAATGTACGCGGTTTCAAGAAAAAAACGAAGTAAACATACCTGTAAAAACTTTTGGCACGCCGGCGAACAAAACGACGAAGTAATACACTAACCAGATCACTTTCAAACTGAACATAAACATTCAGCAGAGCTTATCCCACAGATATTCACATACCGTAAACATTCGTAAGTAAACACGCATTGCATAGGCAAACATCAGCTGTTTTTGTTACTTTTCAAGGCTTCCAGAGAGTGCAGCACTTATCATAAAGCATTTCTAACGATGTCATACCATACGGACAATGTTGTCGAATACCGCAGCAAACGGAGACGTTTTTTAAACGATGTGGACTATAGGCAAATTGCTCGGCGAACGGAGACAAATTTATTCGACTACAGTCGAATTACGCGGCGAAAGGGTTAATTAATTCTTCCACTGACAATAATGAAATTAAAGCGTATTCATGTCCACGCGGGTGAAGCCGCGGGGAAAAGCTAGTATTTTATAAAGAAGTCGCTTTTTGTTTTCTGTTCATCTCACTTAGCTATCCGACCCACCACGCCGGGCCCCCCCTAATCCCGGGCCCCCAGTCTAGGCCCCGTCAGCCCCCCTTGTGGGGGCCATGGTTATAGCTATCTGTTGTTTATTGCACGCCAAAAATTTCACTACATGCAAATTAACAAAACTTTCATGACACGGGACCGTTTTAAATCTCTGTTCTTGAAAATTATTAAGTTATTGGTTCAAATTTATGTCTAAAACCATCCTCAAACTTCCAGGAACACGGTGGTAAAATAATTTTATCTTAGTTCTGCTGAACTACACTTTGTCATTGCAACCACCTTCTAGCAACTCGCACACGAGCCTGCCTTCCAGCACCGTTTCCCCTCTGGTTCTACAGAAAGAACTCAGTGACGTATCTTGAATTTGACCTTGGGGGAGTTCCAAAGTCAGGCAGGCTTCATACAAAAAAAAAAAAACAAGTTAAGACTAATAAACATTACTATCTTTATTTTAAAATGGCTGAAAACGCGTGATAACATCCTGAAATCAGTCCCGCTATAGTAAACAGTAATGATACAATAAAAATACGCGTTATTGAAACATTGTTAAAAGATACTTATTGGCTGAATTGATTTTCCTATATTTCATATTTCAAACGTATACCCTAATGCTGTTTAATAAACCTGTTTGTACATTTAAAAAAGATCTAAATTTTAAATAGTTCGTAACATTTTAACATTTACTACTATATTAAGGTACATAGCTGGAAAAAAATAAAATAAAAACACCCTAAAAATTAAGAGAAGAGATTAACAAAATTCTTCAACTTTTTCGAGCCTTTTTCGTTTCCCCCATAAATACGCCACTGAAAGAACCTAACAAAAAGACAAAGAGTCATCCTTACAACACGATCGTTTCTTTTAAGACACTGCAGCTTTATCTTTTTAACTACACCCACGTCAGAGGCGGCCGTTCTATGTAGACGATAAAGGAGTCGCCTAGGGCATCATGCCAGTTTGAAGTAGTGGGAAAAGACCTTTTTTCAGTACGAAAATCCAAATGCAAATGCTGAAGATTTATTTAAACCAGAATACTTCTATATTCACGTATCGCAATCAGGTGACTAGACGGTAAGTGGCACCATAACAAAACGAAAGCCGATCCACGATCGTGTTCCATGGAGACGTCGTAAAGCCTACAGCATTGCAGTGTTAGTTCAAAATTCGAACTTCCCGAAGTATCCTTCTCACCAAAACAACTATCCAATACTAAGTCATGTTATTACTTAAAATAGGTCTAAACATTATCGAAGGGGTAAAGTGAGTCTCAGTTTTAACTCGGTCGTTTCGCATTTGTCTGTCTCACGATAACTTTTGAACGCGTCAACCGATTTCGTAAAATTTCGCACGCATGTCCATACTTTAAGATTGATCCCCAAAAATTAGATGGCGGGGGAGGCAAAATTTGAAAAAAATCGCTAAAGTCCATGTGGGGTATTAAAGTAAAATAAGTTTTAACTAAAATACGAGTTTAGTGTTCATTTTATAAAATTTCAAAATTTTTGGACGCCGGGGGCCTAAAATTGGGTCAAGTTTTTTATAAGATCGTGAAAATTCATGTGGCACATTAAATTAAAAAGAATTTTAACTAAAATCTGAATTTAGTATCGAGTTTTGTAAATTAAAAAATTCTTTGATCCCGGGTCCCAAAAACGGAATCAAAAATATAATATAATTGCAAAATCCCAGTCGGACGTCAGACTAAAAACAATTTTAACATAAATCCGATATTTTAATTAATAAAGTTGTGTTAGTGGTTATAATCACAAACAGAATTAACACTGTTGCACACCACTATAGAAATATTATTCCGATTAGCGCTTTCAAGCTTCGCAGCTCATTATCAGGTCTGAAATGCAATCTCATTTCCAATGTGATGATGAGCTGTGAAACTTGAAAGCGCTAATCGGAATACTTTTTCTATAGTGGTGTGCAACAGTGTTAATTCTGTTTATAAATCCGATTGTCTAGAATGTTTACCGTTTATTGTATGGTTGCTCTGAACAAAAAATAGTACAGTAAGGTAATCGGGATTTTTTGTAATTTTTCTGCTAAGTGAAAAAGTATCTAATGTCAAAATTTGTTCACTAATAAATGAGCTAAAGTTAAAATAGTGAGCGAATTCTGCAGCTCAGGGAGCATACTAGTTCATAACAAGCAATAATCACTAATTCTATATACTTAGAGAAATATTGTTAGAGGCGTGGCTACAATGTTGTTGAATCGCACTAAAACGAAATTTTGCGTACGCCCATTTAAAAATATGTACAAGAAAATTGCTCTGAATTAGAAAAGAGGGTCCACTGTAAAAGCTGCTGGCACGAGGCCTCGTGGCGCCCGGATATTATGTTTAAGGATACGTAACTTAGTACACATATAGCTGCTGGCACGAGGCCTCGCGGTTGCAGTGTGGCGCCCGGATATTATGTTTAAGGATACGTAACTTAGTACACATATAGAATAAATTGTACAAATATAACATTTAACTTCTTCGTTGTCTACAAAATGCAAAATCGGTTGCATAGTTAATAGGCTACATTTGAATCAATACCCCACAACGAGTGCGTGAAACTAAAAGTTGCACGAGCAGTTGCCAAGGCTTGCAACTGTCTTGCAATCGATTGCAGACCGTGCAACCAATTGCAGTAAGTGTAATGCGCTACATTCAAACCAACGCCCCACGTCAATGTAACTGCAATAAAAAATAAAGGGCACGTGTACTGGCCTGGCCGCACGTATTTTCTTGCAATCACTTGCGTAGTGTAACAAAGGCCTAACTGCTGGCTGACACGTGAAACTAACACTCCCGCGCCCTCTATCAGCTATGAAAGGAACTGTACGTACGAGACCCGTCACATCACATCACATCACGTAGTACCAAAACGTCATCCATCCATCTCGTTAAGTGCATATTTGTACGGTACGATTTATATCTATTTGTATATATTCAACATCACCACCATTAGCATTTGTCTGCAATTCTCCAGTGACTTCTCTCCAGATCGAAAGTTGTCTACCTCATACTATACAACAGTGAATCGGATCATAATTGTGTTTTGCAAACGACTCTTTTTAACTCAAATCTAGCAGCCTTCGTGACCACCCGCTTCCAATATTGGGGGCTTATGGGCTTGGGTGTCTTGCTGGGCACTGCCATCATGAAGTGGTTGACATTTACGTACCAAACAAGTACCAACGATCTGGATACACCACCAATGCGGAGTCTCTTGTAGAAACGGTGTCCAGCTAGAGAGAGAGAGAGAGAGAGAGAGAGAGAGAGAGAGAGAGAGAGAGAGAGAGAGAGAGATTGAGAGAGAGAGACAGATACACAGAAGAGCAGCCGCGACGCGACAAATGTTAATATAACAAGATGGGTAGTTACAGCGACCTGCGCCCATTCGCTACTGCTCACTTGATCTGCTGACAACTGATATGCCAAAGGAACGCCACGAAGAAGATTCTTAGTCTACATGCCCGAAGATTTGGGTGTCACATTGTAAAGCTTGTCAACAGGACGACTTACAAAGTCAGAATGTTGCCACCCACCAATCCCTAGATTCTGTCCGGTTTCAAATAGAAAAGACCTACATTGAGGGATTTCATTTCTAAATAGAATCGACTACATTTTGCTTTTTGTACTTTCATTTCTCTTCAGCTTTCTTATATATTCATTTTGATACAAGCTATGTTATTACCAAATGTAAAATGAATTTGTCCATTTACTTCTGACAAAATGTTCTAATTCTTATGAAACGCCCAAAATCGGTTTGTGCCCCCGCCCAATATTCAAATTTTAGACACGCCACTGAATTGTGAATTAATCTTATATCTTTAACGTTTATCTTCTAATGGCATACATTTCGACAGTTTCTTCTGTCGTCTTCCCTGTCTCGCTCCCAGATAGTAGACTCTCTTGATGATGGTATAATATAGTTACAGTTTACAACTTGGGAATGTTACACATTCATGTGAGAAAAACTTATAAATAATAATTACTCATTTGTATTGTGTATATTTAAAGAAATATATTCGCATGGTGATTACAGATATAAATATTCAAATGTGGAATTGGTTTAGCGTGTACAGTCTTTTTCAGCCAAATCCCTTAAGTTCAAGCACTTGAGGGATTAGGAGGAAGGATAAGTAGCGTGAAAACTATATACGAATATTTTGTGGAATACTGGACGAAGACTTCGAATTTTGAACCAACACTACGACGTCTCTACGAAACACGATCGTGGATCGGCTTTCGTTTTGTTATGGTAACACGCGTCACTTACAGCCTAGTCATCTCACGGCGACACGTAAAAAAATAAAGTCGGTCTTCCAATATCTTCTGGAAAAACTCGGTTCCATATTCTAGAAATCTTCCTACGAACGTAGAAACGTTTAATAGCGTCTAGTCCTTATGGCTTTATGTTGGACACAGCGACAAGTATGACAGTCAGTTCTGCGATTCTTTATATAAGCGATCAGAGTGAGTTATTAGAGGACTTACTTATGAAAGTGACGTTGTAGACTGCGTGTCAGTGAATTTATTTACTGAACTTGATTGATTTTTGTTATATTTTATGTGCAGTGCTATTGCACATGTGTACCCTACAACATAAGATGGTTACTATAGTCACCAAGATTAACTTATGGGTGTTAATTAAATTTATGACTGCCGAATTATCTGGCATTTAGTGATTTATTTCACAGTTTACATATTTATCCCATGAACTTCGCTTGATTTTCCTGACTTCTGGCAATGGCACAGCAGCGCTTATATTCACACCGTGTCTGAGCAGTGTTTAAGGTTAGATGATCCGTCCGGCTATTCCTTAGAATACCTGGGCTACAGTGTGTCTTATAATGGAAGCAACGACACGGTGAATAAGTTGCATAAGTTCAACCTTATGTGCGGGACCTTCAGGCGAACCCTTAAGTCAGCAACTAAAGGAACACGCCTAAAATTCTACAAGGTGATGGCTCTTCCCACACTTCTTTATGGGTCTGAGAATTGGAATTTAATGAAAGGCCAGGCCAGTCGCATCCAAGCGGCTGAAATGAGATTTCTCAGGCACGTGGCAGGGTGTACTCTCCATGATCATAGAAGAAACATAGATATACGGCAGGACCTGAATGTTATGAGCATACACGACAGGATCGCCCAGTATCGGCTGAATTGGTGGGAACACCTTTGCCGAATGGATGACTGCCGCATCCCCAAACAACTCTGGAACTATAAGCCGAGGGGACGGAGAGGTGTGGGACGTCCGAGGAAGCGCTGGAGTGACCAGCTGTAATATTTGCCTATTTGAGACTTGAACAAACCATTCTTGGTTTAAACTTGAGGATTATGATGATGATGATTTCACAGTTTTAACACTGTAATCCACCATAATCCGTTAAACGATATGATTATAGAGTATTTCATCTCCCAACAAAATAATTTGTTTAACCTCTGAGTGAAGTGCACTGAATTACTGTCGGTCCAGTTAATCGGCGTTGCTCTGCAATATGCAGTCAGCAGTTAGTAATCACGAGTGGGCGGTTTAAATTGTATGCGACTTCAATGTAACCTACACAAAGTGGCCTGAAGACTTCTGAATGTAATTCCGCGTATAAAACTGTATGTTTAAACACTTCGCCGTCACCTCTGTAGTCATTGTTGATGACCCTGCAGCAGCAGCAGACAATGGAGGAAGCCATTTGTTTTGCATATGTAAAAATAGGTTATACAGTGAATTTATAATGCGTTTGGAAACATATGCCCCTGGAAAGCAGACGGTCTTGCGCTCGTCCCCCCCTTCCCCACGACTATCTGAATCTGTGTGTCTCTCTGCCGCCATGCTGTCTGGTCTCATTTACGATACGAAAAACACGACAGCTAAAGTAACAATTTTTTTTTAATTGGAATAAAATGTGGATGGCCACCAATTGTCATACCCGCATTATTTTTGGCGTAAACAAATCTGCGCCGTACTTGGTACGCGAAATTTTGAGACGGTATCAAGCTCTTGTGGCAACTATTAAATCCTGTCTTCTGTTACATATATACAGTAGGTATGTTTCCTAGTAACCGTACCTGCGCTATGCTCTGTATGACGGTGGTTGGCGTGTGGACCCTTGGCCTACCTGCTGCCTCTCCCCGCCCGGGCTCGACAGCAGCTAATTGCCGCGTCAGTCACCTCACTGTGCGTCCAGTATGAAACAATTTTTTTTTGCCTCGCCCAATACTGGTAAAATTTTGTTATATTTGAAATCAGCAAAATAATACGATGAAAATTACACAAAACACGACTAAAAATATTAAATTTTAAGGTGTTTCAAGGTAAAAGCTCAACAACTACTTTAATACACATCTTCAGTGCATAGGGCTCAAAGAATAAATTTAAATGAAAAATACGAATACTTGTTTAATTGCTTTGTTTGATTCTTTGATTGAAAAAGAACACACATAATATTTCGTGTTTAAGCGCTGGTAGTGGACAGAGAACTTCCTGCTCATTTCCTATAATGGGGTTGCTATGAGTCATCTCGTGACTAGTGCTGCATGGTATTTATGACTCAGCCTCATCCCTTCTTCAGTTGCTCACAAACAGTTGAATAGTTTAGTGTCTACTGTTCGTCGCGTTTGTCGATCGTGAGTTTACGGAGTATTAGTTTAATTAGTTGAATATTATAAGGTTACATTTTGTTAAGTTAAGTATTTCAAGTTTTATTACTGTTTTTTATTTTTTTATCGAGATGTCTTCGTTTAGTAAACGTGGTAAAGTGTATCATTCTCAAGCTAGAACAATAATCGCGTCGGTTATGCAGTACTTTGAACAGGAGCGTGACAATAAAGGCCCGTTAATTGATATAAAAAAAGTGTGTGAGAGAGTTTCGGCAGCGTGTCAAGTGTCTCTACGCACCATTACTAGATTAAAAAGTGAACTTAATGAATTGATATAAAAAAAGTGTGTGAGAGAGTTTCGGCAGCGTGTCAAGTGTCTCTACGCACCATTACTAGATTAAAAAGTGAACTTAATGAACTTAAGGAGTGTAAGAACGATAGCTTTGTTATAAGCGAATATAATGAAAATGACGATGTGCTCCCAGATGCAGTGAACACGGAAAATGCTAGTGTGCTCCACACGCCAAAAAGAAAAAACCCTCTCCCATGCCCAGTGACTTATATCGATGATCTTGACAAATCTGCCATCCGACGCCATGTTGTAGTTTATTATAGACGCAAGGAAGTGCCGACCCTCCGAAAATTACAAGCATCTCTCAAAGATGCGGGACTTTTCAAGGGATGCTTACAGTCTCTGTCTAACGTATTAAAGAATATTGGTTTCAAATGGAAAAGGTTCGATAAAAGAAATGTTCTTATGGAGAAGCCATCGGTTGCTTTATCAAGATGCCGGTTTTTGAGGAAAATTCGTAATGTGGACATTAAAAACGTGGTGTTTTTAGATGAAACATGGATTAACAGTAATATCTCCAAAGATGTTGGATGGACCGGCGGCAGTGTTAGCTCTAATCTGGGTGCACCTCTAGGCAAAGGACAGCAACTCATAATAATCTGCCACGCAGGTGGCGTCAACGGATGGATAAATGCACCCCCGCTGATTTTCAGATCTAAGAAAACGGTTGACTATCATGAGGAAATGAATTCCGAGATATTTGAGTGCTGGTTTTTGAAGTGTTGCTTCCTTCACTACCACCCGGTTCAACAATAGTGATGGACAACGCTCCTTACCACTCAAGATGGACAACGCTCCAACCTCATCCTCAAGGAAAGGAGAAATGGCAGATTGGCTAACCTCACGAGGAGTTCGTATCACGGACGACATGCGTAAGCCCGAACTGTATAATCTCGTCAAGCTGCATAAGCCCCAACTGACGTCTTATGTCATTGACAAGAAAGCATCTGAGCTTGGATTTCGGGTTATTCGGCTTCCACCTTATCAGTGTAATTACAGTGCTATTGAAAAGGTCTGGGCTCAGTTGAAGAATTACGTCAAACAGCGCAACACAACATTCAAACTGGACGATGTGCAAAATTTGTTTTTTGAAGCTGTAAACTCCTACCAAGCAGATTCGTGGAAAAACTGCGTTAAACACGTAAAGAAAGAAATGGATGATGATTGGCTGAGTGAAGGACTTGATGACCGCAGTGTCCAGGAAATGATCATCAACTTGGCTCCAGGAGATTCAGATGATGACGACAGTGACTGGAACTCTGACGAGGAAGAAGACTTGGGAACATCTCCATTGGAATAGCTGTTTTAATGAGAGTAAGTAGACTTGGTATATATATTTAGTGTTTTAATTATTTTTTTCCTTATATTTCAAAGGTCAAAATGTTTGAGAAACGTTGTTCCAAAAGATATTATAAAAATATAGTACTATCTAAAAAAATATTATCAAAGTAGGGGACTATTATGAGCTAAGTCATAATAGTAAAAAAAGATTAGTAGAAAAAAATTTATTTTCATAAGCTAAGTCATAACTGGTCTTATTTACAAATAATTATTTTCAGAAAAATGTTAGCAAATGTTTGTTTTTTTGATAGGTTCTCTGGTGACTCGGATCGATTTCGTTTACCAGCATCAACTTTGACCTGCTTTATTACAATCGTTAGCATAAGTCATTGTAAATATATAAAGTTATTGTAAATTAAATAATACAAATAAAGTCATTGTAATTATTCAGTCATTGTTACTTTATAACGCCCAATTTTTAATATTCCTTAGTCGTGTTTGGTGTCATTTTCATCGTATTATTTCGCTGATTTCAAATATAACAAAATTTTACCAGTATTGGGCGAGGCAAAAAAAAAATGGTTTCATACTGGACGCACAGTGAGGTGACTCACGCGGCAATTAGCTGCTGTCGAGCCCGGGCGGAAGTATTACAATGGGGGAGAGGCAGCAGGTAGGCCAAGGGTCCACACGCCAACCACCGTCATACAGAGCATAATTTCCTATATTAGTTCTTCTTTCTCTGACGAGGTTGAAAAAAGTATGAATGGAAAAAAATTGGTCACTAAAAGAGGGTTAATTTCTTTTTTAATTGTGACGGTAAAAAAGAGAATGTACTCTGCACTTCCAAAATTGTGTGACTATTTGAGACCACATCGTTTAATAGAACCAACATAGCAAATGATTTGTCGTCTAAAAATCGATGGTATTGAGATAGTAAGCTAAAAAAAATTTAGACGCATCTGTGGAACGATTCATAGGTACCTGAAAAATAAAACACGGAAGGATACCCGACTGAAATTTTATAAAACTGTGGCTGTACCCACATTCCTGTATGCTAGTGAGACATGGACTCTTGGTAAAAGGGACGTGCAGAGGATTCAGGCAGCCGAAATGAAATTTCTAAGAGGGACGCAAGGTTGTTCTCTCTTGGATCTGAGAAGGAACGAGAATATCAGATACGATTTAAACACTGTATCATTGCACCAGAAGATTGAAGACCACAGAAGGAGTTGGTCACTTGAATCGCATGCATGATATCCGTCTACCTGCGACTGCCTTGGGTTATCACCCTACTGGCAAGAGAGATGCCGGTAGACCGAGGAGGAGATGGGTTCCGAAACAGGTCTAAGGCCTAGTCCTTGGAGTGGTGATGATGATGGCAATGAAAAATCGGTGGTCTGATGGTAAAAGTGGCTAAACTCAACACTTCAAGGTTGGGATTCTTCAAGTTCTCTCTACAGTTTTGAAATGGGCTGCGTATAATTTAGTAACTACGTTTCTGAAAGAAAACAAATTCTAAAACGCGCTGGTACACCTGAAAAACACTCGTGGTTTAAATCTTCAGTATCAGAAGCATCAAATTACGTTTAACATTACGAATGTTTCTAATAAAAAACTTAAAAATAATAAAAAAGTTACTATGAATAGTAACAAGTCGAAAAAACTAATGTATGTAAAAAAATAGTTTCAATAAAAGTATTTACTGGGAAAAAATCGTTTTCTAAAAAATATCCCGGAATTTGACTCCGATAATTTGGTCAGCCTTGTATAGGGAACAACTAACAATAACATGTCAATTTGTGTGAGAGCGCGCGTGTGTGTGTCCGCGGGATAACAAGCCACACATATTTATCATCCGATAGTTTTATTACTCTCTTCATTTCCCAGCAGTTTGTAATTTATTTACAGGTTCTGAATTTAATTACCAGAAATATCAATTTCTTTTTTTTACCAGGAAGCTATTAAATAACAATAAAAGTGTTTACCACCGACAGTGTAGAAGTCATGTTATTTTAAAAACGAAGGACAAAACCCAAGGAATGTTTACAATTCCTTATTTTATTTCAGTCGGCGGGAGCCGAGTGAGATGTGACTTGTGTTTATTGGGTTCAATATAATTGTACAATTGTAACGTGTATGCTTAGTATGGTCATTGTTATCATCGTCATCGTCATCATCATCATCATCATTATCATCACCACCACTTACAGGTATTAGGTCATTACCTGTTCCGACATTACGACGTATTCACCGGATCCTTGATCCTATTTTTCCCGGTTTCTCCTGGATGAAGACTTTCCTAGGAATTATTTTTCCCCTTCCTAATAAATTCGCACTGTGTCTCCGATTGTCTTTGAAATCAACATCATTCACATGTATACGTTTAAGCCATTTTGCACGAAAGCCTAACTCACAAAATCTCTTCATGTCTAGCCGCTCTCGTCTCAAATATAGTTTCTGCTCTCTGCAGTCTCCGACAATCCTGTAGATGTGTTTAAATTTAATATAGATCTTTATAGAAGTATACCTTACCTTTGAAGTATACCTTGATTTTAAACGTGTACATGGGCAGGCCCAAACTGTTTATAGAGTGAAACTCGGAATTCCAGGAAAATTTTGACAAAAATGATAACAGAGAAGAGTAGAAATTCTGAAAGAGAATGTCAGAATGCTAAAAGGACAACTGGATCCATGTGACGAGTTCCAGAACTCTGTAAAAGGCTACGCAACGTGCTATTGGAACCAAGGAGGAACTACTTTTAATAGTACTTATCAGTATTTAACTTATGCAGAATTTCAAGAAACAGAAAAGATGTGCTGTACTGTAAATACAGGTTGCTGTAATTATATAACAGTATGCTAGAACAGGGAAGTACATCTAGCGTTTATCGACCTTAGAAAAGCATATGATACAGTACCCAGACAAGAAATGTTTAAAGCTCTATCACAATTGGAAATACCGAAAGTCCTGACGCAATCAGTAAAAAATTTATATAAAAACAACAACGTATAAATTAAAGTAGGTAACAAAATTGTCTGTAGGTTTAAAACATCCAAAGGGTTATTGCAAGGCTGCCCAACATCGCCCACGCTGTTTAAGATATTTTTATAATATGCATTAACCATGTGGAAACAGAAATGCCATGGAATGGGAATACCGATACGAAATGAACACCTGTACACACTATACTTCGCCGATGACCAGGTAGTTATAGCCCAGGATGAAGAAGATCTAAGCTACATGGTCAGAAAGCTGAATGAAGAATACACAAAGATGGAATTGGAAATAAACATAAAAAAGACTGAATATTTGGCAATTAGAGATGAAGGAACAACAGATTTAGAAGTAGACGAAAATGTTAAAATTAGAGGAACAGACAAATTCAAGTACCTAGGATTCACACTGAGTAAACAAGGCACAACAGAAGAGGAAATTAAAAGTAGATTAGGGCAGACTAGAACAGGGATTAGACAATTACACAGTGTTATATGGCACAAAAATATTAGCAAAAGCATTAAAAAATGATATATCAGACCGTAGTCCAAAGCATTATGATGTATGCAGCTGAATATGGGTTATTAACAAAAAGAATTAAAGAAAGATTCTTGCAACAGAGATGGAATATTGGAGGTGCTATGGAATAATGAGAGCAGACCGAATAACAAACGAGGAGATCAGAAGAAGAATGGAAGCGGAAAGAAGTGTAATTGACTACATCGAAGAAAAAAGATTGGTGTGGTACGGTCATGTCCGGAGAGCCCAAAATAGGTGGATCAACAAGGTGACGGAATGGAGTCCATTAGGAAGGAGAAAAAGGGGAAGACCGAGAAGATCTTGGAGGGACGAAGTGGATGAATCTATGCAACGTATAGGACTTGAGGAAGGACAAAGGGAACATCGGGAGAATTGGAAAGCCAGGTTGAAGAAAGGGAGACGGCACTAGCTGTAGCAACCCTATTATATATATGGTTAAATATATGCAGAGGTAAATAAAACATACCTCTTTTGTTTGAAAAATTGAAAAATTATGTTGGAAGCAGTTTCGCTACACTAGTTGCATGTTTTATTATACGCTGTCTGTGCAATCTTTAGACAACAAACTGAGAACGAGTTCCAGTAGTCTTAACGTCGTTTAAAGTATATTAACAATCAGTACAATTTTAAAATATCAAAGGATAAAACAAAGATTATTGCTCACTGGGGAAAGTATCCAGTCAGATCAAAAATTGTTTCTGAGGGAAACGTTTTGGAACAAGTCTCTGAGTTTAATTATCTAGGTTGTGTTATCAGTATTTGGAAATGGAGCAGGACGAGATGTCACTATGAAATTATCGAAGTTTCAGATGATACATAGAACACTAATGAATAAGACAATCAAAGAAACAATGATTAAAACTTATAAAATAAAAGCAGTGGCTGTGTTAGCGCATGAGTACGAATCGTGGGTGCCTGCAAGAAAGATTATAAATCAGATTCAAAGATCAGAGATGAGTTTTCTGAGATGAACAAAGGGTTGTACACGGCGAGATCGTTTGCGTAATGGGTAAATCAGGAATAAGTTACAGGTATTCTTTAATGATAATGTGATGTATTTATAATACACACACACTTATTGTTTACTAATGGTACCTATAATTTCAATTTTATATTGTATTGTATTTATTGTTCATAGCCTAAAGGTACCATACATACGATTTCCAATAAAATTTGTATTACTCACATTCTTAAAAACGATCGATTTCGGTCACAGACCATCGTCAGGTCATATACAGCACACTTGCGGTCACAATATCGTAAAACAGCCACTATTTACAAAAACGAATTCGTAGACGTGATAATTAATGAACGTGATACGTACGTCGTTGTCCAAATTTTCCCGAGAACTGATTTTGTTACAGAGTGTTTATGTTTACATTCCGTTCTATATACGTCTACCAATATCAATGTCAGCCTGCTAACTCAACAGAATGTAATGTACGGTGCAACAAAAAATACATAGGATTCACTTCAAGATCGTTTATACACATATATAAGATACATTGAACATACAAAACATTCTCAACACTAAAATCCGAACTCAACAGTAGCCAAACACATAAAACAACAGTCTTGTGAATATGGTCCAATACAGCAACATTTAACCGTATTGAAAACATGCAGTGATGGAATAAGATCTAATGTATATGAACAATACCGAATATACAAACATGTAAAAGAAGAGGGCCATGAAAATCTATTGAACATTATTGACGGACTTCAAAAATCGTATCACATTTGAAATATTGCGGCAAAATGAAAATCAACATTCAGTAATCAGCTGATATAATATATAAAACGGAATGTAAACATAAACACTCTGTAACAAAATCAGTTCTCGGGAAAATTTGGACAACGACGTACGTATCACGTTCATTAATTATCACGTCTACGAATTCGTTTTTGTAAATAGTGGCTGTTTTACGATATTGTGACCGCAAGTGCGTGCGCTATATATGACCTGACGATGCTCCGTGACCGAAATCGATCGTTTTTAAGAATGTGAGTAATAAAAATTTTATTGGAAATCGTATGTATGGTACCTTTAGGCTATGAACAATAAATACAATACAATAGGAAATTGAGGTATTCTCTATCTTCGTCGCCACTTCACGGCGTAAGCTTATAGCCTGTTCCGTCTTCACTGCAGGGCCTACCCACAATAACTTCATGAAATCGATACGGCTGCTTCTGAGTATTCAAAAACATTTTCCTAATACAGGTTACCAGCCTGTAGTTAGGTAGGCAGGTTATGGGAATGCCATCTCAGGTCAATCTGCCATGTCCGATCTATCGGAGTTTACTCTCGTAGGCCAGTTGCCTGAAGCCTGCCCTACCCCTCGGTTTGATTGCAGAGTGTCCGTCTCTGAGCCTTTGCTAATCTATCCCATACCATACAAGGCAGTGCTTACTTTATGGGGGCACTTAGTTGCCAGGTCACAGCATTGTCATAGGGGTTTAGCAGGTGTGACCACTTCACCGGACACCCTGCTAATGCTGCCGCTTCGGTTCGGGACTGTAGTTGTACCTTCGCTATCCACCCGCCCAGTAGCTGAGGGTATTATCCGTAAACGATACAATTAAGAAATATTGCCTGGCATTGTCACAACATCTAGGCAGAATGGAGGATAAACGGCTACGTAGAGTAGCATATAGATATAGACCCTTTGGAAGACCAAGAGCAAAATGGTGAGGTATGAAGACGGAACAGGCAATATGCCTACTCCGTGAAGTGAAGAACAAGAAGCAGTAGTTTGTTAAGCTGTAGCTTTATCAAATATCACGAAGTTTATTTTCCATAATAAGTAGTTTTTCTTGTAGCTTAGTCTTACTATCAGCACTAAGATTACTTCCTTATATTTCTACCGTTTTCTTTAAAAAATACTTATCACGAACATTGGCAGAGAGACAGGCAGCATATGTAACAAACAATTAGCTAGCTGGCGAGCGTGAGCATTGAGACTAACTAATTTAGCAAAACCGGCGGGCGTTGTTCACCTACCCGTGAAGGTCGTTGCCATCTCAGACAGTTCGTACGGTACGGTATTTCCTTGTAAACACAGACGAGATATGGCCTAGTCCTACATAATCTCCGACTACACCTTCACAATAAAGCGGTTCTCAAGATTATCCGTGTTTTTCTTTTATCAATGTTATTGTTTCATTACGTCACCTTTCTCTGTCTCTCTCTCTCACTTCCTACTTCACGTCAGTCCACAGTAGAATTAAACAAATCTCGTTTTCTCTTATCATATAGAATATAATACACGTATGTAGCTATCATCGTCATTATCATACTCTGGTTCACAACGTTCTGCGATTTCCAATCCCCAACTCTCTCTTCAAGTGAATGGAGAATAAGAAATAACCAGGAGATAGATGAGCTATTGAATGATGAGGACATTGTAAGATTCATAAATACTCAATGAATACTAATGGCTAGGTCACCTAGAGTGGATGGATGGTCAGCGTATGCCAAAGAAAATCCTGAGGGCGCAGGTTTATAAAAGCAGAAAGTGGGGCTGACCTAGGATAAAATGGTCGGACGATGTGCTGGAAGGTCTCAGAAGAATGGATGTGAGGGGTTGCACTGAGATGGCAATAGACAGGAGACTTTGGAGAAGATTGGTGTTGGAAGCCTGGATTCACGTTGAGCTGTAGTGCTGAAGAAGAAGTATCTCTCGCTCTTCAAGTACATTCTCACCCGTATATTTCACTATACCTTCTCTTCTGAGTTTTCTTAGTCAGTCGGATCTCATTCTCTTTCTTAGGCTTGCCAATCCAACATTGTTCTGGGAGTCTGTACGTTGGACGTGTCCATAATACTGTCTCGGTCAGAAAGATGACAATCGGAAGCCTTTAAGGTAATAATCAATTCTTAGAGCGTGACACTCTCTGTGCACCAATCAGATCTTTCCTTTAGTGTATCAGATCGACGTTATCGTGTTGAATCGACGTGGTTTCGGAGTTGTCACAGTTAGTATTCGTCAACTGCAGCTTCATCATCAGCCGTGGCTCTACAACCCTTGGTGGTCTTGGCCTGCTCCAAGAGTCGACTCCATTCTTCCCTATTGCGTGCTCTCGCTTTCCAGTTTCTTATGTGCAGCTTTCTGAGATCCTCCTCTACCTGATCTTTGAATCTACTTCGGGGTCTCCCCTATTGGTTTCTGGTAGGAGATATATTTCGTAGGCTGACTTTCCTCCATTCTCTCTGTGTGTCCAACCCACCTTAGCCTGTATATTTTGATTATCCTGACAATGTCCGGCTCTTTGTAAAGATGGTATAGTTTATAATTATAGCGCCTGCGCCACAATCAATTTTCTTGTACCTACTCCTCTAAATACTGTTGTTAGAATCCGTCTTTCAAAGCAATTTAGAAGTATCTCGTCCAGGTTTCTGAAGCATATATCAGCAATGGTCTGATAAGTGTTTCGTAAATTTTGTATTTTGTGCTTCTTGAAGATACTTTGGGCTTCTAGATGCCAGGTGCTTTTGTAATCCATAATATGTTTTATTAGCGAGGTATGTTTATACTCGTCTTCTTATCTCAGTGTTGGTGGCGTTAGTGCTGTGTCGTATTATCTGGGCGCCAATACATATGAACTCTTCTACTGCCTCTATATTTTTTTTGCCTATTTCAAGGTTTTAAAGGGTTGGAATTCAGCTTACCACCTTCAATAAAGCCGACCCGTTGGGTCTTCGTCATTCTACTGTCGGTGCAGGTGTTGTTTAAGGTATGTGCAGAAACATGTTAACAACGTAACTACATTGGTGGAGATTAAAAAAAATTACTATCGCTAAAAGTCGCAGTAATTCCCGACGTTATGATGACGATATCAGACTCAGTCAGCTTTCATTCACATTGTGTTGTACTAATTTATTGTTACACTTCAAGACGACCTCTGATTTGGTAAGGGGTCGAACGTTGTGACTTAATCTGTATATACTACGGCTAATGCCCGGAATCTTATAATTTGTAATTACAGTAATAACAGGTCACAATAGTATTTTAATAAATAATGTTTTAATTTATAAGGTTTTTAATTAACAATAAGGTTTTTAGTTAATAAGAATTGGAAATATACTTCCGATCTGATGATGAGCTGTGAAGCTTGAAAGCGCTGATCGGGATTTTTTCTATAGTGGTGGTCAACAGTGTAATTTCTGTTTGCGATTATAACTACTAACACAACCTTATTAATTAAATATTCTTATAAAATCGTTTTTTAGTTTTAAGAGTCATATATTCTGAGACTGTCTCACAACTACATGTATATATAGGAGCTACAGATAATTGACCGAAGCAGGAGACGTATTACTAGGCAGGTTTGCCATCGTCTTGCGAGGAAAAGCAATCTTTTAAAAGTCAATTACGATTAAAATGAGTAACAAAAAAAATTGTAATATAACAAAGAAATTATATTTTTGTCAGTACCGGGAATCGAACTCAACACCGTGCTGGAGTCACTCCCGCTGTACCGATAATTAACCTTAATTACGTTAGTAGGCCTAAGCGAGTTAATTAATTTGACCGCAGTATAACGTTATATTTATTGCCATAGCCTTCCAAAGTCACACACAGTGTAGGTCGGTCAGCAGTCATTAACACCTAACTTGTCTGCCATAAAGTAATAAACACGTTGACATTGAATGCTGTAACGAAATAACCTCACACAGTGTTGCCAATAAAATCCGACGGTAGAGCGGAAGGAAGGCTTCAGAGGGAGTGAGTAGGATCCACAAATGTATTTTGGGTGTGAACAAATCTATGAAGAGGAAAACGTTTCTTTTTTTAAAAAAGTTCTTGTTTCTTATGAAATTCGTTTATTTTATGATTCTTCAAAGGTATATTATAAAATAATTTTCCGTCAGTAGGGTTGTTGATAATGTTTTTAAAAATCTGGGGGGATATCACAGACTTGTATCACCGTGCAGTTCGCGTAGACTTAAGATATTGATTCGATTATTGATACAAACTGTCATTTGTCATTTGTCATTATTGAGATTTATTTTAGTGTACTTCACCCACCTGTAAATTTGGAAAGAGTGAATTCTCTGAGATGAGCATTTCATCATCATCTTCACGACACGGCGTAGGCAAGGTTCCTCCAACCGTCTCTTCCTGGGTCCTATAGGTTTGCAATTCCAGACTTGTTCGGCAAGTCTGTCTGGAATGTGACAGTCCTTCTGCGTGTTTTTCCACCGTTGTTTCTAATGTTTTCATTATGCGTTGAAGTTAAAAACTTGTAACTCTTCTCTTATGGCCTCATTCTTTATACGGCCAAGTTTAGAATCTTTTAATTCAGATAAGCACTTTTTTTTCTTATTGTTGCTTAACATATTCTCGACGTTGCAGAATTTTAGCAACCGAGTTTTCGACTGTGGTCCATGGCCAGAGGCCAATCAAGTGGCTATATTTTGATTAACTTTTCTACAGTATTTTTTTAACATCCCAGCTTCCAGCTATCGGATCCAAATATGGTTGGGTTGTACTGATGTGACAAAAAACCAGAAATCTTTGCTGCAATTGGCAGCAGAGGAAAAGCTCCATCTAGTAACAAGATAGATAAAAGATATTGAACAGAATTAACACTGTTGCACACCATTATAGAAAAATTATTCCGATTAGCGCTTTCAAGCTTCTCAGCTCATCGTCAGATCGGAAATAACAAGAGGATAAAACCAAATTATTCACACCCCCACCCATCCCAGTGATCACACACAACCCCTTAAACAAGCTATAATTTAAATGTCCCTTCCCAACCTCCGAGCCCTGTCACCCCCGTCTGTCCAGTTACATATTTTTCTAGCACATTCCTTGTGTTGTTTGTGTGTGTGCGCGCGCGCGTGCATTCTTTTTCAACCTAAACGTTGTATAGCCTTTCTCATCCACACATGTGGGCGCGGTCACTCACCCTTATTTCAAAAACATCCATATAGGCCTATGTAATTTAATTCTTAATGTTCCGTCCTCTATCTTTTACTTTTTAATTACAGTATATTATAAAATATCTCTTCATTATCAAATTTAGTTTTAGTATTCATTAAATTGTCTAACCCTTTTTCTCTTTCTTTCAATATTTCTAACTCCTCCCTAAGCTTCCTTTCAACTGTGTTATTTACTACTTTTAAAATTTCATAGTCTTCCAAAGGATTAACAAACTCATGGTTATCTTCTATGAAATGTCTTGCACATAACGAATTGGTTGTTCTATTACCTTCTCCACGTTTTTGGTCAGACAACCTGCATACGAATTTCCGTCCTGTCTCACCTACTAAAAAAAATCAACCTTCAAAAAATATGTTTCTTACACAGATCAACGCAAAATTAAATGCGCAAAAATTTGATGTAACTAGTTTATAAGTAGACCTACAGGTACACTTGTAATTAACGCTTAAACTCGAGTATCCATAATAAAAAATCCGACAGTAAGACTCAGTTTATACACTGACTCACCCGTAGCAGGACAGTTTGTACTACCATTTTAAAAAACAGACGACTTAGTTTGGTGTGTTTATGACTGGAAGTCCTCCAGAGATTTGCGAGGTAATGTGTAATGTTCATTTGGATGTTTCAGAACAAAAGTGGACAAATTCCAACTGACATCTTTTTGTGAAAATTCAGTTTAAAAGTTCTCGAGCTGTAATTAATTCTGAACAACGTATAGTCAGCTGATTCTGAAATAATTGAGTAAAATGATACGTTTTATAGAAGTTTAGAAGTTTTTATTATTCTCAGACACACAATTTTTTGATATCAAATTAAAGTTGGTTCACTTTTCTACTGAAAATTTATAGGAAACCTATAACGAATTTATAATGAATAAACAGTAATATGTGCTAAATAAAAAGTAAACCGAAATATTTTATTGCCTTTAATATATTTACTTGTAATACTTTTTGACGATACTTTTAAACAATAATGAAACAAAAACCTCAGTAATGAAAAGTAGAAAGCGTAACAACAAATTCAAAGAATATCGATTTTCTTAATAAAGAAAATAGTAAGAGAACATATGAACATTTTCTTTTAACAGTAATGAGATACGTTGATATACAATATTAAAAAACAACTAAAACAATAAAGACATAACGAAAAAATTAATCAGCTTACAAGACTTCATGGTTTTCTTGAAACTTTATTCGAATGACTGGTGTACATATAGTGTTTACAACTGGAAGGTTTCTAATAAAATAATGTATGTCAATAAGGATATAATATTGAGACTTGGGTACGTAGGCTCGCGTACAACATTCGTTAATGTTTACATTCGTCTTCTAGACTCAGGTCACTACGATTTCTAAAATTTATCTCATATTCGGTTCAACTGGTCAGAGAGAGATTCTTTGAATTTTAATTTGAAAGAAGGCATATTTACAAATCGCATCCAACGAATTTACAGATTACAGATTAAGTTACGGATTAAGAAACAAAGTTTCTTAACTTTATTATAATGACTTTATTCTGTATAGCTACTAAAGTACTAAAAAAAACACTTGCCTATCCATACAAATGACTTGAAATTTTGGAAGACAAGACCAAGTTCCAGTCATTAAAGGAATGTATTCCAAAATTATATACACATACATTTTCTTTCTTACAGTGTGTGACAGACCTTGGGATAGGCTAACTCAGTTAAAAGTACACACATTAGTACTGTACTTACAGACAGAGATTCAGCAAATTCTTGTAAGACCTGACTGGCCTTTCCAGCATGTGCAAGATGAAGAGCTTTTTCCTTTATAAGTCGAGCTTTTTTATTGCCATCTTTCTCGATTTTATTCTCATCTTCAAAGAAATCTCATCACATTTTAGACGTGTATCTTTTAATGGGGTTTTAAGGGGCACATTAAATTTAGCTGAAAGTATGTGACAAGACTCCTGTTTGGCAGGCCGTTTGTTTTCAGATCTGTATTTTTAATTAAAAAAGTTGTTATAATCACAAACAGAATTATCACTAAAGAATTGCACACCACTATAGAAAAATTATTCCGATTAGCGCTTTCAAGCTTCTCAGCTCATCGTCAGATCGGAAATAACAAGAGGATAAAACCAAACTATTCACACCCCCACCCGTCCCACTGACCACACACAACGCCTTAAACAAGCTATAATTTAAATGTCCCTTCCCAATCTTCCCAACATACATAGGATCTCATACTAGAAAAATTATAAAATGTTTTAATAAATACGGAGTAGATATAGCTATTAAAAGATGTGAAACGGTATTTGATAAGATAAGGAAGAAAAATATAAGTTTAGAAAAAATTCCAGTATTACAGAGAAGCGGAATTTATAAATTAAAATGTAAAGACTGCAACAAAGTGTACCTACTAGATCAAGTTTTACTAGCTTTGTTGTTACGTCTATAAGTACAAAAAGACGATTAGAAAACAATTATGTCACTATACGATGAATAGAACAACCAAAATACAAATTGATTATTCGTAAATATGCACCACTGTCTCTTCTGCAAACGTGTGTACGGTAAAACAATAAAAAAAATATCATACCATTTCATTGATAAACATTATTGTTGCACACAAACTAACATACAAGTAAACAAAATTTATCTAGTTTATTTAGATAATGTGTTTACACTCTCTTTTTATTTTACTCAAAGAGGAGTAAAGAAAATTTAATTATAAACTGTTTACCGTCGCGTCTTTGTTTGTTTTGGTCGGACATAACGATGCCTCCTCAATCAGCGAGAACGGAACGTGTAGGCTACGTCTATGACTTCACGGCCTCTCTCTGTCTCTCACTCATCTCGCCTCTTCTCTCTGTCAGTCCAATTTCTGCAGTCATGAAGATCATGTGAAGTTCGTTTTTATTAATACAAGGACAACTATAGTTAGTTAGCTAGTTGGCTTCTCTACTACTACTGGTACTACAACTACTGCCGGAGCTTCTTCTTTTTCTTCTTCTTCGTTTTCTTTTTCTTTCTTAATCGACTTTGTCAAGACGGTATAAATTAATTAAACGACGTGAGTATATTAACTGAGCAATGTGTTGTTTGTGTTTTCTTCATAAAAAATAGTGTGTACAGACGGACGACAGTGTGCCCAAGAAAAGCGGTTTTCTCTTGGCTACAAGAACAAAGTTGTCACTTTCGGAGAATGTACAAGAAGATACCATGTGTTATTGTTCTTCTATTTAGTGTTTTTACAATGACTGTTTTTGCTGGTGTTATTGTCAGAGACGGTAAGTGATGTCACTTACAAAATTTAATTATTAACGTAATAAAATAGTTTTAAAATTTAATCTGAGTTAATTTAAAATCGATACGTTTTTTGGCATATTCAATTACTCACTGCATTAAAATTTAATTTTTTTAAATTGAATTTGAATTAATTTGCAATACCTGACATCGTTCGAGCGGAGACACCGTTTTAAGGAACTTTTAAATTTTCATAAATAAAATTTTAAACTTAAGTAAAATATGCCTCGAATTAATTTGCTACACATTTTTAATTTAAATATATTGTAAAATAAATTTCTGTAATTAAATCTGTATCACATGACGATAGTTGATAACGATCCTGGCTTGGAGAGAACTTCTATTTTAAGACCAACAGTAGAATGTTTACAAGCGTCCGCTTGTTACGACTGTATTTACATAGGAAACAACGCTAAATATTTTTATAAATAACTTTCTTTTCGTTTTATTAGTTAATAATTAATTTTTATTGGATAACGAAAGGTTAAAATAATTTATTAACAATTCGTATTTTCTTTTTATCGTTGATTAGTCAATAATACAAACAATAAGATTAAGTTATGGATATTGTACAATTTTATGTGCATGGTTTTCCTTCTTTCCTACAAAATGAAGATTCCAATATTTTTAAAATTAATCTAATCAATTTATTCATACTAACAATTTTACATTGCCTTCGTACTTAATGTCTGATAGCTACGTACTGTTTACATAATTCACAAATGTATCAAATATTTCAAACTGACTTACGAAATTCACTTTCGTAACATTTAAACTTATTTTTCGGTGTATGTAAATTTACTGTCTTTAAAATATATTTTTCAAAAACATTAATTATGATACATTGTGAAAATTAGTTTAATGTATAAAAGTCAAGGTCTCACAGATTTACTTCAAATGTTGTTTTGAATTTAAAACGGAATAGATTAAATTGTATAACTTGATTTCTATATTTCTATGTAAGGAAGGACAGTATTGTCCCCACACACATACTATATCGATATCTATTTTTTATGTCAGAGATAATCTGTATTAATAAGGCATATTATATTCATAATTACTCACAATTATTTTTGTTAGTATAAGTATTAATAATAAATAATATTTTTTATTTTTCACAAGTATTTTATTAATTTGAATTTTACATTATTTCGACAGTCTTCTTTACTGTTACCATCTTCAGAAATATAAATATAAATAAAAGCTAAATTTAAAAAATATTATTTGTTATTAATAAACATGTATATATGTATTTATATTTTATGGTGTATGAACTAATATTAGTAAATTATAATACATACGCAATATCCCTGTCATTTAAAATCGGTATAAGTAGGCCTATAGTATCTCCTTTATTTACATATAATTTATTATGTATATAAGTCTGTGTATGTACGTTGTGTAAAGGCGGTTTAAGTATAGAAGTCATATTGTATTGAAAGCGCGCTCGCACAGACAGAACTCTCAAGTTTATTACAATTACAATTATCACAAAAATATATAGTTTCGTATTCAAGTGTACAAATTTTAGAGCTTTAAATCCGAATGTTCGCGTTTTACAGCGAACACGCTCAGAGTACACCTTTTACAGACTGAACTTCAACATCATCAGAAACTGAATGTATCAACTTGAAACATTAAAGTTGGTAAACTTTCGCGACCGGAGTAAACTTCAGTAAAATAATTTTTCGGGCTGTTGATCCGTGGTCGTCTTCTTGTAGATCCAATCGTTTCGACTGCAGCTGCGGCAGTCGTCTTCAGTGGGTCTTCTGTTTTGCTCCTCTGGCGACTAATTGGCCATTTAGGAGAAGGAGGCCATTATATTATGTCCAGTCCCGGAAGGCGGCTAGAGGATTAGGAGACCCTTGGCTCACGCACGCACACTGGCAGGCCGCCTAACAATAGACAGGGGCCGGCACTTGACCTTCACTGCTGTCTTTTTAAATACAGTTTACTATAATAAATTAAATTTTGTTATTATGCTTAATCTTATAGTTTTGGTCGTTCCATTTAATTCAGACTGTGATTTCATTTAAAATAAGTCCAAACACGAAGTTTATACGACGATTTTCAAATGTTTTACTCTTATTTGTTTATTTTGAAATACGATTGCTAAACTTCTGAGAATTATTTACGCGACTGTTATTAAAAAAATGTTATTATTAAAAACTAAGATTCTGATCATTCAATTTACTTTTCAACTATTTTTCTGAGACACTCCCTTTGGATGCTAGAAGCCAGTTAAATGCCCTATGGATCATTGTTGGAACTGCTAGCGGCCGATTAAATCGGCCCGTCAAATGACACTGAGAACTGCCAGCGGCCGATCTCGCTGACTTTTTGTATATTCATCGTAGCGGATGCATTACTTGTAGTATCTTTTTATACTGCACGTCAAATTAATGCTAAATAGTTGGGCTACTTTACTTTTTTTATACAAGGCTTTAAACTCGAGCTCAAAATTCAACTAAGTATATACTCGGAATTTTAAAATTAACTTTCTCTCTGCGTTCAAAGCTCTGATGTTTATTTTGCAGGCTTGAGACTGCCGATGGCCGCATTAAAAGTTATATACAAGTTTTTCAATATTTACAAATTTACAACAATTAAAAATCAAAATTCTAATAAAACATTTACAAAATGTAGCAATTTTGTTGTTTTGCTAAATCTAGCTTGGGTTGAGTGCAACTTTACACTATAGGTGCACAACCAAAATCGTCTTCATCAGTGGTGTCGTCACAAAAGCGGAAATGATCAGCTGGTTGAAAGCTCGAGGCGTCCCTTTCCCAGATAACCTTCTTAAGGTGGAACTATAAGTAGGGGGAAAATGGGGGTTCAAACGCAACACAATGTCAACTAATAGAGTCCCGCACCAATCACTTTCACTTTCTACTGGACCACAGCATCCACGACTTTTTCGCGTATATGCCGCCTTTCGTGAGCCTAGATCACTTTCACTTTCTATCAGCCTGCGAATTTCCGAGAATAAATTTTTTAATTTTTTTTTTTAATTTGATATTTTTATTTTTTTAATTAAATTGATTTGCATATCCGTGAATATATGCCGCCTTTCGTGAGCCTAGATCACTTTCACTTTCTATCAGTCCACGAATTTCAGCGAATAAATTTTTTTAATTTGATATTTTTATTTTTTTAATTAAATTGATTTGCATATCCGTGAATATATGCCGCCTTTCGCGAGCCTAGATCACTTTCACTTTCTACTGGACCACAGCATCCGCGACTTTTTCGCTGATCTGTGTCAAGATCCGCGACTTTTTCGCGTATCTGGACCACAGCATCCGCAATGTATATTAAATCTATATGATCAGGTTTACCAACCTATGTATGGGTTCAAACTTGATATGTGTGTGTATTATAGTGTATATTAAAATATATGATCAGGGTTACCAATCCTGCATTATTGTGTGTGTGTATAGAACAGATCTGTCAACATTTTTCTTCGGTGGGAAATTCAAACTATATTATAGTAAATTGTTGACGACGACTTCGATATCAACTCTCTCTCCCCTCCTCTCTCTTTGTCTCTAGACACAGTTGTCATCAGTTTTACATAAGCGTCGTGCTACTTATGGATTATTGTAATTAGCGATACTAAAATGTAATCACCAGGAAATATATATTTATCACCTATCTCGTGGCGTCCTTTTTTGACACATGACAGTCATTGACTACGATTTAGAAATTAATATACTGCCAAGTCTGTGTGTGTGTGTGTGTGGTAAAGTGTTACGCATAAAAAAATCTCCTTGAAATAAGGTATTTTCAAAAGTTTTGTGTACACACACATTGTATAATAATTTTCGTAATTGTAAGATACAACCTGCAAATTATTAAAATGTCTCTCTCACACATTTCTGATTACTATACAAATAATTGGATGCATATTCGAAGATTTCCCTTATTCAAACGATTTGTATGTGTGTACACGAACTTAAATACAGACGATTGTAATTTTAAAAATTCATTTTTTGCATTAAATATATATCGTAAACAATGAAATAATAATATTTCGTCATTGTAAGATTTTAATAAAACAATTATCAGTTTAAATAATAATTTTCATGATTGTAAGATACAACCTACAAATTATTAAAATGTCTCTCTCACACACATTTCTGATTACTATACAAATAATTGCATGCATATTCGGAGTACGTTGACAGCGAAACAAGTCTATGCACACACACACACACACACACACACACACACACACACACACACACACACACACACACACACACACACACACACACACACACACACACACACACACACACACACACACACAACGATACTGAATTAGATATAGTTATTATTCGCTAAATTAAACCAGAGGTCATTAACCTTGTGTACGACGTCCTACATTCTAATTTCACACCTGCTAGTCATTAGCAGTAATTAGGATTATAAAGTATTTACTCTAAAAACGGACAACTCTACTTTCTAATTTGACACCTGTCAAGCATTAACACCGCTTACAGTAATTACTCTAAAAACGGACACACACACACACACACACACACACACACACACACACACACACACACACACACACGTGCTTTCCCCACTACAGAGTACACTATATATACGCTAAGTAAGTTAGCGGCAATTTCTTATTTGTCGACTTGTACATCCTGATACTGCACGTATTACGTGTCTTCCAGTATACACATCTTCTTTTGAAAGACTGTTTGTACGTCTTCAGTGTAGACAACGCACATACTAGTTTCGTTGATACTGTACGTCTTACGTGGCTTCCAGTATACACATCTTCTTTTGGTAAGTGTGTAGATTTTATTTAAACGTAAAAATTATCAAGTGCATTATTTATTGAATTTAATACATGTGTGTGTGTGTGTGTGTACGCGTGTGTGTATGATCAAATTACAATTTCTGAAAATATATTCTTACTGTATTTTTATAGTGGCAATTTCTCACCAACGTGTGCTGATACATCGTGAAATCTCTACATCTTTTTTTAATAGTTGAAAGACTGTTTGTACGCCTTCAGTGTAGACAACGCACATACTAGTTTTTTTTGGTAAGTTGTACAGATTTTATTTAATTTTAATTTTAATGTATGTGCAGATTTTTATTTAAACGTAAAAATTATTTGCATTATCAAGCGTGTTATTGAATTTAATACATGTGTGTGTGTGTGTGTGTGTGTATGATCAAATTATTATGTCTGTTACAAATTTTCTGAAAAATTGCTTTAAACAAACGTTTTTAATGTAAAAAATTTAGAAAGTAGGTCACAGCGTATGATGACATTTATATCTCTCTCTAATTCTGTTGTGGACATACATAGCTGTAAGCAGTGACTATCTCCTTATGAATGCGGAATGTAGACTTTCCTAAAATTATTTGCATTAAAACATTATCAAACGCATTATTGAATTTAATACATGTGTGTGTGCGCGTGTATGTGTATGATCAAATTATTATGGAGTGGGTTATACAAATAATAATAAAGTGTGTGTAATATATATATACATTTATTAAAATACATACACACAGCTCCAAGATTATATTAAACAGTTTTACAATTAAAAATACATACACAGCTCCAAGATTATATTGTTACAAGTATGAAAATATATCTAAACTAATATTTACAATTTAAAAAAAAAAACATACACAGTTCCAAGATTATATTGTTACAAGTATTAAAATATATCTAAACTAGTTTTACAATTAAAAATACATACACACACATAGCTCCAATATTATAATGTTACAAATATGATGAAAATATATATATATATTTAAAACTAGTATTTACAAAATATGTATAAAATAAGACTTAAACACGTCTATGTACTGTGTTGGACAATGGTGTATATTCTACAAGCGAATCATGTAGTATCATACAGTAGGCGGTTGTCTGTCTAGGAAAATTCATTGACGATTCAAATTCTAAACGTACATCAACTGCTGAAGACTTAAGTGCTTCGTCTTGTCTGCTACAACCGAAAACAACCAGCGGGGCTTTTGATTTGAATAATCCCGGTGTCAGTACTGGGCTGCCGTCTAAACGGTGGTAATACGAACTTTGAAAACTGGTGTACATATTGTACAATAATGCAAAACGGTCTTTCCCAATATCCAAGTTTAAATTATCGTAAGGATAATACTTGTCGTTTAGAAACAGTCTCGCATTGATCACGTTACAGTGATCGAATTCATCAGCGTGTGCTGTCAGTACATTTTTTCTTGCTGTCTGAAACGCTAACACAACAAAGCGTGGTTTTTCTAGCTGATTTCTTTCTATAATCAGAAAGAATATCGGTATTACCACACCTACGTTTTAACATTAAATTTCGAGTTTCATTATTTTATTTGCCGTCAGCAGGTAATTTGTAATATTCTTGAAATATAAGGAGGGCATTGGAAACATCTGAATCATTTACTAATTGCAATGACGTTTTATCTTTCGTATAAAGATATCCATATTCATATAAGTAACGTTTAACTTGATCCAATTGAAACTGTGTTGTGTTATCCGTTAAACATTTTGTCCATAATGTTAAAAAAAAATATTACCGATTTAAGTGGCGTCATGGTTTCCGATTGTACTTTACAATGACAAATACCAAACAACGTTGTTAATAATTATAAAAGAATATGTTATTATCCCTTCTCCTCAATATTTATAAAAAAGATTTTTAACAAAAATATGAATTAACAGGAATCGAACCTACATACTTACCTTCACATTTACCATTACTAGTCTAACCATTTAATCGATTAAGCTAATTCATATCTTATTAACGAACGATTACTCACGAAAGGAAAAACAGTTTACGTGTCAACGAACTCGGAATGTTTATGTTTACATTTTAAGTGTGCAATGTTTACGTGTCAACAAACACCGTCTGTTTATGTTTACATTTTTATGTTTGAGAGTCATTACATCGTCGGAGATGTCAACTAGAGAGCTCCCCCCTTTCAAATAGTATTCATCAAAACTTTGTAAATTAGAATCTGCACTACAGTCAAACATACGCACACACAAATAAATTAAAAATAGAAATTAATTTCATCATATGTCTGTTGGTTGCTAGTAGTATGGGCCTGTATTTCCTCATATCATTCTTATTGTATTTTTTCGATAGTTTCATAAACAAAAGTTCATACAGACCAGGTGTACCCTCGTAAATTTTTCCTTTGACATGAAAGTTGTCGTTATCATCGATTGATTTTAGAAAGTTTATATATATTCGATAAATATTAACTGTGTACATACTTACAACGTCCGCTCTCTCTCTCTATTTATCTCTCTGTCCGTCCGTCGTCCATCCGTCCGACTGTCTATATCTGTCTGTCTGTCTCTGTCTGTCTGTCTCTGTCTGTCTGTCTGTCTCTCTCTCTCTCTCTCTCTCTCGTTGTCAAACGTTATGTTCAAACCGTTTCTCCTCTCTGCGGTCATTACCGTGCATAATAATTTTCATGATTGTAAGATACAACCTACAAATTAGTAAAATGTCTCTCTCACACACATTTCTGATTACTATACAAATAATTGTATGCATATTCGGAGGTTTATAACGAAATAAACCATAATTTGTTTTAAACAATTAAATATATATATTTACAACACTGTTGTTACTCTCTCTCTCTCTCTCTCTCCTCTCTCTCTCTATCTCTCTGTCCGTCCGACTGTCTATATCTGTCTGTCTGTCTGTCTGTCTCTGTCTGTCTGTCTGTCTGTCTCTCTCTCTCTCTCTCTCTCTCGTTGTCAAACGTTATGTTCAAACCGTTTCTCCTCTCTGCAGTCATTACCGCGCATGTATATGATTTTAGAAAGTTTATATATGTTCGACAAATATTAACTGTGTACGTACTTACAACACCCGCTCTCTCTCTCTCTCTATTTATCTCTCTGTCCGTCCGTCCGTACGACTGTCTATATCTGTCTGTCTGTCTGTCTCTGTCTGTCTGTCTCTCTCTCTCTCTCTCTCTCTCTCTCTCTCTCTCTCTCTCTCTCTCTCTCTCTCTCTCTCTCTCTCTCTCTCTCTCGTTGTCAAACGTTATGTTCAAACCGTTTCTCCTCTCTGTGATCATTACCGCGCATGTATATGATTTTAGAAAGTTTATATATATTCGACAAATATTAACTGTGTACGTACTTACAACGCCCGCTCTCTCTCTCTCTCTCTCACTCATCGTCAAAACGTTGACTTCATTTTTCATTGTATTAAATAATTAACAAATATTAACTATGTGTGCGTGTGTGTTGTCAACTACTTACATGCGCGTTCTCTCTCTCTCTTAACATAACGCTTCGTGTGAAGCGTTTTGTAGAGCAGGTTTCAACTGTGGAAGGTTTCATCGGACAAAAGGCTTGCCGCATGACAACTGGCACCAATCGTACACTCTAGTGTTTTTGGTGGTCCTAAAAAGGACCGAGTTGTGAGAACGGCGATGTTGGTAGTGCCGCGCTGAGATGTTCGGCGGCTGCGCCTGCTGTTCACGGCGTACTGCAGTCCTCCTCTTCTTCCGACACTGGTTGTAGAGTCAGCTGCCGACCCAGCGAAATCCATCGCTGACGCGGAACTTTCAAAATTTTCTGTCGGCTCAGGTTTTATTAACTAACTGGCATCGCTGATTGGCTAGCTCCGAACACGAAGTTGGTTACGTCTCGGTGGCTGCTGATGTCTGATTGGCTCGCTGTGTCCACCGCTGGTACCGGAGAGCAGATGTTCGCATACCGCTGCCATCACAATATATAACCGGTGAACTTCACAATCGTTCGTGTTGCTGAACACTACTGTGCTACAAATTGTATGTTACAAATTGATATTCTAATTTACTTTGTGAGATATAAAGCGTTTAAGATACATTAGCATAATACCAGCGTTATAACAGTTTCTTTGTTTTTCAGTATTCACTCTCACGTCTGAATATTACCATGTCTGACCTTCAGCAGAATCCAGAACATCAGCAGGAACAGGGACATCCTCAACAAGGTAAACATTTTTTTAAATACCAATTGTCTCTCTCTATAATTATGCAGCAAACCAAATTTGTTTGATATGAATTAACATGTATAAGATAGTCTCTTGACGTTGTTTAGAAATTGACATGACGGAGAAAATTTTTCATGTTCCACCATAGGTATGTCACCTTCTCTCCAATGAACTAATTCAATTCCGCAACAAAAGCATTTAACTCTGTCGTCTATGAATGACATACTATGTCCACAAACATCATAATTTAGCGGATAGTAGTAAAACCCAGCAAACGCTAACTCGTCGGGACTGACAAACGTCACTTCCCAATACTTGAACGATTTTCTTCTTTCACTTTCAATGCTAAAATCAGGAGTAGCTGCCATCTTCACAGTTTGCAATAAACTAGCCTATTACTAACGTGTACTATCTATTTACCTCAAACATGAATTTGTGTGTGTGTGTGTGTGTGTGTGTGTGTGTGTGTGTGTGTGTTATTCATCATTCCTATTAGCTAATACATGTGTTTCTATTGTTTCAGATATGACACGATTTTATATCGTGCGAAACAGTAGTATTAGAGGATGTCTCACAACTTTTAATTATCTGCCTGTGTACACAGAAGAAGAAGAAGATCAAGATATAGTACCGATAATGACCGAGGTGCGACCTTTATTGTGCAAGGATATTCTGGCAGAACAAGCACGTTTACGCAGTATCAAATGGCATATTGCGTGCAGGATACGTTTCACTAAAACTGCGTTAGATGGTGACAGCGGCGAAGAAAAAGAGGTAACCAAAGACGCCGTCTTCCACGGACGTTGTCGTACGTTGCTCACGGACGACAACGACGAGTTGAACTGTCTACTCGATGAATCCTACGATAAAATCATGAATAGCATATCCAATTTTACCCGTGACGGGAGCGGATGGTCGGTGGATGCTGTACTGAAGCTGGAACTGGTTGTTGGACGGTACCGGCCTCTAGCAGCGTCCTCCTACCTTCCAACCCCGCGAAAACTTGCATTCACCAGGGCAGTAGTCAACATCAAGAACCCCCAAGATGAAATGTGTTTTCTATGGTCCGTACTAGCTCACATACACCCTCAAGTAAGAGATAAAGAACGTGCTTCAAAATACACCCCCTTCAAAAACACCTTAAATATGTCCGGTATCGAGTACCCTGTTTCTATAAACTCACTTTCTAAATTTGAAACACAGAATCCTAACATTTCTATAAACGTTTTCGGCTATGATATAGACGACAATATCAGAAACGAATCAAAAAATGAGGTTTATCCGTTAAGAATTACCCCCAATAAGGACAGATTACATCACGTTAATCTTTTACTTCTGTCCGATACAAATAGCCGAAAACATTACTGTCTTATCAGTAACATGAGTAGATTATTATCATCCCTTACAAAACACAAAGAAAAATCATTTTACTGCGACTACTGCCTGCATCGTTTCTCCACAGAACATGGTCTGTCCGATCATCTCCCCTACTGCACACCTCACGGCGAGCAGAAAACCAAAATGCCCACAGAGGAGGAGAAGTTTATGTCATTTAAAAATTACGCGCACTGTCTTAAAGTACCCTTTACCGTCTACGCCGACTTCGAGTCCCTCATCACTCCGATTCAATCGTGTTCACCTGGTAACAACGTCCCGACGACAGTGCACGAGTTAGGTGAATTCTACTCAGTTGATAGCAACGGTACCCGTCAGAAAATAACTTCTCCTCCTGTATCGTCCACATCATACGAAGCGATGCATATTCCGTCAGGTTTCTCCTATGCTATCGTGGATCATACACACAGACTCTGGAGAGAGGCTAAAGTTTATCGAGGTGAAAACGTCGTAGACACTTTCTTCTCGTGGTTGATGAAAGACGCCGAGGATATGATGAAGGTAGTACGACATAACGTGCAAATAATTATGTCCGATGATGACAATGTTGCATTCACTAACGCCACCGTTTGTCATTTGTGTGAGCGCCCTTTGACAGACGATGAAAAGGTACGCAATCATTGTCATCTTACGGGGAAATTCTTGGGAGCAGCCCACAATAGCTGTAATCTAAGCTACAAGATGCCTCGTCATATCCCCGTCTTCTTTCACAACCTTCGTGGCTACGACTGTCACCATTTAATGCAGGGTTTAGGAAAATATAAGGACCAACACGTATCCTGCATTGCAACATCCAGTGAGCGTTACGTGTCGTTCTCCCTGGGTCCCTTGCTTTTCGTAGACTCCTTTCAATTTCTTAATCGCTCTCTGGACACACTCGTTACCAATCTGTCCACGTCCGGGAGCCAATTTCCTTTGCTCAGAGAGGAAATGCTTAGACGGGGTTTCGACGAACAGACCAATCTGCTCGTACGCAAGGGAGTATACCCTTACGAGTACGTTGACAGCATTGATCGGTTCAACGAATCAAGTCTACCCGCTCGTGAACACTTTGATAACCGGTTGTTGGAATCGGCTATTTCGGACGCAGATTACGAGCACGCACAAAACGTGTGGAGTGCATTCAATCTGCGTACGTTTGGCGATTACCACGATTTGTATTTGTTGACAGACGTAATGCTGCTGGCCGATGTCTTTGAAAGTTTCCGAGACATGGCCTTACGCGATTACTGCTTGGACCCGTGTCATTTTTACTCGCTTCCCGGACTCGCTTGGAACGCGATGCTAAAAATGACAGGGGTCGAATTAGAGCTGTTAACAGAGATAAATCTGCATCTGTTCCTTGAGTCTGGGGTCCGCGGAGGCTGCGCGATGATATCCAACCGTCACGCAGTCGCTAACAATCCTTTGATTCCAGATCAGTACGATGTATCGAAACCGACCTCCTTCATTCTGTATACAGACTGTAATAATTTATACGGTGCAGCCATGTCGCAACCGCTCCCTTACGCAGACTTCCGATGGCTCGATCGTAACGAAATCGAGTCCTTGGACGTACGTAATGTGAGTGATGATTCCGACATCGGGTACATCCTCGAAGTTGACCTACACTATCCTGATACCTTACACGACCTGCATTCCGACTACCCGCTTGCACCTGTGCGCCAGCGCGTAACACCCGATATCCTTTCTCCCTTTTCCAAACGTTTACACGAGAGTACTTACAGATCATCGTATAACGAATCAGGGTCATCCGTAGAGAAGTTGTTAACAACTTTGGAGGACAAACAAAATTACGTTCTCCATTATCGAAATTTGAAATTGTATTTAAGTCTTGGCTTAGAGCTGAAAGCGACTCATAGGGTGTTGTGTTTTAAGCAAAGCGCTTGGTTGAAACCGTTTATCGATTTCAACACTCGCAAGAGGCAAACAGCCGTCAACAGCTTTGAAAAAGACCTTTTCAAACTGATGAACAACGCCGTATACGGTAAGTCGCTGGAGAACGTACGGAAACATATAGACTTTGAACTAGTCTCGAATGAACGACGGCTTCAAAAACTAGTTTCCACACCTAGGCTAAAACGTATGATTCGTTATACGAACGATCTGGTGGGGCTCTCACTCCGTAAAAAATCCATTGTTCTTTCCCGTCCCGTGTATGTCGGCTTCACGGTGCTTGACGTTAGCAAAACGATAATGTACGACTTTCATTATCGTTATGCTGTCGCCAAGTACGGTTGCAACGTTAAATTATTAATGACAGATACAGACAGTCTGATGTATAGCATTCAAACATCAGACTTGTATGCAGACATGAAGAAGGACCTACACGTTTTTGACACATCGGATTACCCTACGTCTCATCCTTGTTATAGCCTTAAGAACAAAAAGGTTGTCGGACTGTTCAAGGATGAAACGTGTGGTCGTCCTATTAGAGAATTCGTGGGTCTCCGTGCGAAATGTTATTCGTTCCTTGTGGCCCACGAAGATCCCACCCAAGAGTGTCAAAAACGTGTATGTAAAGGTGTGCCTCGAGTTGCAATTAAGAGGAGTCTGCGACACGATATGTATCGCAAGTGTCTCACTGATCATTGTCAGTTTTCTACCAGTGCGCTTTGTTTACGTAGCGATCATCATACGCTGTACACGATGCGTGTAAATAAGCAAGCGTTGTCACCGTATGATGATAAGCGTTATATATTAGACAATGGTCATGATACGCTTGCATACGGTCATTATCGGATACGACAACGCATCAACATGGAGAACGATGACGACGACACTTCCCCACCTACTAAAAAAATTCGTCTCCATGTATAGTAACCCTCCTCAACACTTGTTTCTTTCGTCAGTTGATGTCTCTCGGTGCTTCAGTCCAGACGTCTGTAAACGTAAGTTCACATATTAATATCTCAACGATATTTGTATGTTTAAACATAATATATACATATATAGAGTTTGTAATGTGTGTGGTTTCTTTGTCTTACAGTATTATGGATAACACTGCAGTTATAATTGACTTCCAGTGCTTTTTCGACGACAACGGAAAATATATTGTGAAGGAACTGTCAATCATGGACGTTCTGAGATTTGCTGGTAGACATTGGATTTTGACTCCACCTGCTACATCCGTTACGAATCCCAAATACGTTAGGACAAACCACTGGTTAACAACAAATTATCATAGACTTAGATGGAGCGAAGGAGAGACACCATACGACAATCTTGTTTCATTGTTAACATCACATACACGTATATATAAATATGTGTTTGTGAAGGGTTTTGAGAAAAAACGTTTTTTGCAATCAAAGATAATACACAATAATATCATCAATCTCGATGACTTTGGTTGTCCTAAAAACATACCGTATATAATTCATGGAACAGAATGTCTTAGACATTTCAATTCTTCTGTCCGTTGTGCCAACTATAAGGTGCATGCTATTCGGGAATGGATGATTCATGATTTTTGCTTTAAACAAACATTTTTAATGTAACAAATTTAGAAAGTAGGTCACCGCGAATGATGACATTTATATCTCTCTCTCATTCTGTTGTGGACATGTACATACATGCATAGCTGTAAGCAGTGACTATTTTCTTATGAAAATGGACTTTCCTAATGACATTGTTATATTTTTGGTGTCTCTAATTTCGTCTGTGGGACATGTTCATACATGCAAAGTGGGACACCGACGTTACCACCACCACTATCATATTGTACTGTCCTTTTTTGTTGAATATTCTGTCATTGTTTGGTTCTCTCTGGTTTGATACAGACGTGTTCACTAGTGTCTTCTAATAATGTCGTTCTTGTAAAGTTTAATGCTGTAAGTGCTATCGAGTACAAACGATGTTCAGAATTGACAGTGAATAAAAAATATCCCATCATGGTCTTAACAAATGTGGACACAAAATATGGGAACTCTGTGCTTGCTACGTTGGAGGATGGCGACCGTCAGTATCGTGTCTATCTTCCCAAGAGGTATGCAGGTGTCTTCACGAATGAGGAGCTCAGACATATCAAACCTAAAGAACTACATTTAGTGTATCGAGGGGCGAGAAATCAAACAACACAGTAGAAATTGAGTCCTAACGTCGTAAGTAGCAATCGTGTTAACAAACAATTTATTGATGTGTGTGTGTGTGTGTGTGTGTGTGTGTAGTTTCAACTCACTGTACTTAACACTTTAATAATTGAATTTGTATGTACATGATAAATGTATCATTGATTCTATTTAGTTTCGTTGAATAATAGTTGGTTCGATTAGAAATTATTTGAAAGTACATTACCTTTATGCGATAAATGTATCATTGATTCTAAGTAGTATTTACAAATTTCCAGTGAATAATATTTGGTTTGGTTTGATTAGAAATTATTTGAAAGTACATTAACTTATGAAAAATGACATATACTTGAAAAAGTTTACTTACTTAACACATTTGATTCTTTCCACTAACTGTGTGTGTGTGTGTGTGTGTGCATGTGATAATTGAATATTATCGTATCAGTGATTCTAATATCGACTGTATTGTTATGTTACAGATAAACTTCCTTGTGAACTGTATCTACAGCCGTGAAATTATTATTTTAAAATCTTACAATGTCAAAAATTATTATTAATATTTATTTTGTATATAACAATGTTTGTTTGTGATATATGTATATTTAATCAATGTAAAATGTATTTTGAATAATTGTATTATAACGGTTTGTAAACTATATTTTAAGTTTGTGTACAGTGCTGTAAATATATATTTAATCATTTAAAACAATATTATTATTAATATTTTATATATATAACAATGTTTGTGATATATATATATTTAATCAATAATTGTATTATAGCGGTTTGTAAACTATATATTTTATGTTTGTGTACAGTGTTGTAAATATATATATTTAATTATTTAAAACAAATTACGGTTTATTTTAATTTATTTCGTTATAAACCTTCGAATATGCATCCAATTATTTGTATAGTAATCAGAAATGTGTGAGAGAGACATTTTAATAATTTGCAGGTTGTATCTTACAATTACGAAAATTATTATACAATGTGTGTTTACACAAAACTTTTGAAAATACCTTATTTCAAGGAGATTTTTTTATGCGTAACACTTTACCACACACACACACACACAGACTTGGCAGTATATTAATTTCTAAATCGTAGTCAATGACTGTCATGTGTCAAAAAAGGACGCCACGAGATAGGTGATAAATATATATTTCCTGGTGATTACATTTTAGTATCGCTAATTACAATAATCCATAAGTAGCACGACGCTTATGTAAAACCGTTTTTAGAGTAAATACTTTATAATCCTAATTACTGCTAATGACTAGCAGGTGTGAAATTAGAATGTAGGACGTCGTACACAAGGTTAATGACCTCTGGTTTAATTTAGCGAATAATAACTATATCTAATTCAGTATCGTTGTGTGTGTGTGTGTGTGTGTGTGTGTGTGTGTGTGTGTGTTTGTGTGTGTGTGTGTGTGTGTGTGTGTGTGCATAGACTTGTTTCGCTGTCAACGTACTCCGAATATGCATGCAATTATTTGTATAGTAATCAGAAATGTGTGTGAGAGAGACATTTTAATAATTTGTAGGTTGTATCTTACAATCATGAAAATTATTATTTAAACTGATAATTGTTTTATTAAAATCTTACAATGACGAAATATTATTATTTCATTGTTTACGATATATATTTAATGCAAAAAATGAATTTTTAAAATTACAATCGTCTGTATTTAAGTTCGTGTACACACATACAAATCGTTTGAATAAGGGAAATCTTCGAATATGCATCCAATTATTTGTATAGTAATCAGAAATGTGTGAGAGAGACATTTTAATAATTTGCAGGTTGTATCTTACAATTACGAAAATTATTATACAATGTGTGTGTACACAAAACTTTTGAAAATACCTTATTTCAAGGAGATTTTTTTATGCGTAACACTTTACCACACACACACACACAGACTTGGTAGTATATTAATTTCTAAATCGTAGTCAATGACTGTCATGTGTCAAAAAAGGACGCCACGAGATAGGTGATAAATATATATTTCCTGGTGATTACATTTTAGTATCGCTAATTACAATAATCCATAAGTAGCACGACGCTTATGTAAAACTGATGACAACTGTGTCTAGAGACAAAGAGAGAGGAGGGGAGAGAGAGTTGATATCGAAGTCGTCGTCAACAATTTACTATAATATAGTTTGAATTTCCCACCGAAGAAAAATGTTGACAGATCTGTTCTATACACACACACAATAATGCAGGATTGGTAACCCTGATCATATATTTTAATATACACTATAATACACACACATATCAAGTTTGAACCCATACATAGGTTGGTAAACCTGATCATATAGATTTAATATACATTGCGGATGCTGTGGTCCAGATACGCGAAAAAGTCGCGGATCTTGACACAGATCAGCGAAAAAGTCGCGGATGCTGTGGTCCAGTAGAAAGTGAAAGTGATCTAGGCTCGCGAAAGGCGGCATATATTCACGGATATGCAAATCAATTTAATTAAAAAAATAAAAATATCAAATTAAAAAAATTTATTCGCTGAAATTCGTGGACTGATAGAAAGTGAAAGTGATCTAGGCTCACGAAAGGCGGCATATATTCACGGATATGCAAATCAATTTAATTAAAAAAATAAAAATATCAAATTAAAAAAAAAAATAAAAAAATTTATTCGCGGAAATTCGCAGGCTGATAGAAAGTGAAAGTGATCTAGGCTCACGAAAGGCGGCATATACGCGAAAAAGTCGTGGATGCTGTGGTCCAGTAGAAAGTGAAAGTGATTGGTGCGGGACTCTATTAGTTGACATTGTGTTGCGTTTGAACCCCCATTTTCCCCCTACTTATAGTTCCACCTTAAGAAGGTTATCTGGGAAAGGGACGCCTCGAGCTTTCAACCAGCTGATCATTTCCGCTTTTGTTGATGACGATGTCGGTGGTTTGTTTAGAATCCTGGAATGATACGGAGCATTGTCCATAACAATAGTTGCTCCTTGAGGAATGGATGGCAGTAATGTATCGAAGAACCATGATTCAAAAACAGTCGCATTCATGTCTTCATGGTAATCTCTTGTCTTCTTAGATTGGAACACAAAAGGCGGAGCGCTAATCCATCAGTTGGAGCCACCAGCATGACAGATGATCAATCGTTTGCCTTTACCCAGAGGGCCGCCGAGAGTTCCTTGGATAGTGCCATCAGTCCAACCAGTGTCCTTTCTCGTGTTTTCACTGATCCAGGTCTCGTCCAAAAATATAGTGTTTTTAATATTTACTTCACGCATCTTTCTTAAGAAACGACACCTTAACAGGGCCACTGACGGCTTTTCCATGAGGATTTTTCTGCTGGTAAATTTCTTGTACTGAAATCCCATGTCTGATAATAGCGAGCTCTGTGAAGATTTTCCTCCCATATACAGTCCAGCTTCTTGAAGTGACACACAAAGTTGTCTGAGGGTAGGCGCTTCTTTTCGAGCATAGTAGCTCAATATGTGACGTCGAATAGCTCCTTTGTCGAACTCATCAATGTCTGTTACTGGCCGCTTTCTCTTCAAACTTTTCTTCCAAGGAGTATGAATAATAATATTTTCCCTCTTGGTGCTGTTTAAGGTGTTATCTTGTTGATCGTCCTCAGCTGTGATTAAATCAATATCTTCAACTACACAGGGATCTTCTTGATTTTCCAAACTTTTTTAATCTCTGCGTTGATACGTTGTATTGTTATCAACGAAATGCCACAAGCATCTGCTGTTCTCTGCATTACTTTCTTAGTATCAAGTAAAGGACCTCCGTTATTCTTCTCTTTCTCAAAATAGAACAGAACAGAACCAATCATTGTTCTGCATTGAGTATGTAAAACTTGGCGTTTTTTACAAGAACTCATAATCAAAAATCAACTATACACTAACCACAAATGAACTGATTCACTCACAATATACGCGACAGATCTGCTCTCTGACAAGACTGGCTGGTCTCACTACCCCGTGCAAGCTATTTAACGACTAATCAGCGGGTAATCAGTGACTCACTCGGGGTACCCGGTACACGAGCAATGACCTCTACTGTTTGTTGGTTTGAGGGTGAATCACCCTCTCTATCTGGAAAAATGACTATAGCGACCAAGTGTAAACCAAGTAAGGAAGGGACGTCTCTCTTGCATGTTACTGAAATCTGTAATACCGGTAATTATTTTCCAAATTACGTGATACAATAATACACATTTAATTCCTGACGCGCTACCTCGTCCGCTCAAGTTATAGTTAACGTTTAATAACATGGACAGTAAATTTTTAATATATTGTAACATGACAGATATAAGCATAATATTGAATGGCAATTGATCATTAGAATAATGAAGTTATAATATTTAAATTTGGAAGAAAGCACTAAGTTGAATATAAAAAGATTAATTCATAGCAACTGTGGAAAGAAATCATTATTATAAAGAAAATACAAGTTAAAATAAAAGGAGTTACTAGTGATGAGTCATCCAAGACCAGTCTCATAACCAAAGGTTTTCAAGGTATAACCCAGGAAGGTAAAAAGTAAATAACAAAGCAGTACTGAATATGACCAAACCCACAACGAGGAAGAATAAATAGAAGAGAAACCCTAAAATAAGCCAAGATCAACCAATACAGGTTGTGTATTTCTGAATTAAAGAAGAAGATGGAGAAGATCCCAAGAAACCTTATGGCATCAAGAAGAAGATGGAGAAGATACCAGTCCCAGAAGGCAGGAGAAAAGAAGACTGAAGAAAGAAGAAGAGGGCAGCATCCTGAAGAAGATGTCATGCTCTTATAAAAGACACCCAAATCCCTATATCCCCAAAATAAATATCTAAAAATAAAAGTATAACGAAATAAAAACCACATGTATATAAATTTAAGAGAGAGGAGTGTATAAAGTAAAAGTTTCCTGTGAACTAAGATGAAACAATAATATAGTACCCATGGAACAAATCTCCATTGAAAAACGCTAACCAATTTATTATGTTAATAAGACTATACGACCATTTAGCATTAACATAATTATATAAGTGCAAAGTGAACCAGTGATAGTTTTGGGTATTATAAAAAATGAACCTTGTGTTTCATTCTTGGCAATCACAAACATTGGATGCAATGAAATATGCATTTATCAATGACTTAAAATGTGTACTGTGACAATATGTTGTTCATAAGACATGAATCTGTTTAAAATAACATTTTGTTTTACATGAAAAAAGAAAAACAGAGTTCATAATACCTTTTGAACAATTAATACTATTTATTTGTTAATGACAGGGTACAATTCCCCAAAGACAATGTAAAAGACGGTATAAAAACTGTAGAATCCTACTTATAATAATAGTTAGAAATAAGAATATAAATATAAGGTTTTAATGTATATAGTACAAGAATGTTTAAAAATGTTTTAGATATAAGGCCATTTGTTTGGGTCTGAAACAACTAACATCAGAACTATAAAAATAATTACCACTTGTAAATAGTAGAGAGTAATTAAGATGTTAGTTAGTACAAAACCTTTGTTGTAAACCATATTTACATGTTGGAAATGGGAATTTTGTTGCAAAATGTCTGATTTGAAGACAACCATTTATTTAAAAAAAATGTTCTTTATTCTGTTTAACTATTATTTGTATTGTAACCAATACTAATTGTTTTTGTGTAATTTGAAAACATGTTTAATTTATAATACTATTTGTAAAAAGTCAGAGAGGGTATCACACATCATATATTGTTTGTAAATTATTTTGTAAGAAAAATTGTTTAAAAAAAATCATAGGCCAAAAGAATGGAAACCAAACTTCATCAAAACAGAGGAAATTGCTCATTTAAATGCAAATAAACAAAAAGGGGTTTAGACAAAATAAACTTGAGATCATGCCATATAATTGCACATACCATTTAGAGAGATTTTAATAAATTATATTCAGAATTATGAATAAAAAAATAAAATGACTAAACTCAGAAATTTAGACATGGGAGTCATATATTTCAGAATAATGTTTCAGAATACAACTAATTCAATTAATTACCAGAAAATAAGGGAATAGGAACCTTTTAATACAATATAGGATTATTAATATTAAATATAACTGATAAAATGGCTGAATTTATATAATGACAGGAAGTAAATTTTGATGTTTTGACTCTTCACAGTATACCAAACTGAAAGTGAAATTACTATTTTTTTTTGGACAGAAAACACTATAAAATGGCATTATTTAATCTGAAAATAACCAGAATGAACTGAAAGATTAATTTAAATCAAATCTAGTGAATAAAATTGACAAATAACCAAAGTATAGGCATTCATATAGTGAAAATGTAAAAGTGCATACAGGATGTGAAAAATATTTGAACAATGTTAAGGATAATATTATATGGGCTAAGAGTTTAATTGAAACTGGAGGAAACAGTTAGTTAATTATTGGTAGTTGAACGGTTAACATGACATACGTTTAATAACGTGGATAACCTAACCTATAATCGTCATACAAGCGAGTGTATAGTGAGTTATTGTGAAATCGCGAGTGACTTGTAAAATACTTCTGAAACTATCATATTATAACAGAAACGATCAAGTAACACTCCATAACACAGAACAATATAAATCTACTCCGAAAAACACCATAAAACACTAGAAAACTGTATAATACATTAAACCAAATTAGTGACGGAATCGGAGAAAGTGTTTGAACTAATAATTATACAGATACACTAAATACAACCCAGAATCACTACACCAGTCACTACACAACATATAACAAGAGATTTGCGGACACGAGAACAGAAATATTGCGTTAAAATACATTATTTGGAACGCAGCAGGGACGAGTCACATTTTGATCAACTTGACGGCGGCCATTTGCTTTGACAATCCCAGTGCCTCTTCTTGGTTCAGCACAGCTGTTTGGTGAAAACAATTATTATATTTACAATTTATTATTCAATGTCTGTGTTTATTAATAACTATTAATTTGATTGTAACGTTATACTTTTTAAATATTAGCCCGATTTCTCTGACTTTGGTAATAACTGGCTGTTTAAAGAACCCTATATAATTTTTATAACATATACTTGTAACTTTTTTCGATATCCTGAGAATCGATACTAATCGATAAGAGTCAATATTGCTGTTACTTAATAAAACATTAATACTTTTCAATACTTAATAGTTCTTTATTTCTTCAATAATACTAATTACCAATAATATAATTCTAATTGATAATCTACAAGGACTTTACCACCCGTAAGTGAAGATAACCTAAAAAATAGAAAGGTAAACAAATATCGATTGGTTTACAGACAGTCTTATGAGTGGTGATAGATTATTTAAATTATACTAAAACTTTAATAAAAATTTTCAGAAGAGCATTACACTGTTTAAAACTTCACAGCCCTATATTAATTAATTGATCCTAATTAATTAATTAATAAAATTAAAATTTTTTTTTTATTATTTTTTTTTATAAACATAATTTTTTTTTTAATTTTCTTCAAAACAATAATTTTTGTTTTGAAACTTTCGGTGAAGCTGAGCATATATATTTCTTCATCAACTTTACGCTACTCGACCGGTCTTGCTACCATTGGGACTCGACCAGCTGGGAAACTTAAGGAAGTGTTTCAGGCCAGTAAGACGTCGAGAGCCACACCAATTAAACATATTACATTGGACTTGATTACATCGGAGTCTAACACATACTCTATAATAGCTTATTATCATCAATACACATCATATATTCATTCTATATTAATTAATTTATTACAAATTGGCGCCCAACGTGGGGCTCGAATTAGCGATTGGAAGGCCAATAAATTCTGCCCAATCACTAGTTGGAGCTAGGCAACAGCTACAAAGCCAGAGAATTTCGAGGGAAAATGCAACGACGTGCAACATCTAAGAAACGGGCGGCGGAGGCCGAGAAAGAAATAGAAGCTGATATGGACAACAAAGAGGCAACGCCAGTAGAGTTGGAAGAGGTATTACAATCGGTGTTGTCCAAACAAACAGAGCAACCAGAGGAACGACCGGAGATGCCTACTCAGACAGGGGAAGTCAATGTCCGGAAGGAACAATTAGAAAAACCATCACAAGTAGATGATCGGACAGTACAAGAAATGTTCAGAGCGTTAATGCGAGACAACCAGTCTTTGAAAGAAGATTTAGGAAATAAAATCGAAACAACAAACAAGAAGATGGAAGAAAACAGCAAGAAGATGGAAGAAAACAGCAAGAAGATGGAAGAGAAGATGGAAGAAAACAGCAAGAAGATGGAAGAGAAGATGGAAGAAAACAGCAAGAAGATGGAAGGAAAGTTAGAAGAATTGAAGAAGGATAATCAATCCACAAAAGAAGAGTTGACTGGGATGAACAAGAACATAGAAAATTTGAAGGAAGATAACAAGAAGATGGAAGAAGAGATGGGGAAGAAGTTAGAAGAATTGAAGGAAGACAACCAATCGTTCAAGGAAGAATTCAAGTCAACTAAAGAAGAATTGATTAATAAAATTGAGAACACCAATCAGAAAATCGATGAAACCAGGAAGAAGATAAAGAAGAACAACCGACAGTTGAAGGAAGAATTGAAGGAAGACAACAGGAAGTTGGAAGAGAAGATGGGGGAGAAATTGGAAGAATTGAGAGAGGACAATCAAATTCTAAGAGAAGAGTTAAGGGAGGTAAATCAGGAGAATTTGGACAAACTGGACGAAAGGATGGAATTGTTGCGAGAAGAACTGAATAAAGAAATCACTGTTAACAAAAAAGCGATGAATAAGAAGATGGAAGAAGAAAATATAATGGTCAATCGACAGATTCGGGAGATTGATGGAAAGTGCAACCAGACCGAAAAGGAGGTGAATGAGTTTAAAGAAGTGGTGAACATCAAGTTCACAAATATCGAAGAACATAGTCGTAGGAAGGTAGAAGAACAGAGAAAGGAAAATCAAGAAGAATTCGGAAAAGTACGAAACCAGGTCACAGAACGATGTAATGATATACAAGAGACCATGGCCAATATCACCGGTCAGGTGCGACAAAGCCGAGAGGAGATGGAAGCGATTAGAAACAGACCGACTCATTTCACCGGATTGCCCGTCAACGAAAGCCGAGAGTGGCTCAACTTCCGGCAGTACAAACGCAAGCCGATGGAGTTCCTGGCAAGGGTAGAAGAATATTTGACCAAGCATAAAATTACCCAATGGAGCCATAGCAGGGAGATATTCGACGAGTCCTTCCGAGACATTACAGATAATTGGTGGATGGCCAACCGGAGTGAAATTTCCGACTACCAACAGTTCCGGAAAATGTTTAAGACAAAATACTGGTCTGAGACCACCCAGAACTTGATCCGTGACAATATTTGTAATGGAAGATACAGGTCACAGTTAGGTAGCAGTATGACGGCATATTTCTTGGGGAAGGTGTGTATGGCAAAGCACCTTGAGCCAGCAATCCCAGAAGAATGTTTAGTGAATAAGATATCTTATCACTATGATGAGGACATTATCAGGGCCCGGAGAGGTAGTCAGATCAAGACGATCCAGGGAATGACTGAGTTATTGGAGGGATACGAGAATGAAGAGTATTATCGGCAGAGCAGGAAGAGAAATGAGAGACCAGAAGCAAGGCCGACTACTTACCCCAATAACGGCAATAACCATACAAATAACCGGAACCAGCCCAGTAATTACGACGGCCCTAACAACCAGCCGCGTAATAACCAGTTTAACGGAAATTTTAACGGCGTTAGGAATAACAACCCCTACCCAAACAATAGAAACAATTTTTACCAACATAATAATGTCCCATACAGTCAGAGAAATCCATATCCCAACAATAATGGTAACAGGCCTTACCCACCTAACCGAAATTACTATAATGATAATATTAATAATAATAATAATAGCAATAGTAATAACCGAGTGTCGCGCCCTAGGGTAAATTTTATAAGAGCAGAAGATCGCGGACCCAGGAGATATTATCAACCGAGGAGGAGCAGCTTCCACGGCGCTGACCGAAGATGGCGGAGTGCGGAACGAGACGGCCCAAGATACGAACAGGAAAGACGAAGTACCAGCCTGGAAGATCTTGGCAGACAACCGAACAGGGCGTTAAACATCAACCAGGGTACAGAACGTCAGGAAACAAACCAGAGTTTCCCGAACGATGTCTCGGTCAACAATAACTTAAACAATGACCAAAATGCTTTAAACGAGAGGAGGCAGTAATCAACAACGATGACCCGTTACTGCTTATACTTCCTGGGTTAGAAAAGGATGATTTGCAACAAGCAAACAATGATAAAAACATCACTATTATCAGTAACCATTATCTGAAAGACATACGAACTGAACTTTTAGAAGAAAACGAGAAGAGTCTCAGCAACAGTAATAATGAGATAATTTATACAACAGCGGAGGTGGAAGGAGTTCCCGCTAAAATAATGATAGACACAGGAGCTAATATTTCAATAATAAACTCCAATGAGTTGGAGAGAATACAATGTACATGTGGAAAAACTTTGCCAATGTTACCAGTCAACAACATTGTGTTGGTAGGTGCAACTGGCCGCCAGAATAAAACCATTAGGAAGCAAGTTTCCTTAAGTGTCGTTAGCCGTGATATAGCTTTAGACATGGAATTTTTAATCGCCACCGGATTACCATTTGACATCTTAGTCGGTTGCGATATTCTTCGTAGATATTCGGCAGTAATCGATCTTAATTTAAATAGAGTATCACTTTTCCCAGACGGAGTAACATGGACCGCAGATCTGGTAGGAAGCACAACTATACTTCCCAGCCCAATACATCAACAACTTCGAAAAATTAATATTATAAGAAACAGCCCTCTTTCTAAACCCATAATATACAATAATGGAGGAGAGGATTTATGGTCAGTTAAGATCCAAGAAATACGTAATTTCCAGTGCGGAAGCGATAACAAGAAAATACCAACGCACATGGCTGATCGTCTAATTGCAATATATGAGAGATACAAGGCGGTGTTTTCTGATGAACCAGGGAAGGTAAAGAACTACCAGTGCCAACTTCGTTTTAAAGAAAACGTAGAGTTTAACCGGAGGTCATATCCAATAGCGCAGTCGCTCAAAGAAGCCGTGAGAACAGAGATAAACAAGATGTTAGATAATGACATAATTGAGATTAGTCAATCACCTTACACTAGTCCAATTATTGCTGTTCCGAAGAAAGACGGACAAGTCCGGCTCTGTTTAGATGCACGTGAGTTGAATAAGACAATTGTGAATGACAGAACTTCTCCCGGTGAAATAGAAGAAATCTTAAAGCGTTTTCATGGTACTAGATTTATTAGCACCTGGGATACGGTCTGTGGTTATTGGCAGGTAGAGCTGCATCCACAAAGCCGCCAATACGTAGCGTTCATTTTCGAAGGGCGCAATTACCAGTTCAAGAGACTGCCCTTCGGACTTGTCGATTCTGTCGCCATATTTGTGGCATGCATGGACCAGATTTTGGGACCAGAAGCGCTCCAATTTACCACCGTCTATGTTGACGATTTACTAATTACGTCCGGAACCTGGGAGGAGCACTGTTACAGAGTGGAGTTTGTACTAAACAAACTAGCGCAGAACAACATAACATTGAAGTTGGAGAAATCCAAGTTCATAGCGCGCGAGGTACAATTCTTAGGCTTCAACCTAGACGACAGAGGTATTACCCCATCAGCAGAGAAAGTGGAGGCAATTCAGAGGTTCCCGCAACCAAGAAACAGGAAACAACTGCAATCTTTCCTCGGACTCTGTAACTATTACAGGAAGTTTCAGAGCCGATATTCCGAGTTGACAGCCAAGTTTCAACCACAGTTATCTGCCAAAAACAAATGGACTTGGGGTGAAGATCAAGATATTACATTCCGCTTGATAAAAGAGAAGTTTCTGGAGAGTGTCATACTTCGTCACCCAGATTTTAAGAAACCGTTCTTTCTAAACTGTGACGCTAGCGATCTAAGCTTAGGAACGACATTATACCAGGAAGATGAGGAGGGACAACATTTGGTAATAAGCTTCGCTAGTCGCACACTGAACCAGTGCGAAAAGAACTACAGTGTGACAGAAAAGGAATTGTTGAGCGTGGTGTTCGCATGCAGCAAGTTCCGAACGTACATTCTCGGATATCAAGTCACGGTACGAACTGATCATAAATCCATCTCGTTCCTTCGTAGGTGCAAATTGAGTCACGGCCGATTGGCTAGGTGGGTACTAGCCCTACAAGAATATGACCTGAAATGGGAATACATTCCAGGGAAGAAGAACGTGGTAGCGGATGTGTTGTCACGTATAAATCTGGAAGATCAGACTTTCGAGGGAGAGAAGGAGAGCTTAGTAAAAATTTATAACATATTCACGACCAGAGCCGATTTACAAGCTTTGTTAATAAACATCAGAATCCATCAGCAGTCTGATCCTAAGCTGAAAAACATTGTGAGTCGTTTGGAAGCCAATGATGAAACCATTTCTAAATATTACCACCTTAACAAGGGAATTTTATTCATAAAAACCGCATGGGACGATGAGACATGGAAGGTGATAATCCCGCACCAAATAGAAAAGGAGGTCATCATCGATTACCATGTCAGGTATGGTCACATGGGAGCGTTAAAAGTGATACAAGCTCTAGAGGAAAATTGTAAGATCAAGAATATCAACCGCAAGGTGAGAACATATATCAAGTCCTGTAAGATCTGCCAATGTGCAAAAGTAAACAATGAAAAGACAGAGGGTATCATGATACCGATAACTTCCAATGCAAAACTGGAAAAAGTGTTTTTGGATATATGCGGGCCATTTCCCCGTAGCGGTGGTCGGCACAGATATAAGTAATCATAATGGATCACTACACCAAGTATATAAAGCTATATCCGGTTAATCGGGCAACGACAACAAAGGTTTTGGCGGTGATTATTGATTTGTATATCCCAGAGATCGGTAGACCATTTTCTATTATTACCGACCATGGTACACAGTTTAAGGGGAGGAGATGGCGAGACACTTTATTAGCACTTGGGGTCAAAACATATAAGACATCAGTCTACCACCCAAGTAGCAATCCGGCTGAGAGAGTACTAAGAGAAGTGGGTAGGATATTGCGCACGTACTGTCACAACCAACAGAAAAAGTGGCAAGAGTACCTAGCAGCGACAGAAACATTCCTAAATTACGCCCACCATCCAGCTATAGGAATTCCACCGTACTCAGCCATGTATGAGAAGCCGACTCCCCGAGACATTGAACAAATCATTGAATTTCCAACGAACAACAATAGGAAATTCAACCAGTTGAAGTTTTACAATAAGGTAGCAGAAGATCAGGAAAAACGGCAAGCCAAATACCAGAAGGCAATAGGGCGAATTGTAACATATAAAGAGGGTGAGAAAGTCCTCCTAAAAAATAGAGAGCTGCCTAGCACCTTAGAAGGCATAACCAAAAAACTACTATTACTATATACTGGCCCATATGTTGTGGTAAATGATAAGCATAACAATACATATGAGTTGAGGGAAATCGTTTCAGGAAAAATCAAAGGAGTGTACAATCAAGCTTCTATGAAGAAATATTATGAAGAATGAGTTGTGAGTTTTAGAATTTTTTAATTTAATAATTTTAATTATAAAAATTTAAAAATAATGTAAGTACATCTTACAACCTAATATTTTGAAAAGAACATTTTGGAGAATTAAAAGAAGAAGGAATTTAGAATTTTTATTTTAAAAATTCGAAAATAATGTAAGTACATCTTACAACCTAATATTTTGAGAAGAACATTTTGGAAGAAAGAGAAAGAAAAAGAATTTTTTAATTTATTTTTAAAAATTTAAAAATAATGTAAGTACATCTTACAACCTAATATTTTGAAAAGAACATTTTGGAGAATTAAAAGAAGAAGGAATTTAGAATTTTTATTTTAAAAATTCTAAAATAATGTAAGTACATCTTACAACCTAATATTTAGAGAAAAGAAAATTCTGGAGAATTATAAGAAGAAGGAATTTAGAATTTATAATTTGAAAAAATCCTAAAATAATGTAAGTACATCTTACAACCTAATATTTTGAGAAGAACATTTTGGAGAATTATAAGAAGAAGGAATTTAGAATTTGTATTTTAAAAATCCTAAAATAATGTAAGTACATCTTACAACCTAATATTTTGAAAAGAACATTCTGGAGAATTAAAAGAAAAAGAATTTTTAATAATTTGAAAAAAATTTTAAAATAATGTAAGTACATCTTACTACAACCTAATAATTTTGGAACAAACTATATGGAAGAAAGAAAAAGAAAGAATTTTGAATATAACTTATTTTAAAATATGTAAGTACATCTTACTACAACCTGATAATTTAGAACAAAACTTTATGGAAGAAAGAAAAAGAAAGACTTTTGAATTGAAATATAATTATAAAAATTTAAAATTGAGTAAGTACATCTTACTACAACCTGATAATTTAGAACAAAACTTTATGGAAGAAAGAGAAAGAGAGAGAATTTTGAACTTAATTTTACAAAAAAAATTTAAAAATGAAGTAAGACCAACTTACTATAACTAAGTTTATGAGAAAACTTTATGGTAAATAATTAAGAAGAATTTGAATTTGGAGAAATACCAAAACATTCAGAAATAATAGTAAAATCACAGTACTATAAACAATTCTGAATGAAACAATTCTGGGAATAAATGAATTAAACAGAATTTGAATGTTGATAGAACGTCAGTACTTTGAAACAAGATAAGATCAACATATTACAAGGATTTATGAGAAATATTTTTCAATTAAATAAAAAGAATAGTTTGAATTTTATATTAAAACTAACCAAGTTCCAAAAAATAATTATGTGTCAATTATGATTGAATTGAGAAGAAAATAAAGTGATTAATTCAGAAAAGAGAATTAACGTTAATCCAGAATAAATGCTAGACATTCACAATAGCATTTGAAGGAGTAGAGAAGACTAACAAAAAAGAGTGTAATATGCCAGAGAAGGAAAAAAAAAATTTGGAAGCAAAGAGACTAATTACCTATGAAACGATAATGAAAACAGTTAATTAAGAGCAAAGAAGAACAACTCATACCAAACAGATGGAGAAGATGATTTTGAACCAATGATAATAATAAGACCTATATGAAATGCAAAGAGAATAAATACCACATGAAATATAATATAAATGAATTAATGCTAATGAATGCGAAGGTGGATTAATAACTTTCTAAGAGAAAGGAAAGAACCAAAATGTTTAAATAAAATGATCAATATAACAACCTGTATATCTAATGTAAAGATACAATGTTAAAAAATTAAATATAATATATTAAGACCATTCAAATAATGAATACGAAAGACTATTTATAAAGACCATGCTAATACTATGAATAACCAGAAGAAAGTATAAAGAGAATTCAGATGGAGAAGAAAGAGAGTTACACTGTAAACAGTAACCAGAATTATTAAAAGAAAGGTTTTCAACCATAATTAGAATAAATATATCAGACAAGTTAAGAGTTTTGAAAAAATATATATGTAATGAGTATAATAATGATTATGAAGATTTATTAAGATAGAAAATGTGAGATAATCTGAGAGACTACGAAGTGGAGAATCCGAAGATATTTTTATTAGTCGAAAATGAGACTACTTTTTATTTATTTATTCGATGACTGACTGAAGATAATTCCAGCAGCATTATGTTTTTTTGAGCAGGGATGGATATGCCCCTGTACTCAATTTATAGAAGTGGTGTATGGCCAGCAGAGAAGTAGCGTACAGTGCCCCTCTGATCTGCCCCAGCCCACGTGATAGGGAATGTTAAGGAATTAATATCCCAAGGATACAACACGAAGTTGATATAGAAAGAAAATGTATATTATAATATATCTCAGAAGACACTAACTATCCGAAAAGGATCAGTAGTAAGACAAGTAACCATATATATAAAATTAATAAAACTCTAATATAAAAAAGTCGATATAAAAATGGAGAAGAAAATGAATTATAAGAAATGATGAAATTATCATAAGAAATTATTTCATCCATAAACATGTCTGAAATAATTACTTCTGGAGGGGAGCAATCTGTAACATGACAGATATAAGCATAATATTGAATGGCAATTGATCATTAGAATAATGAAGTTATAATATTTAAATTTGGAAGAAAGCACTAAGTTGAATATAAAAAGAATAATTCATAGCAACTGTGGAAAGAAATCATTATTATAAAGAAAATACAAGTTAAAATAAAAGGAGTTACTAGTGATGAGTCATCCAAGACCAGTCTCATAACCAAAGGTTTTCAAGGTATAACCCAGGAAGGTAAAAAGTAAATAACAAAGCAGTACTGAATATGACCAAACCCACAACGAGGAAGAATAAATAGAAGAGAAACCCTAAAATAAGCCAAGATCAACCAATACAGGTTGTGTATTTCTGAATTAAAGAAGAAGATGGAGAAGATCCCAAGAAACCTTATGGCATCAAGAAGAAGATGGAGAAGATACCAGTCCCAGAAGGCAGGAGAAAAGAAGACTGAAGAAAGAAGAAGAGGGCAGCATCCTGAAGAAGATGTCATGCTCTTATAAAAGACACCCAAATCCCTATATCCCCAAAATAAATATCTAAAAATAAAAGTATAACGAAATAAAAACCACATGTATATAAATTTAAGAGAGAGGAGTGTATAAAGTAAAAGTTTCCTGTGAACTAAGATGAAACAATAATATAGTACCCATGGAACAAATCTCCATTGAAAAACGCTAACCAATTTATTATGTTAATAAGACTATACGACCATTTAGCATTAACATAATTATATAAGTGCAAAGTGAACCAGTGATAGTTTTGGGTATTATAAAAAATGAACCTTGTGTTTCATTCTTGGCAATCACAAACATTGGATGCAATGAAATATGCATTTATCAATGACTTAAAATGTGTACTGTGACAATATGTTGTTCATAAGACATGAATCTGTTTAAAATAACATTTTGTTTTACATGAAAAAAGAAAAACAGAGTTCATAATACCTTTTGAACAATTAATACTATTTATTTGTTAATGACAGGGTACAATTCCCCAAAGACAATGTAAAAGACGGTATAAAAACTGTAGAATCCTACTTATAATAATAGTTAGAAATAAGAATATAAATATAAGGTTTTAATGTATATAGTACAAGAATGTTTAAAAATGTTTTAGATATAAGGCCATTTGTTTGGGTCTGAAACAACTAACATCAGAACTATAAAAATAATTACCACTTGTAAATAGTAGAGAGTAATTAAGATGTTAGTTAGTACAAAACCTTTGTTGTAAACCATATTTACATGTTGGAAATGGGAATTTTGTTGCAAAATGTCTGATTTGAAGACAACCATTTATTTAAAAAAAATGTTCTTTATTCTGTTTAACTATTATTTGTATTGTAACCAATACTAATTGTTTTTGTGTAATTTGAAAACATGTTTAATTTATAATACTATTTGTAAAAAGTCAGAGAGGGTATCACACATCATATATTGTTTGTAAATTATTTTGTAAGAAAAATTGTTTAAAAAAAATCATAGGCCAAAAGAATGGAAACCAAACTTCATCAAAACAGAGGAAATTGCTCATTTAAATGCAAATAAACAAAAAGGGGTTTAGACAAAATAAACTTGAGATCATGCCATATAATTGCACATACCATTTAGAGAGATTTTAATAAATTATATTCAGAATTATGAATAAAAAAATAAAATGACTAAACTCAGAAATTTAGACATGGGAGTCATATATTTCAGAATAATGTTTCAGAATACAACTAATTCAATTAATTACCAGAAAATAAGGGAATAGGAACCTTTTAATACAATATAGGATTATTAATATTAAATATAACTGATAAAATGGCTGAATTTATATAATGACAGGAAGTAAATTTTGATGTTTTGACTCTTCACAGTATACCAAACTGAAAGTGAAATTACTATTTTTTTTTGGACAGAAAACACTATAAAATGGCATTATTTAATCTGAAAATAACCAGAATGAACTGAAAGATTAATTTAAATCAAATCTAGTGAATAAAATTGACAAATAACCAAAGTATAGGCATTCATATAGTGAAAATGTAAAAGTGCATACAGGATGTGAAAAATATTTGAACAATGTTAAGGATAATATTATATGGGCTAAGAGTTTAATTGAAACTGGAGGAAACAGTTAGTTAATTATTGGTAGTTGAACGGTTAACATGACATACGTTTAATAACGTGGATAACCTAACCTATAATCGTCATACAAGCGAGTGTATAGTGAGTTATTGTGAAATCGCGAGTGACTTGTAAAATACTTCTGAAACTATCATATTATAACAGAAACGATCAAGTAACACTCCATAACACAGAACAATATAAATCTACTCCGAAAAACACCATAAAACACTAGAAAACTGTATAATACATTAAACCAAATTAGTGACGGAATCGGAGAAAGTGTTTGAACTAATAATTATACAGATACACTAAATACAACCCAGAATCACTACACCAGTCACTACACAACATATAACAAGAGATTTGCGGACACGAGAACAGAAATATTGCGTTAAAATACATTATTTGGAACGCAGCAGGGACGAGTCACATTTTGATCAACTTGACGGCGGCCATTTGCTTTGACAATCCCAGTGCCTCTTCTTGGTTCAGCACAGCTGTTTGGTGAAAACAATTATTATATTTACAATTTATTATTCAATGTCTGTGTTTATTAATAACTATTAATTTGATTGTAACGTTATACTTTTTAAATATTAGCCCGATTTCTCTGACTTTGGTAATAACTGGCTGTTTAAAGAACCCTATATAATTTTTATAACATATACTTGTAACTTTTTTCGATATCCTGAGAATCGATACTAATCGATAAGAGTCAATATTGCTGTTACTTAATAAAACATTAATACTTTTCAATACTTAATAGTTCTTTATTTCTTCAATAATACTAATTACCAATAATATAATTCTAATTGATAATCTACAAGGACTTTACCACCCGTAAGTGAAGATAACCTAAAAAATAGAAAGGTAAACAAATATCGATTGGTTTACAGACAGTCTTATGAGTGGTGATAGATTATTTAAATTATACTAAAGCTTTAATAAAAATTTTCAGAAGAGCATTACACTGTTTAAAACTTCACAGCCCTATATTAATTAATTGATCCTAATTAATTAATTAATAAAATTAAAATTTTTTTTATTATTTTTTTTTATAAACATAATTTTTTTTTTAATTTTCTTCAAAACAATAATTTTTGTTTTGAAACTTTCGGTGAAGCTGAGCATATATATTTCTTCATCAACTTTACGCTACTCGACCGGTCTTTCTACCATTGGGACTCGACCAGCTGGGAAACTTAAGGAAGTGTTTCAGGCCAGTAAGACGTCGAGAGCCACACCAATTAAACATATTACATTGGACTTGATTACATCGGAGTCTAACACATACTCCATAATAGCTTATTATCATCAATACACATCATATATTCATTCTATATTAATTAATTTATTACAATATTTACATAGATACATATCACATTTCATTTTGTGTGTCTGTAAAACAATAATATATAATATTTTTATAATAAATAACATTTTTAAAAGTTCATGCTAGTAAAAAGACAAACAATTATTTCGATTACGTATAACAACTATTATTTCATATATTGTTTATTTGAAATAAAAATATGAGGTTTGAAAATAATCTTTATATATCTTTAAAATCTGTTACATATGTTGATTAATTTTTTCGGTATTATAACAATAAAGAGGTGGGTCGTCAATCTGCTCTTTATCGAGTATCACAATCGGTGATCCGGAACAGTTAAAAAAAAAAAAAAAAAATGGCCAAGGCCGACGCCAGGAATTTTAAGATTCTCGTAATTTCGAGGTCAAGTTGTAAAATCAAAAATCAATTTGTAAAAATATTACATATTAAAGGGAGTGTCACAGAAAAATAGTTGAAAAATAAATAAGATGATCAGTAACTTAGTTTTTAATAATCATCATTTTTAATAATAGTCGCTTAGATGGTGTTCTAAAGTTTAACAATAACAATAGTTCAAAATAAACAAATAAATGTAAAACATTTGAATATCGCCATAAAAACTTCGTGTTTGGACTTATTTTAAATGAAATTACAGTATGAATTCAATGGAACAATCAAAAGTAAAAGTTTAAGCACGACAATAAAATTTAATTTATTGTAGTGGTCTGTAACTAAAAAGACAGCAGCGCAGGTCAAAGGCCTGTCCCTGTCTATTGTTAGGCGGCCTGCCACTGTGTGTGTGTGAGGGTCTCCTAATCCTCTAGCCGCCTTCCGGGACTGGACATAGTGTAAGTCGACAGAGGAGCAGAACAGAAGGCCCACTGAAGATGGCTGCCGCAGCTGCACTCGAAACGTTTGGCTGTACAAGAAGAGGACCACGGATCAACAACCCGGAAAAATAATTTTACTGATTTTTAAAACTATCCAAACATGATTAATTACAGGCCTACATATATTATTTATATTTACACGCATATATAATGTTAATAAATATTTCAAAATTTCTTTCACAACGCTATGTCTACCATTACGTTCTTGACGTATTTCCAGAGTGCAGCTTTCTCCTTCAAGCAGAAAAAAACGATTTGAAAAGTGTTTAGGAAAAAGTTTTCAGTTTCTGAAAAATAAAACTGGGCATTATGGAACGGCGTAAATACGAGGCGGTATACACCGTGAAATACGGAACCCTGTGTTCTTGGAGAAATGGTTTAGAATCCAATTGTCAACGTGAATGATTCATACCGACACTGTCCTTGCGCCTGCGTTATCCTAGCTTACAATGTGTTCAATGGACTTCCCCTCCGCTGACAGCCTATACTGTTATTGTTTTAAAGTCATTTATCTTCGTTTTCCTCACTGGCCCAACAGCCGCATGCAGGCTTGCTCCAATACCGTTTCCCACCTATGGAAGATACTTGTGTTTAACAACTTCACCCAACTCACTATCTTTTCGCCGACCAGAAGGTCTTCCTTCTCTGTCGCGTTCTGCCTGGTATGCCGTGCAGTCTTCTACTCTCAGAAGCGACCCTCCCCAACCGACTCCACAACACCACAGGAGGTTCCACTTCAACCTCACACGTGATTGATTCATACCGGCACTATCTTTTGCGTCTCTTCTTTTTGGGCATGCGTTATCCTAGATTATAACGTGTGCAATGGACTTTCCCACAGCTGACAGTCTACTGTTATTTGTTTTAAAGTAATTTTTCTTCGTTTTCCATACTGACATCTTCAACTACTTATTTATGTGAGAATGGTTTCTGGTTATTATTATTATTATTTTTTTACTAAGCAAAGGAATAATATTTCTGTTGAATTTTATCTAAGATTTAAACTTTATTCTTTTAATCTTGATCTAGCCTACTTGTTGGAATTATAATTCCGTGAAAGATCGATCTTCATTTTTATCGTGTTTGTTCTGATAACTTTGTAGTGAAGTGAGTTTTATATTTCTTATACAAACAAGTTTCATTATTATTACACATTACACATTATTATGACATCTTACATTATTATTACATATTATTATTGCATATTATCCACTTTTACTTTCGTTAATAAAATATTTTATTTAAATTCAAATTGTATTACTGTTTTTCTTTATTATCGAAGAAAATTACTATTTTTTTCAGACTTAGAAGTTTTTATTGATTTAAAAACAGTAAAAATATAAAATCATAATCGCGTACGCGCGAATGTGTGAATAAACCCACACAGCAGCGTGTATTGATGTAACCCAGTGACTGGTTCTGAGATGTTTTGTGTTCAAAATACCATACGTTATTTTGTTTTCCTTCACCTAAGCCTGCGATTTTTTCTGGATTTAGAAAATTTATCCATTTAATTATAAAACAACAACCCCTTTACGCCTAAGTAACTATTGTTTAGAAAGAACATATCTTATGAGGTTCGCGGAAAGAGTTCGTGGGTCCGAGTCCCACGTTATTGACGTTTGGGAACCGCAACCTTCGGCAAAGAACCGTGCCCGTCACGTGATCGATTATCATCTCATTAACCACGTTATTGTCTTTGGAATATTTGCCACAATCTTTCTGTCAGTATATCCAACAGGTTGTGTTAACGCCAAGGATTCTCTCTCTCTCTCTCTCTCTCTCTCTCTCTCTCTCTCTCTCTCTCTCTCTCTCTCTCTCTCTCTCTTCACCTCCCCTCTCTCTGCACACTCATACGCTCGCACACACAGAGATTATTTTGTACATTGGGATGCTCACTCAATTTACTTTTTGTGGCCTAAATAGTAATACTATTTTATTATTAATTAAAAATAGAAGTACATGAATCATGTAAAGGAAGGAAATTAAGGAAATATTTTGTTACTAGCATACTTTTTCCGTTTTCTTTCTTAACTAACTTATTTAGTTGTAAAGCAATTTAATATGAAATGTTTATGCATTTTTCATTTTTTAAAAATTACTTAAAATTAAATAAACTTTATATATTTTTAAGTAGACCAGTGATAAAGGCTTTGAATTTGTAACAAGCCTCCATGTAGTAGTAATATGCACATCACACTGTAATGTACTTATTAATGTTACATAATTAATTATAATGAATCCATTTGAGTGTTTGTGGTGTTTTTTTTTAATTTTCCTAATGTCTAAAGCATTTGTGTCTATTTTTACAGTTAATTTCTCGAGTAAAGAATGAACATGATCATGGTCAAGTTAAATTCAAATTACATAATTTTCAATATTATATAAAAATCACACATGCGCACGCACACACATTGGTTGGTTTAGTGCCTCCTAGTGCAAATTCCTTTAAATATGCTCTGTATCAACATCTTTTGTGGCTCCAGAAGGCTTCGTGATCCGTAGCTTGTTCGAAGAACCGATTCCATAATTCCATGCATCCCTACCGTATTACAAGTAGTGCTCTCATTGTCTGGTAGAAGAGCTCAGTTCACAATGGTTGTACGAAGACGCTTGTGGGTAGTGTTGATTCCGTGACTCCACTCGGATTTTATAAACGAATAATGTGACTCTATACTATTTGGGCGGCGTTGGGCGGACGGCTGTGCCAATCATCGAGGTCACAACCACAGACCGTGACGACTATCGTCAGATAATCGCCCAATTTCGAGTAATTTGACTTCCGGTGTAATGACTCTATATCCAGTACACGCCGACCTTTGAAACATTTACATTTGAAATACGCATTTTGGTACATTGACGTCATGTTTCGTAGTAAAGCAGACACCTAATGTTTCCGTGTAACTAAATAACGATTATATACGTATATAGCTATTCTTCGCAACGTAAAAAAAAAACAAAGTTTTCCGCATTGTGCGTGTAAAAATTGAAGAATTTTATCATATGCACGAGCGTGCGCGCGTGTGTTCCCGTGGGCATGTGCGTGAGTTTAACTTAACTTGATTTAGTTTGACTGAAAATGTTACGTGCATTACACTGTATGTCCACTCAGGTGTGTATTATGTTACGTGCATTACACTGTATGTCCACTCAGGTGTGTATTATGTTACGTGCATTACACTGTATGTCCACTCAGGTGTGTATTATGTTACGTGCATTACACTGTATGTCCACTCAGGTGTGTATTATGTTACGTGCATTACACTGTATGTCCACTCAGGTGTGTATTATGTTACGTGCATTACACTGTATGTCCACTCAGGTGTGTATTATGTTACGTGCATTACACTGTATGTCCACTCAGGTGTGTATTATGTTACGTGCATTACACTGTATGTCCACTCAGGTGTGTATTATGTTACGTGCATTACACTGTATGTCCACTCAGGTGTGTATTTACGGGGAGGGTCGCGGTCTCTCTCCTCCACAGAGTCGAAAAAAGTTGACGAATTTTGTTAATCTTTCAATTTTTAGGATCTTTTATTATTTTTTCACCTGTTTACCAGCTAGTAACTCTTTTTTAAATATACAAACAGGTTTATTATACACCATTTGCGTATACGTTTGAAATATAAAATAGAGGGAAATCAATTCAGTCAGTATCATCTCAAGAATGTTTCAGTAACGCGTATGTTTATTGTGTTATTACCGTTTACTTTAATGGGATTGATTTTAGAATGTTGTCACACGTTTTTTAGCCACTTTAAAGATTCTAATGTTGATTAGTCTTAATTTGTTTTTTCTTTTGTACGAAATAGTATTTGTTTATATGTATTGTATTATGAATTTGTATGAAGCCGACTCGACCGGACCCCGGACCCCCCCCCAGACTAAATTCCAGACAGACCATTGTATCCATTGGCCGAAGACTGTTTATCCTCCCATGTTGACGATGGACCCAGTTTATGCCGGAATATGTCTCAAGTCGGTGATGACACCAACTTCATCAGTACGTACAAATTATATTAATTAAATACAGATGGACTAACCAATTTAATCGTGTACAGTATGTAGAGACAAATCATTAATTATACAACAATTCATGCGTACCCAACGTTTCCATTCTTCAAGTTCCTCTTTCGTAGGCTCTTCCTTCAGACTTCTTTGTCTACGTCGCCACCTCACAAGCTGCACGCCGTTGTCTGTTCTCCTCTGAATCTTATCATACACTATTGTTCCTGGATTTAAAAAAAAATAAAAGTACTGCGATAACAAAACAACCAGTAGTTTCAAGACAGTAAAAATGGAACAGTTATTTCTGTGTCTAGGGCTATCACGGCAGCAGACAAACCGTGCTGTTTGGCTGTAGTCGATTGTTTAACATGATGATGACCAAGGGCGCGCCCGTCGCCCGCTTGTATGCTGCGTCCCGAGCTTCAAGTAGAGCTCCTGCCGCAGGGACCATAGATAGGGCTGGATATTAGGGTGTGGCCTGCTACCGGCCGTGGGTTTTCAGTTAATTAATTAATTGAGGGCGAGTGTTCGCCGAGGCCGAGTCCAAGATTCACCTGGCACAGATTGGTAGCGACCGAGGGCGCTAATGAAGTGGTTGCCCTGAAATCGGGCGGAGCGGCGATAGAATTTGCGGGACAGTGTCCGTATAGTGGCGTCCACGTTTAACATGATCCTACTAGACGTTTCGCTCACGCCTCAGTAGAAAGAACGTTGAAAGCGGAACGTACCTCACTGTTGATGCTTATTGATTTCGAGTTGCCAGGATGGCGTCCGTAGGTGTGGCCGAAACGTCTACTAATAACAACATTTTAAGCAATCGACCGTTGTCCAATGGAGTGGGTATATTTGGCCAACCTTTTGGTAGGCGAAGCTTGGGGTGTTTGACAATTGTATTCCTCCCCATTCCTGCCGCCGGACTATCGATTTCGAGATTATTACTCCCCGTACAGTTGGTTTCCGATAGTTTCTGTCCAAATGCTCCCTTGCCCCCCCCCCCCCGTGGAAGTGAAGTAATTTAGATTCAAATCGTGGTTAAATTGAAATCTCGTTTACTTTTCCAATAAGTCTAAGTTAAATGAGTTGTAATATAAAAAGCGATTACTTTTCATACAGACATGCTACAAATCTAACCACATTACGTTTTACTCAACTAGTTGTAAAGAATAAATTATTATTTACTGGATGTACAGATGATTGGAGGAAAACGTTGATCGACTGGCGTTCCTCAGTTTAATTTAATTGAAGGACGACATCGCAGGTCTCCGCTGTGCTCATGTCCAATCGTATGGAAAGTCATTAAGCCTGAAAGCCAACAAAACAGAGTAGTCGTGAGTGAACGAGAAAGAGTTACTGAAGGTGAACCTGCGAAAAACAAGCAACAGGCAAAAGTAGAAGAACACATCAAAGAGCAAAGGAAGATCTCAGAGTCTTGTAGGGAATCATTCGAAACTGCTGATTGAATCAGCAGCATAAATAATAAAATGATATAAATAATTGAAAAAATAAAAATTAAGACAAGAAACAAAAAGTAAAAAAAAAGACACAAAGAAGAATTTAAAATAACTACCACACAAGTCTTGAGTCTTACGTCAATAAAAAAAAATTAATGTGGACTTAATGAATAAGAATAAAATTTAAGGCGTTGTTCCTTTCAGTCACCAAACACTTACAGAAAAAAATAAAATATCTAAAACAGTACACCGAAAAACCGACATCACACGACAACTGTGCACGTAGCAATATTCACAGGAGGTATAAACTGCAAATAACAGGGAGGGCCTGTCACGGTACGAGAAGAAGAGGAAGAAAAATGTGTATGTGTATTTGTTTTGATCGGTGTATGGTATAGCAAATGAACTCTCATTTGCCAGTGACCTACACTGTAGTCAGTTATTATTATTGGGTCCTTCAGTCTTTCGACTGGTTTGTACCCTCCCCGCCTGCCCGTGGTGCGTGTGTTACGGAGTCTGTCACAGGTATATGGGACGTACAGTTTAACGCCGGATCCGAACGGCATAGTTGGGGAGTGTTTATACTAGGCAGGATACTTCTCGTATCTAAATCGGATGGACCCGGCGGGAATCGAACCCGCGCCGGCGGCTTAGCAGCGCCACACGCTAGCCACTACGCCACGACCGCTCTCTTTACTGTAGTCCTCTACCACGCCACGACCGCTCTCTTTACTGTAGTCCTCTACCGGGCTATTAGGCCGTGGTCTGATACTGTTTTCAACAAACGTTTTTACCCCACCATTGGAGGCCATCTTCAGTGTCTCGAACGATTGAAGTAACTGGCAAGATGTACCGGCAATTCCCACAGTACGAATCGTACTCACTGTACCACACTAAACAATCGTACGTAGAGATTGACATAGATAGAGCACAGAGATTCTAGGGAAAGCAGTAGCAATAAACAGGAAAACAAGAAACGATCGCTCAAAACAGGGGCGAACCTACAGGGATATCCCCTCCTCCCGAAATCCGAAAAATGTTGGAGCAAAAATTTTAAACTGGTTGCGTGTTTTTTTTAATGTAATTAATTGAAAAATACTGACAATCATTATACGTTTTAACAAAATTATTTAACACTATTTTACGTGCTGTAAAATTTATATCCGCAACCCTGTTGGATACATTTATATCCACAGCAATTATATACATACTGGTAACTCTCACTTTCTTAATTTTAACGTTCTCTTTAAAGTATTTTTTACATTACACAGAAAGGTATTATTAGGCTTGCAAGACAAACTGGAAGCCTATCTGATGTATTTTTTAAATTAATTTTAATGAAATTAGTGAATTACAGCTATTATTTGCCTATATAGTTTCAATTTTTGGATGATTTTCATTATAACATGAGAAAAACAATACTATAAGAAAACGATATGTGGTTGAACCCCCCTCCCCGAAATGAAATCCTATTGTTCGCCCCTAGCTCAAAAGACTGCAAAAAACTAATACTTTTTTATTACGGTGTGATATTGAGAACAGAGGAAAAAGAATACCCAATAACGTCTTTAACTATCGACCAGGCAGAAGAAGGCGAAGAGTTGTAGAATCGAGGCTAAATGTGAATTCAAGGAATTAAATGAACGTTGGATAAAGGAGATTTAAAACAGAACGCACATGATAAATGGTTGTGGAGCCAGTAGCGCGGGGTACGGCAGGAGTCGCGTGTCTATGTGTTGGGGGGGGGGTAATTTGCTCATTCACTGATTACTCTTTCTCCCCAGGGAGCCCACTCCTGATTCGTAGGTACTCGCTAAAAAAGCTTTTTGAAAAATTCGTACCCCCAAGGGGTTAACCAGGTTAAAGCTCAAAATAATGGAACTTCCAAACATTTGTCTTCTTGACGTCTAAACACGTCACGTGAGGTATCGAAAGAAAAGAACTTACAGTATCTAAACACAAAAATGATATTGTGTTGTGAAACGTTGAAAGTCTGAATCCATCCGACGCCGAAAAGTGATTCAAAAGAGATCCCGGTTTAAAGGGAACTTAAAAACTTTAATACTGACCTGTACGAGATACACAGTGGCGTATGAATCTTAGCAGTCCATATATTACCCTACTCTTCTAAATAGACCTATAAGATAGAGTACATATGCCAGTTAATAGTTACAATTTATTAGTAGGCGTATTATTTTCACTAGGTTTCACATTTTGTTTATTAAAAATGTATTATTCGTGATTGGGGGACTTATCCAAAAATAAAAATAAAAAATAATCCAAAAATTTCGTATAAATGTAAAGTGTTTTTAAAGTATTTTTTTTTTGAATTATTACAGCAGCATTATTCAAGATATGAAATTACAAATATTATTAAAATTTTCGTTTTATTTATCGACGGATATCTGCAAAAAAGTGCTAAATTTAACTTAAGTATTAAATAATATTTTTATGAAACAGGTTTATTTACTTATCTCAGTTTGATAAAAATATTATTTAATACTTAAGTAAAAATTCTTAGGGTTCACAGGTAGTAGTGGCCGGTGGCCGGTGTGGCGCCGTCAAATTAGAGCGAGAACAAAGAGAACAGATAGCTTACTGAATGTTACACTCAGCCTAATACACCGCTCAATGAACTATACATTATAACTGTAGTAATAATTGTTATTATAAACTACTTATTTTGTTAGTATTTATATCCTCGTCCAAATCGGCCAAAATACAGTATGCAATTTTGTAATTTTAAACGAGAGCCTAAGTATATTAAGGAAGTGCATTTTACATTTTTGCGGTTGGGGGGCTTGAGCCCCCTACCCTAAGCCCCCCCTGCGTACACCAGTGGACGTACAATAACTTATTGTATTTTTCTCCTCAAGGAGAAAATTTAAATAGTTAATTCAAATAGTTAGACCTAATTCAAACAAACTGAAGTTTTGGAAATCAGAGTTAAATTTAAGGCAGTCGAATGCCGTAGCGAGATGCGAATTCAAGCAAATATAAACACAGGCTAATACGCCCGCGTACACACGCGCGCGCGCGCGCACACGCACACACACACACACACACACACACACTATTATGGCAGCATTAAATGAACCGTTTATACGATAATTCCGCGTTGACTTGAAGGAAAAACAAGTATAATTAAGCTATTTAAAATCAATCATGTGTTGGTGACGCAAGGCACAGCCATACAAAATTAATGTTAATAGTTGCGAAACTTTGACAGGCACGCGCCATCGCCATCGGCCGCTTCACTAAACGTCTGTCAAGGATTGTACTGTATTACCTGATAACGTGATCTCTTATTCTGATAACATTCTGTACACAGCATTGTGATGAAACGAATCAGGCGCTACTGTTTTCAATAATTCAGTGGTTTCCAAGTTAAAAGCGCCCGAGAGTTACAATTAAACTCGGAAGCCTATCGCGGGCCTCATCATAAACGATCAGCTTCGACGAGTTTCATAAACGATCAGCTTCGACGAGTATCATAAACGATCAGCTTCGACGAGTATCATAAACGATCAGCTTCGACGAGTTTCATAAACGATCAGCTTCGACGAGTTTCATAAACGATCAGCTTCGACGAGTTTCATAAACGATCAGCTTCGACGAGTATCATAAACGATCAGCTTCGACGAGTATCATAAACGATCAGCTTCGACGAGTTTCATAAACGATCAGCTTCGACGAGTATCATAAACGATCAGCTTCGACGAGTATCATAAACGATCAGCTTCGACGAGTATCATAAACGATCAGCTTCGACGAGTATCATAAACGATCAGCTTCGACGAGTATCATAAACGATCAGCTTCGACGAGTTTCATAAACGATCAGCTTCGACGAGTATCATAAACGATCAGCTTCGACGAGTTTCATAAACGATCAGCTTCGACGAGTATCATAAACGATCAGCTTCGACGAGTTTCATAAACGATCAGCTTCGACGAGTTTCATAAAAAATAACAGACGTAAAAATAAATGATTTTCTAATTTAACATACTGTTACGACATTACAGAACACGCTACGTGTTTCTCGGCTATTCCAGTGGAATCCGGCTGTAATGTGTGTGTGTGTGTGCGCGCGCGCGCGCGCGTATTGCTTCTACTTTGAGATGAAAGACAATTACGTGACACTTGTCACGCGTCCGAGACTGATCCAGACTTCACAAGTCGGCGCGCGCTGTGATCAAGGCCGCAATCAATTACGTTCTGGTGTTTTCTAGTAGCGTTCTTGACGCGTAGTATGGAATATTCTGGTATCTCAACGGGGTATAAATATAAGACTTCAACGACGCTTAGTCCAGTTATTGTCGGCGATTTACACAGTGCTGTTCGAAGTATTGTGGCGCAGTGTTATGTGTTTTATAATTGTGCGGGACTATTGTAATACAATTGTGTTTTATATTAGTTGACATTATTATTGCGTGTGAACAATTTTTATTTGATTTGTTGTAAAAAGTCTATATTGTTGATTACAAACTGTTTAATTGTGATAATTAAAGCTGGTGATTAGTGACTTAATTGGTGTCTTGTATTTTGTTTTCCACTATACCATGTGACAATCTGTACCATGTGACAATCAGTAGACCGTCGTAACAATATCTTACTACATATCTTTAATAGCATAATCTTTATTTCGTCAATATAATAATGAAGACATAAGAAACATACTAAATATTTGTACCTTTACGAGGGTTATTCAGAAAGTAAGTTGGGTTTTTAAATATTGCCGCGATATCGATGTTGTCACGCTGTTGATTCGTTGGCAAGCCAACTACGGAATTTGTAAACAACTGTGCACTGAGTAAGCTTCGTTGGACGTGTTTATAATGTCGAAGAAATTTGAGACGTCCGATGCGTGTGAAAGTAGGTATGAGATTCGGTTCTTGAATGCGAAAGGCATGAAAACAATTGAAATTCACCGTCAGATTTTCGATATTTATGGAGAAGAAGTAGTGAGCGATTCAATGGTACCAAGACGGATACGACTTTTTGCTTAGTCCGATCCAAAGTAAGCGACGTAGGGTGTTTACCCGGGATACTGCGATGAATCATGCCACTGCACACACACACACACACACACACACACACACACACACACACACACACACACACACACACACACACACACACACTGCCACTGCAACACAACATCTCCTCACAAAGTTTGGTTGGCAACAATTTGATCATCCGCCTTACAAACCAGCACCTTCTGAAGCATGAGACATCCTTCTTTGGTGACCAACGATGTCAAACAAGCTGTTAATACATGGCTCAAATCGCAGGCGGGAAATTTCTACGACGAAAGTACGTATACAACCTCTGGTGCCTCTATGAAAAATGTTTCAAAAAAGATGAAAACTATATAGAAAAGTAGTTTGTGTGTAATTCAAAAATAGCAATAAAAATGTTTTGTAAATATATTCTTAGTTTCCTTGAATCCCTTGTCGGAACTTGTTTCTGAATAGATACATAAAACCTTTAGTGTGAAAAACAGAGGTCGATCTGTTCCAGACACTGAAGCAGAAATGTCCCCAGTGAGGTGAATTGGTTGCTAATCTCAATAGGTGAAGCAGAGAAGAATCTGTAAGATGACTTATGATGTGGTTCTTGATTAACTTCATTGTGGAGAACACGATTTCACATATGCATTTCCAGACATCGACGTCATTTTTTGTCCCAAATTTCGGAGGTGTGGAAATCGTTCATCAGGTAGCAGCTTAAAGAAATTCGACCGCTTTTCTTGACTAGTGTACAGGAAACGATCAGCTTATAGACCGACTACGAATCAGGAGCGGCACATCGGATAATCGTCTCTGTTTTGTCTCCGCGAGGGATGGAAGGAAATATACTGGGTCTTCGTAATATGACGAAAATAAAGGGAACACTTTTCGTTATACCAAGTGTAGTTTATTATGAATCAGTGAAACAGTTTTTCATAAGATTTTCTTGCAATACCGTTCGCAGTTACAAAAAAATTTTATTATTCAAATTAAAATTAAAATTTTACTTATTAAAGTAAATAGAGTAAACATTAAATTTGTTTACCAAGATAAGGTCGGGGGCCGCCAGTTGGAAATAACTGCATTAATTAATGAAAATTACGGCTGACATCGCGGGATTGTCATCAATTAGCAGCGGTAGGCCTATACAAGTGACTTAATACGTGCATACTGACGAAGTTGCCTGCACGCGGCTAAATATTATTTTACAATTGATGACATCCTTCATGAAGACTTTGCTAGTTCTGAAGAAAAATTACATCCATCTTTACACGGATTATGCAAAATATCCAGTCAATATTCACAACGTCCTTAATCTGCGGGACTCTCACTATTCGCTCACACTTATTATTAGGTATATTCCAATATTAGATAATTTTTAAAGCAAACAATCATACAGGGTCCGGCAGAGAAACCTGGCAGTTTTCTAAGTGAAATTATGACCAGAATAAATGGTTTGTAAACAATATTTTATTTCAGAATTAAAGTATATCTCAAAGCATTTTATATACATTAATTACTTTTTGAAAATCACATTCTTTAGATGGTATCCGTCATTTTCAACACATTCTTGGAGCCGTAACGGTAAACTGCGCACTACGCGCCGCAGAACTTCTGGAGAGATTGCGACCACTTCTGTCCGAATATTCCGCTTCAAATCCACCATTGTCCTCAGCCGGTCCAGGTACAGCCTACTCTTCAAATACCCACGCAGAAAGTAATCGCAAGCGTTGAGGTCGGGCGATCTTGGAGGCCTCGGTGTGAGATCACTCGGACTCCAAACATTTCCAATGCAATACCAGTTGTTGTAACTCAGGTGCAAGAAATGTTATAAGCATGTGAACTTAACGTTGTGAATTTACAGTCACTGCATTCCCCTCTTCGTCTTCAAAGAAGTAGGGGCCAATTATCCCGGAAGACGGTAAGCCACACCACACCACAACCTTCTCACTGTGTAATGGGCGTTCAAACAGCTCTTGAGGATTCTGCAACGCCCAGTACCGGCAGTTCTGCGTATTGACATAACCACACAGATGGAAATTGGCCTCATCGGTGATGAGCAGATTGTTTAGCACTTGGTCATTCACAATATTCTGAAGTTTATGGCAACAACGCATGCAAATTCTCTTATCCTGGGCACTCATTTTTTGCACTATAACAAGTTTGTAGGGATGAAAGTCGAGTTCCAAATGCAAAATTCTGCGTACGGAGCCGTCCAAAATCCCTAGGGCACATGCGTTTTTTAATGCCGATCGCCGAGGACAGCTAAGAACAGCGTGACGCACGCGTTCAACATTCTCCGGGATTCGAACAGTACGCTGTTTCCCTGGTGGTCTCTTCTTTATGGCACAAGCGGTTTCCCGAAATTCGCCACCCACAACAGTATGCTATTGCGGCTTGGAACACGGTCATATCGATGAATGTTGAAATGACGGCGAAAAGCGCGCTGCGTAACAATCACAGATTCATTGTTTTTAAAAAACGTTTCCACTACGAACGCGCGATGTTTTGCCGACCAACGCTCCAGGGCGACTGAAATGCTTCGAGCTGTCGAACACATGAGTGCAAGATCGATCACAGGGCTCCACGATCATGTCGATCACTCCACAGAACTACTTCAAAAACGTCAGGTTTCTCTGCCGGACCCTGTATAATAAACACTAAAAATTCCAAACTTCTGCACTCTTTTTTTTACTTAAATTTATAAACACTTATGCCAAAATGACAAATAATTTAGTCCTAGCTTTTGAGTTTAAGCTAACAATTACGCAACGCTCCTCCGCCCGTTTCTCGGCTATCCGAGCAGGTGCAGCGTCTCGAAGCGTCCTTCCGCCCGTTTCTCGGCTATGCGAGCAGGTGCAGCGTCTCGAAGCGTCCTTCCGCCCGTTTCTCGGCTATCCGAGCAGGTGCAGCGTCTCTGAGCGTCCTTCCACCCGTTTCTCGCCTATCCGAGCAGGTGCAGCGTCTCGAAGCGTCCTTCCACCCGTTTCTCGGATATCCGAGCAGGTGCAGCGTCTCGAAGCGTCCTTCCACCCGTTTCTCGGCTATCCGAGCAGGTGCAGCGTCTCGAAGCGTCGAGGGCGCACTTCCACCCGTTTCTCGGCTATCCGAGCAGGTGCAGCCTCTCGAAGCGTCCTTCCGCCCGTTTCTCGGCTATCCGAGCAGGTGCAGCGTCTCGAAGCGTCCTTCCACCCGTTTCTCGGCTATCCGAGCAGGTGCAGCGTCTCGAAGCGTCGAGGGCGTCCTTCCACCCGTTTCTTGGCTATCCGAGCGGGTGCAGCCTCTCGAAGCGTCCTTCCACCCGTTTCTCGGCTATCCGAGCAGGTGCAGCGTCTCGAAGCGTCGAGGGCGTCCTTCCACCCGTTTCTCTTATCCGAGCAGGTGCAGCCTCTCGAAGCGTCCTTCCACCCGTTTCTCGGCTATCCGAGCAGGTGCAGCGTCTCGAAGCGTCCTTCCGCCCGTTTCTCGGCTATGCTAGCAGGTGCAGCGTCTCGAAGCGTCCTTCCGCCCGTTTCTCGGCTATCCGAGCAGGTGCAGCGTCTCTGAGCGTCCTTCCACCCGTTTCTCGGCTATCCGAGCAGGTGCAGCGTCTCGAAGCGTCCTTCCACCCGTTTCTCGGATATCCGAGCAGGTGCAGCGTCTCGAAGCGTCCTTCCACCCGTTTCTCGGCTATCCGAGCAGGTGCAGCGTCTCGAAGCGTCGAGGGCATCCTTCCACACGTTTCTCGGCTATCCGAGCAGGTGCAGCCTCTCGAAGCGTCCTTCCGCCCGTTTCTCGGGTATCCGAGCAGGTGCAGCGTCTCGAAGCGTCCTTTCGCCCGTTTCTCGTCTATGCGAGCAGGTGCAGCGTCTGGAAGCGTCCATCCGCCCGTTTCTCGGCTATCCGAGCAGGTGCAGCGTCTCTGAGCGTCCTTCCACCCGTTTCTCGGCTATCCGAGCAGGTGCAGCGTCTCGAAGCGTCCTTCCGCCCGTTTCTCGGCTATGCGAGCAGGTGCAGCGTCTCTGAGCGTCCTTCCACCTGTTTCTCGGCTATCCGAGCAGGTGCAGCATCTCGAAGCGTCGAGGGCGTTCTTCCACCCGTTTCTCGGCTACCCGAGCAGGTGCAGCGTCTCTGAGCGTCCTTCCACCCGTTTCTCGGCTATCCGAGAAGGTGCAGCGTCTCGAAGCGTCGAGGGCGTCCTTCCACCCGTTTCTCGGCTATCCGAGCAGCTGCAGCGTCTCTGAGCGTCCTTCCACCCGTTTCTCGGCTATCCGAGCAGGTGCAGCGTCTCGAAGCGTCCTTCCCCCCGTTTCTCGGCTATCCGAGCAGGTGCAGCGTCTCTGAGCGTCCTTCCACCCGTTTCTCGGATATCCGAGCAGGTGCAGCGTCTCGAAGCGTCCTTCCACCCGTTTCTCGGCTATCCGAGCAGGTGCAGCGTCTCGAAGCGTCCTTCCGCCCGTTTCTCGGCTATGCGAGCAGGTGCAGCGTCTCGAAGCGTCCTTCCGCCCGTTTCTCGGCTATCCGAGCAGGTGCAGCGTCTCTGAGCGTCCTTCCACCCGTTTCTCGCCTATCCGAGCAGGTGCAGCGTCTCGAAGCGTCCTTCCACCCGTTTCTCGGATATCCGAGCAGGTGGAGCGTCTCGAAGCGTCCTTCCACCCGTTTCTCGGATATCCGAGCAGGTGCAGCGTCTCGAAGCGTCCTTCCACCCGTTTCTCGGCTATCCGAGCAGGTGCAGCGTCTCGAAGCGTCGAGGGCGCACTTCCACCCGTTTCTCGGCTATCCGAGCAGGTGCAGCCTCTCGAAGCGTCCTTCCGCCCGTTTCTCGGCTATCCGAAAAGGGGCAGCGTCTCGAAGCGTCCTTCCACCCGTTTCTCGGCTATCCGAGCAGGTGCAGCGTCTCGAAGCGTCGAGGGCGTCCTTCCACCCGTTTCTTGGCTATCCGAGCGGGTGCAGCCTCTCGAAGCGTCCTTCCACCCGTTTCTCGGCTATCCGAGCAGGTGCAGCGTCTCGAAGCGTCGAGGGCGTCCTTCCACCCGTTTCTCTTATCCGAGCAGGTGCAGCCTCTCGAAGCGTCCTTCCACCCGTTTCTCGGCTATCCGAGCAGGTGCAGCGTCTCGAAGCGTCCTTCCGCCCGTTTCTCGGCTATGCTAGCAGGTGCAGCGTCTCGAAGCGTCCTTCCGCCCGTTTCTCGGCTATCCGAGCAGGTGCAGCGTCTCTGAGCGTCCTTCCACCCGTTTCTCGGCTATCCGAGCAGGTGCAGCGTCTCGAAGCGTCCTTCCACCCGTTTCTCGGATATCCGAGCAGGTGCAGCGTCTCGAAGCGTCCTTCCACCCGTTTCTCGGCTATCCGAGCAGGTGCAGCGTCTCGAAGCGTCGAGGGCATCCTTCCACCCGTTTCTCGGCTATCCGAGCAGGTGCAGCCTCTCGAAGCGTCCTTCCGCCCGTTTCTCGGGTATCCGAGCAGGTGCAGCGTCTCGAAGCGTCCTTTCGCCCGTTTCTCGTCTATGCGAGCAGGTGCAGCGTCTGGAAGCGTCCATCCGCCCGTTTCTCGGCTATCCGAGCAGGTGCAGCGTCTCTGAGCGTCCTTCCACCCGTTTCTCGGCTATCCGAGCAGGTGCAGCGTCTCGAAGCGTCCTTCCGCCCGTTTCTCGGCTATGCGAGCAGGTGCAGCGTCTCTGAGCGTCCTTCCACCTGTTTCTCGGCTATCCGAGCAGGTGCAGCATCTCGAAGCGTCGAGGGCGTTCTTCCACCCGTTTCTCGGCTATCCGAGCAGGTGCAGCGTCTCTGAGCGTCCTTCCACCCGTTTCTCGGCTATCCGAGAAGGTGCAGCGTCTCGAAGCGTCGAGGGCGTCCTTCCACCCGTTTCTCGGCTATCCGAGCAGGTGCAGCGTCTCGAAGCGTCCTTCCGCCCGTTTCTCGGCTATCCGAGCAGCTGCAGCGTCTCTGAGCGTCCTTCCACCCGTTTCTCGGCTATCCGAGCAGGTGCAGCGTCTCGAAGCGTCCTTCCCCCCGTTTCTCGGCTATCCGAGCAGGTGCAGCGTCTCTGAGCGTCCTTCCACCCGTTTCTCGGCTATCCGAGCAGGTGCAGCGTCTCGAAGCGTTGAGGGCGTCCTTCCACCCGTTTCTCGGCTATCCGAGCAGGTGCAGCGTCTCGAAGCGTCCTTCCACCCGTTTCTCGGCTATCCGAGCAGGTGCAGCGTCTCGAAGCGTCGAGGGCGTCCTTTCACCCGTTTCTCGGTTATCCGAGCAGGTGCAGCCTCTCGAAGCGTCCTTCCACCCGTTTCTCGGCTATCCGAGCAGGTGCAGCGTCTCGAAGCGTCCTTCCGCCCGTTTCTCGGCTATCCGAGCAGGTGCAGCGTCTCTGAGCGTCCTTCCACCCGTTTTCCGGCTATCCGAGCAGGTGCAGCGTCTCGAAGCGTTGAGGGCGTCCTTCCACCCGTTTCTCGGCTATCCGAGCAGGTGCAGCGTCTCGAAGCGTCCTTCCACCCGTTTCTCGGCTATCCGAGCAGGTGCAGCGTCTCGAAGCGTCCTTCCACCCGTTTCTCGGCTATCCGAGCAGGTGCAGCGTCTCGAAGCGTCGAGGGCGTCCTTCCACCCGTTTCTCGGCTATCCCAGCAGGTGCAGCGTCTCGAAGGGTCCTTCCACCCGTTTCTCGGCTATCCGAGCAGGTGCAGCGTCTCGAAGCGTCCTTCCACCCGTTTCTCGGCTATCCGAGCAGGTGCAGCGTCTCGAAGCGTCCTTCCACCCGTTTCTCGGCTATCCGAGCAGGTGCAGCGTCTCGAAGCGTCCTTCCACCCGTTTCTCGGCTATCCGAGCAGGTGCAGCGTCTCGAAGCGTCCTTCCACCCGTTTATTGGCTATCCGGGCAGGTGCAGCGTCTCGAAGGGTCCTTCCACCCGTTTCTCGACTATCCGAGCAGGTGCAGCGTCTCGAAGCGTCCTTCCACCCGTTTCTCGGCTATCCGAGCAGGTGCAGCGTCTCGAAGCGTCCGTCCACCCGTTTCTCGGCTATCCGAGCAGGTGCAGCGTCTCGAAGCGTCCTTCCACCCGTTTCTCGGCTATCCGAGCAGGTTCAGCGTCTCGAAGCGTCCTTCCACCCGTTTCTCGGCTATCCGAGCAGGTGCAGCGTCTCGAAGCGTCCTTCCACCCGTTTCTCGGCTATCCGAGCAGGTGCAGCGTTTCGAAGCGTCCTTCCACCCGTTTCTCGGCTATCCGAGCAGGTGCAGCGTTTCGAAGCGTCCTTCCACCCGTTTCTCGGCTATCCGAGCAGGTGCAGGGCCGCACTCAAGCACCTTGCAGACTGTTCGCGAGCACTTCGAACTACGCAAATTATGCTGGCACTTTGCCAAAAGGACGGAAAATTATTTTGGAATCTCTGCGGGACCTATATAAGCAACAGCGGCCGGCTTAGAGAAGTCAGTTACAGTGATTTTTTTATGCGGAACAAGTGTTAGTAGAAAGCGATTACTGTGGTAGTGCGGAACTCTTAATGGTTGACGTCATTATTGCGTGTGAACAAATTTAACTAGAATTACTGTATGAGAGTACCTTGTTGATTTCCAGTTGCTATTTGTGAATAGGCCTAATTAAAGTTGGTTATTGGTGTCTGTATTTTGTTGCCACTGTACGATACGACGATCAGTGAGACCGTCGCAACAACAGCTCAAAAGCTATTTTAAGGCGATACTTGCTAGGACCGTTGAGAGATATTAACTGTGTCAAATTATGAAACATACTGAGTCTATATTTTAAAAAACATCCCTTATAACTTTGTCATTCATACAGACTTTTACAATTTTCTTAAAATTTTGACTTCCATTGTTGGCCCGTGGTGCTCTCAAAGTTGAACAATTTTGATAGTAAACGCTACACTCAGATTTGGGTTAAAATTCCCTTTAGAATCATACATACGATTGGATTTTTATCATTGTTTTATTGCTTTTGTTCTAAAATTCTAAAATGTCCAAAACTGTACATTATATTCAGATTTTTGTTAAAATTCTTATTAATTTAATACTCCACATGGATTTGTGGATTTTATAAAAATTTTGGCCCCTGGCCTACTGTTTTAACCCTGACGTCCAAAGTTTTGAAATTTTCAAAAATGGACACAACACTCAGATTTTGACTAACATTCCTTCTAATTTGACATCTCCCATGCATTTTTGCAATTTTTCACAATTTACACACACTCACAATTTTACATAATATTTGGGAGGGGGAACCAATCTCAAAAAGAATAGGATTCTCAAAACAAAAAAAAGTTTGGGTGCGTGTACACGCGGAAGAAGTGACACTTCTTTGGGTTATTTGTTTATCCATTATTATTATTATTATTATTATTATTATTATTTTTAACTGTATACTTAAAATGTAATAGGATGGGAGAGGTATCAGTATAAGAAAAATTTTCATTTTTAGTAAATTAAAAATATTTTATTATATACATTTACAGAAATTATTATTATTATTAATCTATTTCGTTAATATTTAGTGATATTTCATCATACACTTTTGTAACCAAAGGCTTATGGTAACTAAAATAAGAAATGTATGCTTTACATTCAATATTATCCAGAAACCTTGTGAATAATATTGTCGTATTCGATTTTGTCGTAGATATTTTATCATTTTGTATAGACAGGTTTAAATTATCTTTTAAAAATTCAACCAGTTTTATAGATTTGTCTAATGCAAAATTGATATTCAAATCTCCACTTAAAATAATAGGTATTTTATGATAATCTTTACGAAGTATGGCGGCCCCTTGTGGTTTATACGATAATAATGAACGATGGAGAAAATCAATAATATCATCTAATGTTTTATTAGGAGAAATATACACTGCTACAATCACAACTTTTTGCCCATTTTACATTTTACATTCAGCCATACACAAATCGCCAACTGTAGATGCCATTGAACCATAGACATCAGATTGAGTAACGGAAAAATCCATGGATGGAGTTATAATGTTAATAATATCGTCAGAATTTTGAAATATCCCGACACCTCCCGCTCTAATATTTGGTCGTTTATATTTCACAATGCAGTTGAAATTAAGAACAGATACGTCATCTTCATTGGCTACCCAAGTTTCTGATAAAACTATGACATATGAATTTTTCACAACTATATCTTTTAGATAAACACCATGAGCTGTAAGACTTTGGCAATTAAAAGTGAATATTGATAAACCTTTTCTGTTATTGATGAAATTAACTAAATTTTCATTTATAGTTTCTAGTTTGTTTAGTGAAAATCGTTTAAATTCCTCTTGCAAATCAATTGTTGATGATGATCGTCTTCGGCCATGGTAGAATATCTTCTCGTTGTTCTGTGTCGTAATATGTAATCCTTCAATACACGTCACACGTGATAAAACAACGTACAATAATGATTGAGAATGACGTCGATCGTATTCATAAACAATTTTTAACATATATGTCATTAAATTGTGTAGGACTAGGTAGATTATTTTTTACATATCGTTAACTTAAAATATTCGTAACAATAATTATATATAACTGTACATTTCCTCATTTTGGTATACAGTACTACTAAACACATACACATGCATGCACATAACGCATAACGCGTAACGAACCTTTTTCCTACCGTGCCCAAAGAAGTTTCATGCATATAACGCATAACGCGTAACGCGTAACGAACATTTTTCCTACCGTGGCCAAAGAAGTTTCATGCATATAACGCATAACGCGTAACGAAAAATTTTTCCTACCGTGCCAAAAGAAGTGTCACTTCAAAAACATGTGAAAAGTTCTGTAAGGTAAAGAGTAAGGGACACACATGCCAAGGTTCATGGCTTTAAAGGTTATCGTAAGACATACAACATACAGACAAATGCCAAACGGTCGAGTACTCTTGACCGGAGTATGGAATTCTACAACCTTTTGGTTATTTCCGTTTCAATTATTGATTCTGGATGATGAATCTTCATAATCGGGCAACAAACCAATATGAAGCAGGCTATAAGTGAGATTTTTACGCTGGATTTCTACACCTTGGCAATTGGATTTCAACATTGTGTGTCCAATCCTGTCTGTATTGCTTTATTCTTTTGTTTAGGTTGTATACCCCAAGGATGCTCCTTATACCATCATTTCTTAGCCGGTCCCTCCATGATGCTCCTAGTACTGATCGTAAAAATCTCATTTTACTAGCCTGTTTCATTTCAGGGTTTGGCCTTTGCATTCAGTGTCCAAGTCTTACTGCCATATAGTTAATAAAGTACATACGTTAAATATTTATTTTTACACGAAACAACAATTTCATTCATTAAGAATGAACTCAAAGTTCGAATTGCACAAGATACGAGTGTAAAATTATTTTTGTGTATTAATCATTTTAATTAGTCACTGTCTGAATTGATCGATTCACCAGTGTTTCTGTAAATATCGTTAGTGGCTTCTCGTTGTGTTGCTTACATAATTTTTTACATGTTGGACTCCTTCCAGAAGTACGTACAAGTTGCGAAACGCATCGACATGACGCCGTTTTTTGCGAATATCGGCAAGACTCGTTCTGTTCATTGTACATTTACCACGTGTTGGATGCTTTCCAAACCACACTGACGTTTCAGAACAACACTGAAAACAGGCAATCACAGCTGGTGAACCGAGTGGATTATTATTAATGATAGATGTGGAAATATTACGAAGCTGTCGGGCAGTTATTTTAACGTTTCATGGTTTCCCGGAGTAAAGGGGGAGTTAACCAGATGTGTTCCCCTCGAAAGCAGGAGGGCAAAGAATTTACATCCGAGTATCCCTCTTTAATGTTGAGTTTCGTATAATAAAACGGTGAATAAACCGATGTTAAGTTAGGGCATTCCACTTACGCGAAAATATTAAAAGTATGAATTACCGTAAACATTATGTTTAATCATATAACAATCTTTTTAATTTCTTATAAATAGACTAATAAAAACGATATTATAATTTTGTTTTTAAATATAAGTATAATGTCGTTTTAGATATAGCCTACACTATTTTATAAACAGTATAAATATGCCTATTATGTACAGCGAAAGTGATATCGCTAACCGTCAGTTTTTGGCACATATTCTAGAGGCTACTTCCGGTCACGGGAGCAAAATTCCTCACCTCGTTCGTCGGCAAAACGACCTAGGTCGCGGTGTCGATCAATACACATCAAGTCAAGGTATCGAGTATCAAGACAGTTAACAAACATCGGTAGGGGACCACGTCGGATCTGGCGTTTCAGTACCGCTTTGAAAGTGTAGTGCTGTCTTTTAAAATGTAAAGAAACTTTTTAAACCAGAAGTTTTATGAACCCTTAAAATTAGCGTTAGAGTCTACAGCCTTTTGTGGTAGTTGTGGCTTCCTCTTCTTCTGCCCTTCAACTCTGAAAAAAAATTTGTGGCACTATTAAATTTTACTATGTATTTGTTATCTCCTCGGTTGACTACAGTTCCCCGAATAATGTATTTTCTATTACATGTTTGTTCTCCTTTCTTAATTCTATCACTCGCCTTATTGGATCTATACCTCTAGGCTTCTTCTTTTACTTTCTTATACAAGATTTTGTAGTTTAATTTTTCTTCTATACCTAATCTATATTTCTTTCTATATACCTACCTAAAATGGGTTAGGTAGTAATGAATGTTTTAATAACGTGCAATTTTTACTAAAACAGAATAGCGGCTCGTTGAGATTACAGCCTCCTAAATCCAAAATAGCGACGTCGACTACTTCTTAAATTAGTTGACCTGTTCCGTATCAGCTGATACTTTTCCCTTAGGTGGTCGGTACTAGACTCTCAACATCACTGTACATTATACTGTCAACTTTAATACTGATAGGTTACTGTAATGTAGTTAAAGCCATAGCCTGCAGTTTCTCCTTGTACTCTTCCCCCTTTATAATTTATGCAAAAATATTATCTCTCCATCTACTTTTAAAAACGTGTTCTGGGAAGACATTCCCTTCCCGCAAAGGGAAAGAGGTGACGAGAAGGTCCCTAAGGAATGGGATGGATGGAACTAACTCATAAATGAAAAGAAGTGGATCAAAAGAAAATCAGTAATCTGATAAGGATTTCTGGAGACTAGGGATCGGAAGACGCGCACGGAAGGAAGATGTTTTCAACCACCTGAATGTGTGTGTGTGTGTGTGTGTGTGTGTGTGTGTGTGTGATTCATAGTCCGTTGTTGAATCAGATCCACACTTCATTCACTACGAATCATCCCAGTCCAGATTAAAACTGCGACTTCTCTTTCACATAATAACATTTCGCCCGTAACCGTGTCTGCGGTAGTGTCATTCACAATACAGGGTGATTCAAAAAGCACTTTACAGGTTTCAAAGCATATAGAAGTTTATTCACATGATTTACGGAGTCGTTTGAGGTACCGTTTTAAAATCAAAACACATCAGGAGTAATTTTGGTTCGATATGAGCACCACTTGTGATACAGCAGACATTCCACCTGACGTCAATTTCATATCTATAGGGCGTTCCAAACCGGATGGCACCTAACAGATTAGAAGACCCTTACTCTCGCTCGCACGCGCACTCACAACCTGCCAGGCACGACCCGGGCGGGTCAGGTATAAGTATACGGTCCAATTCAAAACCATAAAATTTTTAATTTAGCTTATAATCCAAATTAAACTATAATTTTTGTAAGCTCCGTGAAATTGTGAGGAAACGAGTCCAAACAACACATAATTGCGATAAATATGAGTATTTTAGGGATTTCTAAATCAAACGCAGAATTTGAGTACTTAATAAAGATTTTATTATAAACTAGTATGTTGATGATGTCTTGATGATTACAAACAAAAATGTATTTACAATTTACATTCATGGTGCAAAATTACGTCGGTAATATGAAAATTTGTATTTTTTCTACAACAACAAATGGTGTCTTGTATGTAGTGTTCATAAAATATATGCCGTCTTGTACATCTAAAATATATCACAACCACGTCGTGTTTTGTGTCATTTTCTTTAAATTTTTTTTGGAGATTGCAAATATGCCAAGCTCGTTTGTTAAAAAACTCATAAATGTTTGAGTTACGTAGTGGATGCCCCAGTAGATGATTCACACCCCAGGCGTGCAAGCCAGCTGCGTTGTGTGCGTGCGCGCGCGCGTGTGTGTGTGTGTGTGTTAGGGTCTCCTAATCCCTCAGGTGCCATGCGACTTGGAACTTTTTTTTTATAACTCGGGCCAGTACGTCGAGTATCATTTCTGCAACTGCGATTTCTCAGCTCAGGGAGATCAGCAGGTAAAGGTGGAACAAACACACTCGACCTTTAATGAAACCCCAGAAGAAAAAGTCAAAAGGGGTCAAATCTGGGGAGCGAGGTAGCCTACGACCGATCCAACGACCTGGATATCAAGGAAATCCCGGACTAGTAAGCTGAAGTGAGGCGGCGCCTCGTCCTGCTGGTAGTGAAGCCGGCGATCCTGGCAATCTTCGTCTAACTGTGGAATGAGGAAATTTTCAAACATATCCAGATACACCATACCATTTATGTTTTTCTCCATAAAAAAATAACGGGCCATACATTTTGAGAGCACAAAATACACTCACTTTCTGGTTGTCACGCTCATGTTGCAACGTTTCTTGTGGATTTTCGCTTCCCCAGACCCTGCACTCATACTACACACTGTTTTCGTAACTGTTCAATAATTTATTATGAAAGCGTCAAGACCATCTATATATTGTAGCATAACGGAAATTTTGCCTTATTTACAATTTAATACCACCTAGAAAATGAAAGGAAGAAGCAATCTGGAATGAGTAAAATAAACCTAAATAAAAGTAACATAAAAGAAATAATTACTATAATAAATAAAATACCTTAACAGTACGATAAAAACTCTCGATCCAAAGAAATTAAACACATTCAATTCAAAACAATAGGCTATGTGTTAAACCATGTAGGATGATTATTATCCCAGTAACATCATCAGTATACCCAGTAAGATAAGGAGCAGTAAGGAAATACAACCATGGACGAATTAATTAAACAAAAATATCAAAAGGTCAAAACCTATTTTAAAGCCAGAACACTCTATCAGAATCAGGGTACATCAGTAAGATAAGGAGCAGTAAGGAAATTCAACCATGGACGAATTAATTAAATACAAATATCAAAAGGTCAAAACCAGGAAAGATCAAGAACTATCAGTGCAAAATCCGATTCAGGGAACCAGTGGAGTTCAACCGTAAATCCTACCCGATAGCACAGACACTGAAAGAAACGGTACGAACTGAAATAAATAACATGATGAGTAGGGACATAATAGAAAGCAGTCAGTCACCATTCACCAGTCCGATTGTGGCTATTCAGAAGAAAAATGGTAAAGTCCGACTTTGTCTGGACGCACGAGAAATTAACAAAATGATAATCAATGATCGCACCTCGCCCGGAGAAATCGAAGAAATACTAAAGAGATTCCACGGCACTAAGTTCATTACTACATGGGACACCGTGTGTGGGTACTGGCAAGTGGAGTTGCACCCACAAAGTGGGTTTACATGGCGTTTATCTTCGAAGGACGCAATTACCAGTTTAAGAGATTGCCCTTCGGCTTAGTAAATTCAGTAGCCATCTTTGTAGCATGTATGGATCAAATACTTGGTCAAGAAGCGCTCCAGTTTACAACTGTATACGTTGATGATCTGTTAATCACCTCAGCCAACTGGGAGGAACACTGCTACCAAGTGGAGCATGTATTAAAGAAACTAGCTGGTAATAATATCACTTTAAAGTTAGAAAAATCAAAGCTTATTGCCAAGGAAGTTCAGTTTTGGGGATTCAATCTGAATAACCAAGGAACCTCACCGTCCTCAGAAAAAGTAGACGCCATACAGAAATTCCCTAAACCTAAAAATAGGAAGCAATTACAGTCATTTTTAGGCCTCTGTAATTATTATCGAAAGTTTGAAAACGGCCAAGTTAATGGCCAAGTTCCAATATCAATTATCCGCCAAAAATAAATGGAGATGGTGTCAAGAACAAGACGAGACTTTCCAGTTAATTAAAGACAAGTTTTTAGAAGTAGTGATACTTCATCATCCAAATTTTAACCAGCCTTTCTTTTTAAACTGTAATGCCAGAATATCTGTCTGGGAACGACCTTGTACCAAGAGGATGAAAATGGCAATCATCTAGTCATTAGTTTTGCTAGCAGGACACTGAATCAATGTGAGAGAAACTATAACGTAACTGAAACGGAATTGCTCAGTGTAGTGTTTGCTTGCGGAAAATTTCGTACTTATATTTTGGGATATCCAGTGACGGTCCGTACAGATCATAAATCCATATCATTCTTAAGGAGAAAGTTAAGCCACGGTAGACTAACCAGGTGGATACTTGCCCTGCAAGAATATAATCTATAGTGGGAATATATTACAGGGAGTAAGAATGTTGTAGCTGACGTGTTGTCACGGGTGGATTTGGAAATCAGACATTTGAGGGGGAGAAGGAGAGCATACTTAAAATCTACAATATCATCAGGGACAGGTCCGATTTGGAGGACGTGGTACGGAACATCAGCATACACCAGCAGTCTGACCCAAAGCTAAGCAGTATTAAAAATCGTCTAGCAGATCAAGATGACACAGTAACCAAATTTTATTTTATACATAATGGTGTGTTGTTTATTAAAACATCTCTTGATGAAGAAATCTGGAAAATAATAATCCCTACTAATATTGAGAAGGACTAATAAATCATCCTGGACTACCATATCCGATATGGCCACATGGGGGCCATGAAAGTGATAAAGGCATTAGAGGAAAATTGCCACATAAAAATATCTATCATAAGGTAAGAAAGTATAAGACTTGCTTTATTTGCCAGTTAGTAAAGACCAACAATGAAAGGAAGGAGGGTGTAATGATGCCTATTACATCACAGAAGAAGCTGGAAAAGGTTTTCATAGATATATGCAAGCCATTTTTCCGTAGTGGCGGGCGCCATCGATATAAATATATTATCATAATTATGGATCATTTTACTAAGTTTATAAAATTATACCCGGTTAACCGAGCAACCACTTTGAAAGTTTTGGGAGTGATTACCAATCAATACCTTCCAGAGATGGGAAAACCTATATCAATTATTACCGATCATGGGACTCAATTTAAAGGGAGGAGATGGAGAAATACTTTATTAGCACTAGGTATCAAAACTTATAAAAAATCTGTTTACCACCCCAGTAGTAATCCGGCGGAGAGAGTGTTAAGAGAGGTAGGAAGAATACTTAGAACGTACACCAACAGAAAACATGGGAAGAATATCTGTCAGCCACAAAGGAATTCCTCAATTTAGCCCATCATCCAGCTATAGGGATTACACCGTATACTGCCATGTATGAGAAACCACCTCCCCGAGAGATCCAAGAAATTATTGAATTTCCTACCAATAACGAATATAACTTTGACCAGATAAAGTTTTACAATAAATTGGCCGAGGACCAGGAAAGGCGACATAACAAATATCAAAAGGCAATTAAAAAGGTGTTAAAATACAAAATCGGAGAAAAGGTATTACTGAAGAACCGTGAATTACCCAGTACTATGAAAGGAATTACTAAGAAATTATTGCTGCTATATACCGGACCATGTGTGATTACTAAAGATAATAACAATAACAGTTATGAATTGAAAGATATTAATTCACACAAGATAAAGGGCACTTATAATCAGTTATCAATAAAACAATATTTTGAGGAGTAATAAAACCCTCCAAATTCCAAAATAAATAAGACCATCTTACAATATATTTCAGTGAAGTTATTTTGAATCAAATAATAAAGGAAAGGAAAATAAACCCTCCAAATTCTAAAATAAGTAAGACCATTTTACAGCATATTTTAGTAATGTTATTACGAAAAAAAAATCCTAAAAATAGTAAGAACAACTTACAGAAATAATTTGAATGAGATAGTTTCAGAAAGAAAGAATAAAAATAAAATCTCAAAAGTCTAAAAATAATAAGGACAACTTATGTCAATAAATTGAGTGAAATAATTTTACAAAGAAAAAAAATATATCCATGAAGATTATAAGCGTTATAAGAAGAAGGTACACCAGTGATTTATATGAACCAGTTCTGAGGGAAGAATAAAAAACAATTATCACAACTCTGAAGGCTAAAATAGTGACAACTCACAACAACTATGTAAATGAAATAATTCTTGAAACAAAGATGTTACGGAACTTCTAAGTGAAAAAGAGAATAAAAGACCAGATTGTTTATATGTTTTAAATATTATAATTTGATGAAACTTACAATGAAAATAATTTTATAGAAGAATGAAGAGGAGAACCAATCAACCAAAACAAATAAGGATAAGGTATTAAGACCAGACATTATAAACGGGGACAATAATAATAATATTAGTTTAACAACCACAATTATAGTGATAACTATGGAAAGAACTACTGTTATGCCATGAGCAATAGAATAATTGATTAAATAGCAAATGAGAACAAAAAATATATGCTACTCATAATGTAAACAAGAAGCAGGTTGTACAAACAACTAACAAAATAAAAGGAATTCAAAAAGAGGATGAAATGGATATTATGCAATATACCTAGTGATACATAATATAAACTGAGCTTTAAAATGTAAGAAGAACCAAATGGATAGAAGTATTAATTGATCTGAACAATTATGAAGTGATGAATCGAAGGATGTTTATTATTAGTCGAAATAGACTACTTTTTATAATTTGTATTTTAATGACTGGATGTAGATATATTCTATCAGTTTTATAATTGAGCAGAGATGATGATTCCTCTGAGCTCAAATAAGTGAAGTATGGCCAGCAGAGAATGTACCCAAAATGTGCCACTCTGAACTGCCCCAGCTCACGTGATAGGGAATGTTAGGAAGTGAATATCCCAAGGATGAAGCACCAAGTAAGAAAAGAAAAATATATAATATTGATAATAATAATATAAATAAGATTAAAATGACTATCTAATAAGAGTGAAATAGAAAATGAAAACAGAAAATATACATGTCAACTTAGAGCTCAACTATGAAGAAGCAGGTATATAAGTGGATACAAAACCAAGAATATCATAAATATAAGTGTCAGAAGCAATTATTTCATCCATACTAAGCGTATGATCTGAACTAATCACTTTTACAGGAGGGCATATGTAGCATAACGGAAATTTTGCCTTATTTACAATTTAATACCACCTAGAAAATGAAAGGAAGAAGCAATCTGGAATGAGTAAAATAAACCTAAATAAAAGTAACATAAAAGAAATAATTACTATAATAAATAAAATACCTTAACAGTACGATAAAAACTCTCGATCCAAAGAAATTAAACACATTCAATTCAAAACAATAGGCTATGTGTTAAACCATGTAGGATGATTATTATCCCAGTAACATCATCAGTATACCCAGTAAGATAAGGAGCAGTAAGGAAATACAACCATGGACGAATTAATTAAACAAAAATATCAAAAGGTCAAAACCTATTTTAAAGCCAGAACACTCTATCAGAATCAGTGTACATCAGTTAGATAAGGAGCAGGTAGGAATAAACAGGACTATGAGTAAACCAGCCACATTAAAATCAAAAGGTAGACACTCATATCACAACCAGACTACTTTATGAAGTTCAGGGAATATACTTAACTAAGACTATAGATAAGTACTTCCATAGAAGGGAAGAAGAATTGCCAAATAAATAACCAAATAAATAAATGAACCTAAACAATAATTATTATATAAAAATTAGAAAACCATATGGCCAAAGTCAGAGAATACAATACCAGTAGGCTGATTTAATGTAAATCTAAGTATAAGTAAAATAGTTGAAATTAAAAAAGGACTAAAGATAATGTAGAACCTAACTGTTCACAAGACAATATTACAACAAAAGTGAAAGTGGAATTTGCATTATGACATAAAACTACTGTTAGTGTAGCAAATAAAACTATAAATAGAGTATATATATAAAGTAGAAACCAATCATACATTTAAGAACCAAAGGTGAACAATAAGATAATAAGTAGTGTTTAAAGTGAAATTCCTTATTCTCCAAAAATTAGAAAACTTGTTCCAAACTATGGGAGAGAATAAAGAGAATAGTGAGTAATTAAGGGGAACGCCCCAAACCAGTTTTAAAAGACAGCAAGAGACTGTAATTAGTTTAAGTTAATAGTGCGTTTAAAGTGAGTTTCTTTATTCTCTAAAAAATATAAACTGTTTATAAACTATTATAGAGAATAGAGCAGCGCCTGCTTTAGCGTTTACGTCACCCCGGACAAAAAGACAAATTGCCACCCCTTAAACATATACTTTTTAAAAATATATATCTTTTATTTTAAATAAAAATCAAGTGGTTTTAAATTATAGTAAAAACTTATATTTAGAAAGAAACATGTAACATAAAATTAACAGTCAAGTAGTACAAAACAGTAAAAATTAAGAAGTACCTGTACTTAGTTACAAACTGTTAACCACATGCATTTTTAATGTGATTACATAAATGTATAATTACACAATCAAACAACAAAAACTTATATCCTATAAGAACTAAACAAAAGTAACATCAACTGCACTAAAATCAATCACAAGAAACCTTTTTTTCTCACTTTTAGTTCTGCACACTTTTTTACTACCTCTTTTAAGTTTATTTGATCAGCAATTTCAAAAATGGCCAAACCATAAAGACGATTTTGCGCGGTAGTTGAACGTAAAAAGGTCTTAATTAATTTTAATTTAGAGAAACTCCATTCCACACTTGCTACAGTTATTGGTATAGTCCGCAATATTCTTAAGCCAACACTAAGGTTTGGGGCAAAATTTAACATTGTTATTAATTTTAGTATATTGCTTAGGCTTTCTTTTGCCCAAAAGCGGAGATACCGCAGAAATTTCCTCTGTTAATTCTACCCCATTTATGTCAACAGAATCACCATCAGTTAAAATACTTTCCAAATCTTTGCATTGTTTTAATATCGTTTATTTATACATGGTTTTTAAATCGTATATATTATATAAGAATTGAAAATAGTTACTATGGTGACTAAGTTGTTCAAATCTAGCATGTAGTGTATTTAGTGCTTGATCAATTGTAAAATAAATAAAAATCTATCTTATATTTTTCTTAGGGATCTTCGATGAAATCTCCTTTGCGTTGATCTCGTGCTTCTTATGAGAAGTTGGTTTTTTCTTCTTACGCGGTGTCGTGGTATTATTGATTCAAAACTAGCCTCAACGTCAATTTCGTCAGTTAGTTCTTTTGCATCGATAATAGTTTCATTGAAGGACTTATCCGATCGAAGATCCTTAAAGAATTTTTGCAGTTTTGTAAAAGATCAAGTGCAAATGCTAGATCGAAATCTTTTGTTTGCATCAGCTGCTTATTAGATTAATACAGTTTTATATTTTATACCAAATAACTATTGAACACAAAAACTTAAACTGTTTAATACAATTTAATAAACCTGAGGCTTCGTCTCTTATTAAATTATCAATTTCTTGGTTTTCATAAATGTTTAGCAAAGCATCGTATACATCTCCCACATGAAATCTTAAAGACTTTAAGGCTTCTATCCTACTCTCCCATCTAGTGTCACTCAATGGTTTCAAAGTTTTGAAACATGTTTTAAAAGTATTGCTCATCGAAAAGTAGATGCAAAAAAAAATATATTTGTTGGACCATATTGAAGAAATTATCGGCTTCCAAGGATGCTTTTGCCATATCATTAATCACTAGATTGAGAGAATGGCTACTACACGGAACGTAGAATGCTCGCGAATTTAATTTTCTAATTCTAGATTGCACTCCTCCTTTATCGCCCCTCATATTGCACCCGGTGTCATATCCCTGCCCTCTAATATCCTGCAAATTTAAACCCAGATCATTAAGTTCTCCAATTATAATTTCAGACATTTGTTTCCCTGTGGACCTTTCAACCGGAAGGAAGCCCAAAAAGCTTTCATTAATTTTTATTTCAACCTCATTGGAATCAGATTTATTGATTGAAACATATCTGATTACAAGAGTCATTTGCTTCACCTTACTAACATCAGGAGTGCAATCTAAAATTATGGAATAGTATTTGGCTTTTTTTATTTCATCAATAATATGGGATTTCACACTTTGATGCACCAGGTCTATTATCTCGTTTTGTATATTTTTCCCGAGATAGTGAGCTTTAGTCTCCTCTTTTTTGAGCACTCTATGGACGTGTTCTTCCATAATGGAATCAAACTCAGATAGCAGCTCAACTATTTTTAAGAAGTTACCGTTATGAAGTTCAAACAGCTTGTCGCTTGCACCTTGAAAAGCCAGACAACTTTTACCAAGAATTGTAGTGATTGCTACGATTCTTAGAAGTACCCCGTACCAATGGTTTGTTTCAGCATTAATAATTCTTTGAGCAGCCGCAGCTATAATTTTACAACACTTTAACCTTTGGCTCATTTCTACCCATGATTTTTGGGCCTGAATTTGATTTATAGAAATTTCATGGTCTTTTAAAGTTTCAACGAGGTGCTTCCAACTTTTAAAACCCTCTTTTGAAAGGGAACTAACCACACAGCCAAAAATTTTGCAGCAAAAGCAGTATACACAGTTTTGTGAAATAGATAGAGTAGCCTACACTAGCCAGTCTCTTAAAACTTGCTCTCCATTGCTTAAAATTCGCGTATAATAATTTGCGCTAAATTTTCGACCAGTGTCATCGGAAGGAAATTTTTAATTATACAATGGCTTAGGTAGACCTTGCCTTACTAATAAACTTCTTTCGGGATCTCCTAAAATTCTTGGCCACAATGCTGGATCTGTACTTAAAGTTTGTAGAGCGCTTTCCATAGATGTCAGGTTGGTGCCAATTTTTATAACTTAATGCTTCCATTTGGTGGCGGAGTGGTGCCAGTTCCAATTGATTTAGAAATATCGTCCATTTGTCCACTCTCTGACGATTCCGTGTTTAATTGATCTGATAAACGCTTTTCGATAAAATAGTAGCTATCAGACTAAACAGCTCAATATCTTTATAGATGTACTTACCTTAAAAATTAACAAATCACAGTGAGCTATAAAATTGCCAAATATTTTTCTATAAACTCAAACAGCTTCTACATAATATACACTTTCATTTGTTATCACCACTGACGTATTAGCAAGAATAATGCTATTGTGTAACGAAACCGCCCTTTTATAATTAGAGGTAATAAACAAATCAATGCATAATATTCCTTCCTATTCCTGTTTCAAACAAGATCATCGTGCTTTTCTATGCGGTGCGCGGCTTAGGGTACATTTACAGTAGCGTGTGCACGAAGGTTTGCAAACCCTCGCAATAACGTCATCAGAATCAGCCGCTTTGCAAGCGCATGCGCTGAACGCTCAGATCAGCAGTAAGGGGGGAGACGTATTCTCACTCTATCTCTTTCTCACACGTATTCAGCGCATGCCCTCGCAAAGCAGCTGATTCTGATGAGGTCGTTGTGAGGGTTTGCAAACCTTCGTGCACGCGCTACTGTAAATGTACCCTTAGATACCTTTTTTGTTATTTAATTAAACATGCCGCTCTTTTATGGTTGTTTTCTTCAGAATTAAGGATTCCAAATATTTTTTAGCTTTTAGGCATAAACAGTAAATACGAAATGTAAATTGCATGGTAATTTTAACCAAAGAAAAAAAGCTAGTAAGTAGTAAGTTAAGTAATAAGGCCTAGAAGTAAATTTCAAGGAATGTAATTTTTGAGTTTAATTCAAAGAAAATAGGTCATGTTTAGTATTAATTTGTATAAAATCAAAGCAGGAATATAGTTATATAATTAAAATTTCATAAAAATACTAAATAACTAAATTATAGCCAGTAAAATATAATAAAGTGTCATTTATTTCCATAAAATCGAATTGGGAATAAGGAAAACAGCTGATTGTGAACAATGGGAAATGAGACCAAAATCGTACAGGACTTTCTATATGAAGGAACAAATTAAAATTAGTTGATTGTTAAACACCAAGCAGAATGGACGTGTCAAAGTATCGAGAAGAAATCTGAAATAAATTTTAACTAAAACCAAGATGTCCTATGGAAATATGAAGGAATGAAGTATCTACAGTAAATCAATGAATCCAATTTAAATAATCGGTGGAATAATAAAACAAATTTAAAAAAACACTAAAACTAACTACCAGAACAAACGGCCATGATGGAATTATAAATTTAACTCAATTTATGAACAGCGAACTGATTTGAAGAAGACACTCAACACTACACACGCATTACCGAACGAAATCCAGTGGAGGACGAAAACTAAACACCATAACTTGAAAATCTTTCAATAACTACATCACAGAAGAGGAATTTATCAACTACTGCATTTTATTGAAGAAAAATCCCAGAGACAGATTATCAGCATGGTACAACGCATAAAGGCAGCCATCTTTTAATTTCAACGAGAAGCAGCTCCCCCAAGAAGAAGATTGCGTGACGTCAGGACAGTCTGCATGCGGTTCGAATTTCTTTTTACTAATATATACTATATTTTTAATTATTATGTGTTAATGAATAAGTTTTTTTCTCATTGTAAGTATTGAATTCTCTAACTTGCCTTTCCTGACTATTTCAACAGTTAAAAGAATCCATGTTAATGAATAATTTAATTTAATATAACTTAACCCAAATGTGTTAATCGATCTGAGATCCAGTCTCGACTCCGAGAGCAATAGTCGACGTAAGTCGAATAATCGCATTACTCATAATAAATATAATTATTTGTTTTAACTTGGCTTTTTATTGACTAGTTATGTAGCTAAATTAAAATACGTCAATTATCAATTAAAAAACAGGAATTGAAAAAGGAAAAAGACGAGCAGAAGAAGAAATAAAGACGCTGAATTGACAGCTACCATCAATTGATTTGTCTATGACATAATCTATTTAACGCGGCGAAACAAATATTTCTTTACCAATTCTAATAAAAAAAAAATTCATACATAATTACTATTTATTATTTTAATTAATTAAATAATAATAATAAAATAATAAAAACACATAACATAATTAAATAAAATTAATATAAAAAAATAATAAAATACAATTTTCTTAAACAGTTTATTATACTCATTAATATTTGTTTGATTACAAATTGACGCTACCAACGTGTGGCTTATTAAAACACCCTAATCATCGTTTTATTACAATATATAAAACTCAAAGTCTGAGGATTTCTTTGTATCGAATACAAATCCACACCGTTACACAGATTGCCACCAAATTTTGCACAGGTAACCTTTGACACAAGGCGAAAAACACTGTTTAGCTTGGAATTTGCTATTCCGCGCCGTTCGCACGATTTAGGCTCTTTTAATTATGCGGTTTATTCACAGTCGATGTGTGACGCGTATAAAGATATCAACAACAGCATGGAGACCAGAATTAATTACCATAGTAACAAGTAAATAAACAAGTAAGTAAATTTAGTGGCATCCTTGAACAGTCTGTGTGACCACCCTCATGCGTGTTAAAAACATAACTAAAACACAGCAGGTTGCGTTTCGATACGGGAGACCTTGAAACCCGTTTTTTCCACGTCCGTGTGACTAATTTCATTGGTGTCTGTGTATTAAATTCAATGCGTTTCCCACCTCTTAGAAAATCTCAATTAGTACAGTCACTGAAGGAAAAAAATTCAAATTAAGTGGCTTCTACGAGATTTTGCATAAGGCTACATAAAAGGGTGAGAAACAATTTTAAAAAAAAGTTTACATAAATTCCGTCGCGGTTTTTCAAAAAAAAGGAGGGGGAAGGTACAAAAAATTAGTTTTTTTCAATTATCTTGAAAAATAACAAATTTACGAAAAAAAGGCAAATTGCAAAAATTAAAGAGCATTAAATTCTGTACAAAAAAAGCTATTTATCATTTTTTTGTCATGCCAATACTTTGTGAGAAAAATGGAATTGAAATATTAGAAAAAATTGATTGTCAGAGTCCGCCTCAATGAGCGGAGAGGCTAATTTTTTCTGACATTGCAACATACAAATTTTAATAAAATCCGTTATAATAGTCGTAGAGACAAAAATCAAAAAGCATTTTAAAGCTAAATGTTTGTACTTTTACGTAAACTGAAAAGAAAGTAATTAAATTATTAATAAATACTTAAAATAAAGTAATAACCTTTTTTGTTTTTTATTTTTTCAACTAATGCATAAACATATTAACAATTTATTACAAATGTATTTACATTTAAAAAAATACTTCACACTATGAACTTTACATATATAGGTCTTCGAAAAAAATAATAAAAATTAGTATTGATTTATTGGCATAAAATGAGCGAGTTTTAACATTTATCATTTTTTTGATTTCGCAAGTATACATCATTTTCTTAACTTAAAATGTCTACAGAAATTTTCAAAATAAATATTTTTTAACAAAATTATGAACAAGTATTGGACAAAGTATCTTCTATAAGACTACGGTGTAAAGAATTGTTAAAATTCGGTTAAAATTAAATAAATGTAACTTTTATTAATAAATGTAAAAATATGTCCATTGCGTGTATTAATATTAATAGTTAAAAACTAAAAAAAATATTAAAATGTAACTATTGTACGTAAAACTACAATATTTGAGGTTTCTCTTCTACATAGTGAGAATTTATATCCGTGCATGGGCATAAAAAGTACAGACCTTGAAAGGTGAAGAATTTTAGGGAGAGCGAGGACAGCTGGCACATGCGCCATACAGATGCGCGATGAGCCGACACACAAGCTTGTACGTTGTAAGTGTTAGTGTGTAAACTGTTGCCAGATCGACTGTTATTTTATTTCAGAGCACATGTAGTGTTTATTTTTTGAAATTACCGCAACTTCTTAATTAATTTTTGAAAATAAAAAGGTTCTACGATACAATAATATTATATTGTAATATAATATTACAATCGTTCAGGCAACAATCTTTTACCTGAAGAATGGGGTTGGAACGTTGAAAATGAAATGTTAACTTCAATACAAATGTCACAGTTACCCGCACCGAAGTCACTTTTGCAAATGATTATAATGGCTGTATACTATCTTTTATAACTTCTGTATACTATCGCCATTATAACCTCGGGAGCCCGGTTAATTGACGTCGGTCACTTAAACAGGCTGCCATAATATTCACAAAATATATATATTTAATTAAAATACAACATAACAAAACGCTTAACTGGAACCTGTGAATTAAGGAATATTAGCTTAGTGTTGCCAAATTAATTCACGCATGTTTACGTCCATGACATCTCTTTATTTACATACCTGGTAATTAGCATAAAAGAAAATGAGTTACTGTCTTGTTATTAAAAATTAATTAGGCTTGTGATTTGTATAGTTAAAACATACATATATATATACTTAACCTACTTTTCGTTTACTCTATTTTGTTCAACTGATTAGTTAACTATATTAAAAAAATAATAACTGCATAATGTATTCATTAATCAACTTGGTTAATTATTTATAAAACTTTGGTAATTCATACCCTCGGATCCGAGATATATCCTTTCTTTATATTACAGTTAAACAATTTACTTTTGCTGCCATTTGAAGAATGGACTTATTAATATTAGCATGTTATAGTCATTAAAGCTAAATACATCATATTGCTTATTACAAAGTTACAATGGTAATTTAATTCGGCCAGTCTTTTGTATAATTATATTAATTTTATTTTGGTGTCAATTGTCTTTCATATTTTTATTAAGTAATTTCTGAACTACAGAAGTTTGACTTCTGTATCACCTGTATGTAGTATCCTCGGCGAATCGGGGTTGTCTGTAGTAAACGATGGCTATGCGGCTTCTGGTATATCCTGGAGGTCTGAAGAAAGGTGTAATAAAGGAAGGTGTGGTTCTCTCTCTTTTTGCAAGGTTGCTCAGATTCTGGTGCTGGCGGTGGTGAGAAACTTTCACTTGAACTCACTTACTTCGGTTTTCCGCACTTTTACCTTATAATTAAACTGTTACATATACTGTGATCTTTATCACGTTGACGTGATATTAAATCAACTGCAGAGATGTCATAAACACACACTTAAAACGTATCAAAGATGTTAAACATATTGAAATTACTGATAAAATTTGCTATCAGCTTTACTAAGCATTAGCTTAAAGAAGCTAAGAGAGTGAATGACATATTCCTTCATTCTCTATAATTTTGTAGTTACTGACTACACTTTCAACTGTGTTGTTCTCGCTGCGGAGTCTGATTTACAACTAACTTTGGGGTTGCATCGCTGGCTAGCGAAGTGGGGTCATACAGTGCTATGGTTACAGGCGTTAAATATTTGTAAATCCTGTAAGGGCCACACCATCGGTAAGATAGCTTGGAGGTGGTCTTATCAACTGTACTACTCGTCGGATGAGTTTGGTACATCACTAGGTCTCCGACTTGATACTTAATTTCTTTACTATCACGCTCGTGATATTTTCGCGATTTTCTTAAGTTTACTCTCAGATTTGCGCGAGCTTCGTTCCATATTTTTTTTATATTTTTAACACTGATCTCGCGGGGTAGCAATTCATGTATTTTCCACTTTGTGGATAATGGGTGATTTGGTTTATATTTGTACAACAAATCAAAGGGTGTAGATTTATGTCCTTTGTGATATGCTGAGTTGAAAGCAAATTGGATCCGGGATAGGTTCTGGTCCCATGATGTCTGGTCATTTGCATAATAGGCTATTAAAGCGGATTTTAAGTTTCGCAAATACCTTTCAGCGATATTACCTTGTGGATGGTACTCTGTAACAGTTATATGGTCTATGCCTAGTCTGAAACACATGTCCCTGAATTCTTTGGACTTAAACTGGGGTCCGTTATCTGACACTAGGTGTACTGGTGTACCAAAGTCTTTAAATAATCTCTCTTGTAAAATTTTCACTGTGGTTGATGCTAATGCTCGTCGCATGGGATACATCCAGACGAATTTGGTAAATGAAGCTACGCAAATGAGTAGTATGGTGTTACCGGATTTTGAACGTGGATAAGGGTCAGAAAAGTCTATGTAAATTTTTGAAAAGGGTGTCGTGGGAGTCTCTGAGATTAATTTACCAATGTGGCTGTTTCTCGCGGGTTTGCTGAGTGCACACAATTTACACTCTTTTACGAACTTAGCTATCTCGCTGTTCATATTTCCCCAATGATATTCTTTTCTAATACGATGTATGGTTTTATTAATACCCATATGAGCTCCTATGGTGGATGCATGGTAGTATTGCATAAGCATTGGTTTAATAATGTCCGGGGAAATTATTCTCAAGGATTTTCCATTTGGTAGTTTATAACATAATACTCTCTTACTCAATATATATTTATCTGAAGTATTTCCTTTATTGATCTGTTCTATTATTTTACTTAAGGAAGGATCTTGTTGTTGATACTGGGCTATGTCAGTAAATGCCAGTGGGAATTCAGTTATTAGGGTATTTATTATTGATGTTTCACCTCTTTCATTATGTTCGGATTCCTTACTCGGCTGCTGGAACATATGGGATAGTGTATCGGCTACTACATTTTGGGTGCCACGAATGTGTTGTACTTTAAACTTGTAACAATTTAATCTCAATACCCATCTTCCGATATGACCTAACTGTTTAGTGTGATTTAATAACCATGATAAAGCTTGATTATCCGTTTCTAACAGAAATTCTTTATGTTCTAAAAATGGCTTGAATTTCTCGAATGCGAATACTACGGCTAAACATTCTAATTCGTATGCGGAGAATTTCTTTTCCTGATCGGTTAGGGTTCGCGAGGCATAACTGATCGGTAATCTAGAATTATCTACTTCCTGATATATGACTGCTCCTAGGGCTACACTTGAACTATCTGTCTGTACGATAAATGGTTTCGTGAAATCGGTCAGTTGTAATACTGGAGGTTGTATTATACTTTCTTTCAGGTTGTCGAATGCTGTTTGATGTTGAGGGGTCCATTCAAATTTTACTCCTTTTTTTCTTAACGCATTTAAGGGTGCTGCTATATCAGCTAGATGTGGAATATACTTGTGGAAGTAATTTATCATTCCCAAAAATCGGGCTATTCCTTTCGTATCACGTAGTGGTAAAAATTCTCTGATTGCACGGGTGCGTTCTGGGTCTATTCCCGACCTTTCCGTCGGCAGATACTATGTGACCTAAAAATGAGAATTGGTTAACGGCAAAATTTACTTTACTTGGGTTTACGGTTAATCCGGCTTTCTTTAGTCGGGATAAGATTTCGCGTAAATGATGAAGATGTTGTTCCATGGATTCGCTGTAAATTACTATGTCATCTAGGTAGTGGTATACGAATTTAAATTTTACGTTGTGGAATATTTTTTCTAACAATCGACTACAAACAGAACTTCCTTGGGAGATTCCAAAGGGTACTCTTGTAAATTGGTACAGGTTGAACGGGACTGCGAAGGCGGTTAGATGTTTGGATTCTTCCGATAATGGTATTTGGTGGAATGCTTGATTGAGATCCATTATGGTGAAAACTTTAGCTTTTGTAAAATAGTGGAAGGCGCTGTGGATGTCGGGGAGCGGTATGGACTCGAATTCCATCTTTTTATTTAATTGTCTATAGTCAATGACTAATCTATGTTTATCAGTGCCTTTGGGTACTAAGAACGCGGGTGATGAATACGGGGAAGTGGAAGGTTCTATAACTTGTTGTTCTAACAATTTATTGATTTGATTTCTCATGATTTCCATTTTTGGAGGAGATAACTTATATGGATGCAGTCGGATTACTTTATTATCGTTCAGGTTGATCTTGTACTCTATTAGATTCGTTAAACCTAACTTTGGGGTTGAACGGTGGAAAATTCTTTTATTAGATTTTGTATTTTTTGTTTATCTTTACTCTCTAAATGATCTAGTGCAGATTTGTGGTGTACTACGTGCGTTGTGGGTGTTTCTGTACCTTTACTGTTATTTACTTCGAAGTCAAAATTATATTTTTGGGTACGGTCGAATCTAAAATAATACTTCTTATCGTACATGTCAAGAATTATACCTGTTTTACTGATGAAGTCCGCTCCTAATATTAAGTTTGGTCCTAATTATTCAGATACTAATACTGGAAAATACCATGTTAAATTTTTAATTTTTAGTTTGATAGTAACGCTGAGTTTTATTGTTAATTTTTGGTTATTAGGGGTAGCGCATTTCATATTCACCGGTTGACTACATTTAACAAGGTGGTGTTTGGCTAATGTTTTGGTTAACTGTTGGCTAAGTAAGCTCCGTGTTGATCCGGAATCAATTAATCCTAGTATTTTCGTAATGCCAAGGTCTACTTGTACATATGGTAATTGACACACACTGGATTTGCATGTAGTAATTGAGTTGCATCTATTGACAAATCTTTCTACGTAGGGGTCTAATTTTTTATTATTATTATTATTATTTTTTTTGGTTTTGTACTTCTCGGTTTTACCTACTCTTACGACGCGGCGGGAGACACAGGATTTCAGCACTCCCTGCATTACATGGTTTTTGAATGAGAGGATTTTTTGGTAGTGCTGTTTCTGTTTACAGTACCTACTAATGTGACCTTGTTTACCGCAGTTATAGCATCTTTTTTCTCTACTCACTGTGTCGCTCATATTCGGTTGGGATTTCAGCTGATAATTTTGTGCAGGTTGGTAGTGTGAAGGTTTCGGAGATCTAAAGTGTCGACTATCACGGTGTATTCTCGGTTCTGATACCAGGGGCGGTGTTTCGTTTCTGCGTTGTGCCTGAGGAATTAAAGCACGTCTGTTTTGGTCCGAATACCATACGTTTGATGAGTGGATACAGCATTGTTCTAATTCTGCAAAAGTGTTGGGTCTATTGATCAGTACTAATCGCGATCTCTCTTCTGGGGATAATCCTACCAGAATCGTTTCTACTAACTGTGGTTCGCTCAAATTTACCTTTAGTAATAATGAATATTCTCTTATTTCTGAAATATAGTGCGCGAGTCTCTCGTGCGCTCCTTGTACTCTAAGTACTGTGTTCCGTTTCAATTCTTCATAAATTCCCGTTGGAATAAAATGTCTTATTAAGGCAGAATGTAGTTGGTCTACGGAATGCTGAAAATTCATTGACTCCTGTACACGGTCTTTTAATGGTGGTTTACATTTAGTCATAATGACTTGCAATATCTGGCTATCGCTCAGTTGCTGTAAGTCTTTGATTTGCAAAAGGTGTTTTATGAACGCTAACAGTTTGGTAATACTTAATCCATCAGTATATTGGATTTCTGATAAAATCTTTTCTACGGGATGAGTTATCTTTCCGTATAGGTTAGCACTAAAGTTCACGTGAGATTGTATTCTCGGGTCTCTCGACACTGAATTAGTTATCGCAGAGGGTGGTAACACACGATTACTCGTTAAATCATTATTATATTTGAGACTACGCTGGGCATTTGGAGGTGAGGATTCCGCTGTTGGTGTGGTAGTCACATTTCTATTAAGCGTCTGATCCGCATTCGGTTCTACACTTGATACTTGTGGAATTTCGAAAGTCACGGTAGTGGGTCTCTGTTCTATGGTGGGTGATTGAGATGGTGAGATATTTAATCTAGAAAGAGATTCTTCTATTTCCTCCATTTTAAATGAGTCTGATTTACGACGTAGGTTTCTTATTATCGTTGGTAATTGCTGCAATGCTTCGTCTGCAAATTTTTGCACGTCACGGGGTGTTACAGTAGCTCCGGGCAAGTTTAGTAAATTATTTATGCGATGGGTTAAATGCTCTATCCGTTGCGTGGTACGCAAGATTATGGCGGGTGATTTTTCGTCGTGGAGGGTTTGCGATATTGACGTCAATTTTTTGCATAACACGTTTCTACTTCGCTTTCAAGTTCTATTTCGTTTAATCTATCTAACTGGGTAGGTATATTTTGCTTGTTTTCGCGTAACGTTTTGCGTAATTCTGCGACCGTTATGTTTGCATAAGGTAAACCGCGTAAAAGTGCTTCATAGCATAATTCGTCTTTTTGTAACAAATACGGGTTAAATTGAGACATTGTCTTAATATGCTAATTGTAGTAATCTACTTATACTAATCAACATCAGTTTGATTATATTAATTATATCACTGTATATGACTATCTTTAGTTTTGTGGAATCAAATACCTTTCAATTCACAGAGAGAATAATAGCTCATATGCAGATATAGAAGGGGATCTCACACAGAGTTTCACAGGACATGACATGACATATTATGACTACTGTTGTTAGGCGATAACATTCCTATGCAAGGGGAGAAATTACGCGTTGTTGCACATACGCTTATAACAAAGGCATAGTTTATACAGTTTATAACACGTTAATATATTTCCTGTTTGTTCTTGCTCTCACGCTTACTTTGGGGTGTAACAATCTGTGCACGCTTCAACATGGGTTTACAGAATTAAATTATCATTACATATATTATTTTTCTTAATAATAATTGCAAACCTTTTGTACTAATATATTATTGCTATTCTTGTTTTATTTAATTTTTATTTTTATTATTAAGCTTTTTATATAGCCTTTTTTTAGTTTCTTTATTGCAGTAACTCCAATTAGTCTTTTATTTATTAGCAAAGTCTTTTATTTATTATCTTATAACGGCTGTATACTATCTTTATAACTTCTGTACACTATCGCCATTATAACCTCGGGAGCCCGGTTAATTGACGTCGGTCAATTAAACAGGCTGCCATAATATTCACAAAATATATATATTTAATTAAAATACAACATAACAAAACACTTAACTGGAACCTGTGAATTAAGGAATATTAGCTTAGTGTTGCCAAATTAATTCACGCATGTTTCGTCCATGACATCTCTTTATTTACATACCTGGTAATTAGCATAAAAGGAAATGAGTTACTGTCTTGTTATTAAAAATTTAATTAGGCTTGTGATTTGTATAGTTAAAACATACATATATATACTTAACCTACTTTTCGTTTACTCTATTTCGTTCAACTGATTAGTTAACTATATTAAAAAAATAATAACTGCATAAAGTATTCATTAATCAACTTGGTTAATTATTTATAAAACTTTGGTAATTCATACCCTCGGATCCGAGATATATCCTTTCTTTATATTATAGTTAAACAATTTACTTTTGCTGCCATTTGAAGAATGGACTTATTAATATTAGCATGTTATAGTCATTAAAGCTAAATACATCATATTGTTTATTACAAAGTTACAATGGTAATTTAATTCGGCCAGTCTTTTGTATAATTATATTAATTTTATTTTGGTGTCAATTGTCTTTCATATTTTTATTAAGTAATTTCTGAACTACAGAAGTTTGACTTCTGTATCACCTGTATGTAGTATCCTCGGCGAATCGGGGTTGTCTGTAGTAAACGATGGCTATGCGGCTTCTGGTATATCCTGGAGGTCTGAAGAAAGGTGTAATAAAGGAAGGTGTGGTTCTCTCTCTTTTTGCAAGGTTGCTCAGATTCTGGTGCTGGCGGTGGTGAGAAACTTTCACTTGAACTCACTTACTTCGGTTTTCCGCACTTTTACCTTATAATTAAACTGTTACATATACTGTGATCTTTATCACGTTGACGTGATATTAAATCAACTGCAGAGATGTCATAAACACACACTTAAAACGTATCAAAGATGTTAAACATATTGAAACTACTGATAATATTTGCTATCAGCTTTACTAAGCATTAGCTTAAAGAAACTAAGAGAGTAAATGACATATTCCTTCATTCACTATAATTTTGTAGTTACTGACTACACTTTCAACTGTGTTGTTCTCGCTGCGGAGTCTGATTTACAACTAACTTTGGGGTTGCATCGCTGGCTTAGCGAAGTGCTTGTCCGCGCGTGTTGTTATTTACTGGCGTGATAAATAGTTCTTAATTTATTAATTATTATTTTTACTTATTTTAAATTGCTGGTTTATTACGTCTCTCTATAATTTAATACTCGCTGAAGAAACAGGAGGTGGTTTACATATTTATTTGTTTAACATTATTTAGTTTTCTATTTATTTCATAGGGAGAGAAATTATGTAGTTTTATTTATGATTATATTATTTTTACATCTTTTTTTTATTTTGTGCTATTTAACCCTATTAAATCGTCACATGATCTTCTGTCATTGCAAAAAAGATTGTGGAAAATTATGCAGTTGCAGAAAAAGTGGATTGTACTGTTCATCGGCTTGCGGAAACTGTGAATTTAATTTGTGCACAAATTTTTCAGATATTGTGTATGATGAGGGAGAAATAGAAATAGAAGACTAGACTTCTGAATCTTTTCAAGAAATTGGAGAAACTGGAGAAGAAATCGATTTTTAAATATATTTATTATTATAAAAATAATTGTTATAATCAAATTTTATAAATAAATAATAAATGTACTTAAAAAGTTATTTTCCTCCTTGATAATTGTGAAAAATTCCGAAAAATCTAAGAAAAAACGATAGTTTAATAATTTTGTAAATCATAATATTATAAGTAAATAATTTATAATTTGTATAAATAAGAAATGTGTTTCAAAAGTTATTTTATTGTCAAAATCTTCAATGATTGGAAGAAAAACTATTTTGGAATATATTTATAAAGTGCATTTTTAATAACATTTTTATTATAATGCGTAAATAAATAAGTAAAAAATTATACATAATAATATATTATACATAAATGAATAATAATGAGTTTTTTAACTCATATTCCAGAAAATATTGCACGTGTATTAAATAAACATGTATTTTATGTGAAAATCCACCTTGTGAAAAATTTGGCCAACTTTGAATTAATTTTTCTACTAAAATTATCGCCCGGACAAAAAAATGTTAATACCCTTTTCTATGCAGAATGTTATGCTCTTTCTTTTTGACCTTTTATATTTTTCTCATAAATTTAATATTTTTTAAGATAATCATGAAAAATAAATTTGTTGTACCTTCTTTTTTTTTGTAAACTTTTTTTTAAACTCTTTTTTACCTTTTTATCTAGCCCTGTGCAAAAAATCTCGTAGAAGCCACTTAATTTGAAATTTCTATTTTTTTTCGGCTTCAGTGACTGTACTAAATCCCTAACAACCCATGACCATAAACGAGCAAGTAATAACGCAAACAGAAACAAAGCTGCGCAGAAAACACGAAAATAAAGATAATTTGACGAATGATGATTATAAAAAATTGTCTTTTAAAAAGATGTTAAAAGAAAACAATAAAGCAGGCGGAGTCGCGGGTGTAACAGCTAGTTCTTTATAATTTAACGTTTCTAAAATTTAAAACTCTGAAATGATGTAGTGAGTGGTAGTGGAGGGGAGATTTTGGTCGCATGGAGAGTAATTAATTATTAGTGTAGAGAATCAAATGTATTGAATTAGTGTTCAGCCGCTAAGTGAAAAATAAAAGTAAACAACACAAGCCTGTACTACCCCCGACAGACTGTAAGAGACAATCAGCTATAGCCTACTAAATTACTAAAAACATCTATTGTTGTCGTATAATTTTTTACTTTAATCACTATCACTATTGCAATAGTTGTGACGAGTAGAAACATTTTTTACTTACGCACAGACAAATCAAATATATATTTACAAATCAAATAATACAAACCAAAATACTTTTGCAACACGTAGATCTGTGAATTTCATTACTTGCATAGCTTCCGCTGCTGTTTATACACGCTGATTTACCTATTTATTTACGCTTCTTGGTTTAACAACGTGCCCACGTATAATTCATAATACGTCACTGTCACTTAGATATGTTGCAATCATGGCACAGTCCATTGGTCACGTGGCATACAATAGCTTCTTCTAGATAAAGTGAACGCATAGCAAAATGAAACAGCTTACATGATCAGGGGCGTTTTTACGGGGGGATGAACAGAACCGGACCTCCCCCCCAGAGAGTCAAAAATAGTTGACTAGAAATTTTTTTAGGCGATTTAATTACAGCTGGCGCCGTCTCTCGTATCCTAGCTTCCACTGGCACCGGTCTACACAGTCTTGTTCTGTAAGTCCTCTTGCATTCACTGCATCTTCGACGTTTCCATTTTCCATGAATGTTTAGGTCTTCCTTTTTTTCTTCTAGAGGGTGGAGTCCATTCCCATACCTTCCTTGGCCATCTCTCATCCGACATTCTTTTTAGGTGTCCAAACCAATTCAGTCTTCTTGCTTCTATTGTTTCTATAATGTCAAGGTCGATTACCATCGCTTGTCTTATCTCTACATTTCTCACCCTAGTCTTGGTAGCCTACAGCAGCTCCGCCAGTAATCCATCTCTGTAGCTCTTATTATGGATTGATTTCTTTTATTAATTTCCCACAGTTCTGCTCCATATAGGCCTATAGTTCTACTTTCGACTATAGTTTTAGATATTCTGAATTTTGTTAACGTCTTAAATTTTCGCCAGTTTTATCATTTTTTGAGCTGAGTACGCTAATATAGTAGTAACTCTTTTTTTAAATAATCAAACAGGCTTGTTACGCAGCATTTGAGTATTAATAAAAGTTTGAGTATACGTTTGAAGTACGAAATACAGGAAAATCAATTCAGTGACCCCCAAAGAAATTCTTAATGAAATGGCAAAAAAATCAAGGCGAACAAACATTAAACTCTAAAAAATTTTAAACAGTGCATTTTTTATTTCTAACATTTTCTTAGTTTACCTTTTTTTCATTGTACCTGTATTTGTCATTTTTTGATATAAAATTCAAGAAATATTGTGAAAATATTTTATTGTATAACAAGTATACAATAACAATATTTTTTATTGTTAACAATAACAAGTATTTTTATTGTATTATTTCAGTTTACTTTAACGGGATTGATTTCAGGATATTATCTCACGTTTTTCAGCCACTTTGAGGATTGTAATATTCATTAATCCTAACTTGTTTTTTCTTTTGTATGAAGCCGACATGATCGGACCCCCCCCCTAGACTGGATTCTAGATACGCCACTTTACATGATCAACGGTAAAATCATCCTCACTGAATAATAGAATTCTAGCGTTGTGTTGTGCCAGTAGATTATTTCTAATCAAAATCATAATTATGTTATGGTAATATTAGTATTAACCCCAAAACAAAAACTGTGTGAGTTAATAAACCCCATGGAAAGGATATTCTTCACAGATCCTTCTATCTTTGGCGGCACCATAACTACGGTATCTGTCCCTTGTCAATCGGCAATCGCTCTCTTCTCCTATAGTACTTTAATTGGTTACATGCTGGCGATTTTGATTCTGCAATCAATTGTCTTTTTATACCATTCTGCCCTAATTTTGATTACTTATGGAATAATTCCTCATCACTGTAGAGATTCTCCCGGAATTATTTTCATCTGAATCCATATTCTCTTGGTTGATCAGTTACAATCCCTTCTCACTTTTTGTCTACATGCAATTTCCAAAGTTCCCTTATTTACACTGCTGAATGAACGAAGTGAATTCTCAGTTTTAACGCGACAGTTTTGCATTTGTCTGTCTGTCTCTCTGATTGGGGGTATGTCTGACGATGACTTTTGAATGTATCAACCATTTTCGGAAAACTTGGCATGCATGTCCATACTTTTACCCTACAGAACTCGATTGTTTTTTAAATAGATCCCCCACCCAAAAATAGGGGGCGGGAGGCAAAAATGTGAGGGGTCAAAATTGTTAAAAAATCATAAAGTCCATGTGGGATAGCAAATTAATGGGAATTTTAACCAAAATCTAAATTTAGTGTTCACTTTTGAAAATTTTGAGGCGCCGGAGCCAAAAAGCAAAAACGTTGATAAACTTACAAAATGCATCAAAATTAAAGAGATGCCAACTAAAATTTGTATTTGGTGGTTTTGGAAATTTAAAAATTTTGGGACACCAGGCCAAAAAAAAAAACGATCAACTTTTCCAACCGGGTGTCAGACTAAAGGGAGTTTTAACACAAATCCCCTGGAATTTTAACACAATTTTAACGCATTTATACCTCACTGATGAAGGAGCAAACTACTCCGAAACGTGCGTATGAGGATATAACAAAAAGTAAGTTTTTTCACAAGTGAAAGTGCATTAAACTATTAATTGTTTAACACAACGTCTAAATTTTAGCATTTATTGTATGATTGTTCTACAATTGTTAATTTACTGAACAAAAAATATGGAAATTGGGATTTTCATATTTTTTCTGGTAATTGGAAAACTATCTAATAATAAATGTATTTTGTTCTTTTAATAGTGAGAGGTCTGGAGCTCAGGAAGCATTCTAGTTATCTATTTCCAAGGCTTGATTTCAGGGGGAACGCACCAGAACGGCGTTCCAGAACCTCTTGGATCCAAAAATATATATATAAAAGAAAAATCTAATTGTTACAAAAATTTAGTATTACTATATAAGTTGTGCCCCTTATGAGCCCCATTACAAAACTAAACATTTGTCAAAATCGAACACCAGCACTAATCTTTATATTAAGTACTATCTTTAATGAAGAAACTTGTGTTAGTGGTTGAAATCACAATCAGAATGATCACTGTTGCACACCACTATATAAAAATTATTCCGATTAGCGCTTTCAAGCTTCGCAGCTCATCGTCAGATCGGGAATAGACAGGAAATATGTGAAACCCAACCCTTCACCCCTCTCCCCCACCCTGCTCACCCACAACAAACTAAAAATTAATGACCCTTCCCCACCCCCTAAACTTTGTCTCACCATCTGTACAGTTACATATTTTTCTAGTAAATTCCTTGTGTTTCAGTGTGTGTGTGTGTGTGTGTGTGCATCCTTTTAAACTTACCCTCTTCCTCTCCACACATTTGGGTCAGTCACACACCCTTATTTTAAAACATCCAAATAGTACTATGCAATATAATTCTTAATCTTATCTATCTGCCCTCTATTATTTACTTCTTAATCATGTTATAAAATATTTCTTCATTATCAAATTTAATTTTAATATTAATTAAATTGTCTAACCCTTTTTCTCTTTCTTTCAATATTTCTAACTCCTCTCTAAGCTTCCTTTCAACTGTGTTATTTACTACTTTTACAATTTTGTATTCTTCCAAAGGATTAACAAACTTATGGTTGTCTTCTATGAAATGTCTTGCATATAACGAATTGGTTGTTCTATTACCTTCTCCACGTTTGTGGTCAGACAACCTGCATACGAATTTTCGTCCTGTCTCCCCTAGGTACACTTTGTTGCAGTCTTTACATTTTAATTTATAAATTCCGCTTTTCTGTAATACTGGAATTTTTTCTATATTATTATTCCTTATCTTATCAAATACCGTTTCACATTTTTTAATAGCTATATCTACTCCATATTTATTAAAACATTTTATAATTTTTCTAGTATGTGAACCTATGTATGTCAATGACCCTGCATAATTCTTTTGTTCTAGTTCTATTTTAGCTTTTTGTATGTTGACCCTTTTCATAACTTTATCCACTATGTTGGTGCTATATTTACTATTATTCCTTACAATTCCCTTTATCGTTTTTAACTCCCTATCTTTTGACTCGGTCTCTTTTAAACATTTCTGAGCTCTGTAACAAAAGGAATTGATTGCCGCCATTTTATATCTGTATGGGTGGTAAGACTCTCTTGGTATAATTATATCAGAATTCGACTCTTTCCTAAATATCCCAAACTGTAGTTTCTCATTATCTTTAATTTCTATGTTTAAATCTAAGTAATTTATTTGCTTACCTCCTATCTCTTCCTTAAATTGTAAGTTTTTATCCTTATTATTTACCTCCTTTTAATTTGGGATGTATTAGTAATTTGGGAAGGAAGCATAGAAGAAGTGCATGAGTTTATAAAGGAGGTAAATAATAAGGATAAAAACTTACAATTTAAGGAAGAGATAGGAGGTAAGCAAATAAATTACTTAGATTTAAACATAGAAATTAAAGATAATGAGAAACTACAGTTTGGGATATTTAGGAAAGAGTCGTATTCTGATATAATTATACCAAGAGAGTTTTACCACCCATACAGATATAAAATGGCGACAATCAATTCCTTTTGTTACAGAGCTCAGAAGTGTTTAAAAGAGACCGAGTCAAAAGATAGGGAGTTAAAAACGATAAAGGGAATTGTAAGGAATAATAATTATAGCACCAACATAGTGGATAAAGTTATGAAAAGGGTCAACATACAAAAAGCTAAAATAGAACCAGAACAAAAGAATTATGCAGGGTCATTGACATACATAGGTTCACATACTAGAAAAATTATAAAATGTTTTAATAAATATGGAGTAGATATAGCTATTAAAAAATGTGAAACGGTATTTGATAAGATAAGGAATAAGAATATAGAAAAAATTCCAGTGTTACAGAAAAGTGGAATTTATAAATTAAAATGTAAAGACTGCAACAAAGTGTACCTAGGGGAGACAGGACGAAAATTCGTATGCAGGTTGTCTGACCACAAACGTGGAGAAGGTAATAGAACAACCAATTCGTTATATGCAAGACATTTCATAGAAGACAACCATAAGTTTGTTAATCCTTTGGAAGAATACGAAATTGTAAAAGTAGTAAATAACACAGTTGAAAGGAAGCTTAGAGAGGAGTTAGAAATATTGAAAGAAAGAGAAAAAGGGTTAGACAATTTAATTAATATTAAAATTAAATTTGATAATGAAGAAATATTTTATAACATGATTAAGAAGTAAATAATAGAGGGCAGATAGATAAGATTAAGAATTATATTGCATAGTACTATTTGGATGTTTTAAAATAAGGGTGTGTGACTGACCCACGTGTGTGGAGAGGAAGAGGGTAAGTTTAAAAGGATGCACACACACACACACACACACACACATACACACACACACGCACGCGTGCACACACACACTGAAACACAAGGAATTTACTAGAAAAATATGTAACTGTACAGATGGTGAGACAAAGTTTAGGGGGTGGGGAAGGGTCATTAATTTTTAGTTTGTTGTGGGTGAGCAGGGTGGGGGAGAGGGGTGAAGGGTTGGGTTTCACATATTTCCTGTCTATTCCCGATCTGACGATGAGCTGTGAAGCTTGAAAGCGCTAATCGGAATAATTTTTATATAGTGGTGTGCAACAGTGATCATTCTGATTAAGTACTATCGTTAAAAAAATGTCCCAATAACCTATGGAGAAAATGAAACAAAAAACTTGCTTCAAAATTAATACTACATGAAAAGCAACTAATTGGGAGCTACTGAGATTATGTGCATTCCAGAATTTTTTTCGGACAGGCTTTCTACCTTGAAATATGCTATTTAATCAATAGCAATAACTTAAAGTGAATGTGAGGGCTGATTTCTGGCCATCATATGGCACTGGACACAAAGAGTAAGGAAAGGTCAAGAAACAAACAATATGATGACACAATAATGAAACTATGGAAACTTTTTAAAAATGTCCGAACCACCGAAACCAACAGTTAGAGTTTGATTGAGACTCCGGGATGACACCATCATGAGTGACATGTTTTCAATTGTCGTGCGGCTAACCTGATGATGAAGCTCTTTAGAAATATCAGTAACTTTATTACCTTTTTAGATACAAGTTTATATGTATGTTACATATTTTATAAGGCTTTAAAAATATAGACCTCCTTTGTAATAGCCTGACGTAAACTTATACACTAATATACAATGTAAGTATATTTGTGTCTGTACAACTTTTGAATTGATGCGTTCTGGCAACTATAAATTTAGAAATCAATCACTGTCTATTTCTATTGTTTCACTTGGCCAACAACTGTTCTTCTGTTTTTCTTAACTATGTATTAATTATTTTTTTTTTGCAAAAGCAAACAAGTATTCTATTCCATCTTCTGTATTAGGAATTTTACTGTCACTGTACAAAACCTGTGACAGTAATTTGTAGGGCACATTTAATATACCAGCATCGCAGTTTCCATTGACTTCCTCAGGTGTAGCTTCTTTATTTACATGTCTGTCAAAGTTTTTCTTAATAATATCCAATTCCTCTTCTTCTTTCAGTTCTTTTGATATCCTACCTTCTCTCCAACCTTCTTATTTTATTTAGTTTCAATTCAAAGGTCATCCTTACTATCATAACCCATGTTAACATATATGTAATTTAATATTTTGAACATCCTGTTCACTTTGATTTCTGTATTTTTATATCTTCCTGATAATATGGTAACTTTCTATGTCTTTTAACGCCTTCCATGTGCTCACAGATCATAATAAATAAAATGTTACACATGAAAATTGCTGAAATGTGTTGTATAGGAAATTTGGTTTGTAGCACAAGTAATCAGAAAGGGTTAAATAGCTGAGAACAGAGGTGTAGCTGACATAGGGTATTGACCAACGCTGTCAATAGGTGAAGTTATATAAGTGCCAGTTTATTGATGTAAGTTGGTGGGGGGGGGGGGTTGAGTCAGAACTAGTAGGGAATATGCCAGTTAAAGCCCACTGTGTATCTGTGTATGTTCTCATTGGCCATCTAAAACTGCCTGCCTGCAGATTTTATGTAGAAGGCCTCACTGAAACCTATCCAAGCGGTTGTAACATCTCTTGGTTACACTATTGGTTAGTAATCAGATTCCTAAGTGTCTAAATTCAGAATTTAATGTGAAATTCAATGAAAGGAGCAACAGGATGAAAGAAGCAATGACAAACATTTGACAGATAGGTGAAGTATAGGAAAACGAAGAGCAAGCCACAAGGAGAAATGTAGTGGTGTGTACCTTATGTGAAAAGGGAACAGCCTAATGCTAGAAATAGAGAACAGTGTCATAACTGCTGGGCCCAATCAGGCCTAATTTATAACATACATATTGCTCTCTCTCTCTCTCTCTCTCTCTCTCTCTCTCTCTCTCTCTCTCTCTCTCTCTCTCTCTCTCTCTCTCTCTCTCTCTCTCTCTCTCTCTCACACACACACACACACACACACACACACACAATAGTGCTCACTCCCATACAACACCTCATGCTCCTAGGGCAGTAAACTGATTGTATACGGAAATAGATTAAATGAAAAAGCAGTGTTGCCATAACAGTCAAACCTCTTTTTCCCACATAGCTAACCAAAATTTCCCCACTGGCACAAATATGTGTGCTTTAAGCAAATCGTAATATTTCAAAGAATGTGAGCATATTATAAATGTTTAAACACTATTACAGGAATAATATAAATATTAAAAATAATTTTATTTATGATAAAAAAATGAACTCACATGCTGAGAGATCAAACTGAATACATTTTGAAATCCTTTTATTGTATTTAGTTCATTATCAGTGTAACACATTTACACAACTTTCCAATTGTTTAATTCACAAAAACAATTTAAAATCAGTGACTGCTATTTTTATCATAATATTTTTGGTACAGTATCAATTATGTTTGGGTACATTTTTTGAAATGTCAAGAGTATAATTTTGTATCTTTGTTTACTTTGTACATTTTCTAGTTGAGCCGTGAGTTCGATTTTGGTTCTTATATTGTATTCAGGTAGAAGTTTTTTTAATGCTTCAAAATTTGATTTAGTAATTTAGCTTTTTTATAATTTGTAAAAAAATTGAATTATTATACTGCGCATATCACGTTCAACTAAACATTGTGTAAATCATGTTGTTGTTGAAAAAAATTATTTGTTACATTTTGTTCGTATATGTATAGATGCTAAAAATAATATGATGTATGATATGATACTATTCATGTTCATTACTATAAAATACATATAAACACTAACACGGTGTCATCTTATTCAATTATTACCCATTCACTCTTATTTATAACAAAATCTCGTACTTGGAATATATACGAGCACCTTTTACATGTTGAGTCAGTTCACACACCATTCAACACTGGAGTTCGCACTTCTCGCGTGTGTGTTCCATGATTCACCCATTTTTTTTTGTTTACATGGGCTTTAGAAAGAAAATTTAGTCTGAAACTTATAAATTTGACATAGAAAACATAAAATGGAAATTACTATTTCTTTTATGAATTTGCTAACTGCTATAATTTTTTATTGTTCGACTAAGCTTTTCGTCATTACTGACATCTTCAGGTCTTAAACAATACGAAGAATAAAATGGAAATGCTTTATTTCAGTAGTTACCAAGAAACATGTGCAGTGCCAACAGAACCATCCATTAAATTTAGTGTCCCCCTCTTGCCCATTTCTTAACAAAATATACAAACTTTATGATTATGTATCCAGCAACCATATACAAGAAGTATATAATGTAGCTTCTTCAACTGTCTACCAGATTTGAATTTAGCAGACATAGGGCTCATATTTGTCATAGCCATTACAACAGAAGGATTCTTTTTGGTACTCAAAACTTCTTAAAACAAATATGATCAGAGCGCTTCAGTTGCTAGTGTGTTTGTTATTTCTACACGACTCTGTGGAACCAACAAATAAGTTGTGTCTCGTCTGCTTACAGGTCCATGCACTCCGGGCGAACTAGTCTGGGTGGATTGCAATCTGTGTACCTGCAACCGCCAGGGTCAGCCAAATCCTGTATGCGCAGCAATGTGGTGTCAACCAGCGCCAAACAACAAACCACTAGAGGACACCAACAATGTACTTCCGGAAATGTGACTAGACGAGAAATTACTGACAAATATCTCCTTGCCTGGCAATGACTCTATATCGGACAATTACAGCCATGGCAATAACATTTCCTCTAAAGACTTCCACCAGTTCATCAGATTAGCAGACTCTTCATCTTGTTTATTTGTCAGCTCAAAATTCACTACATTCATGAACGCAATATTTATATATGTGTATTATAGCTATACAGTGTCCCCTTGTTAATAATTGTTTTTTGTAGATATGTAATATTTGTAAAAATGTGTAAAAAATATTGTTGATTGAACTAACAAAATAATATTGAACAAATTTTGTATGAAGATTATATTTATTGTATAACATTGTAGTTTTTATTTATTTTACCTCTTTATTTGTTATTTTCTAATATTACATGTGACTAGCTACACGAGATCATACATTATTTTGGCCTCTTAAATTTATAGTCTATAAATAGTCCTAAAAAATGTTTTTGAAAATATATGTGAAATATAAAGCTAGAAAACAATTTTAGTAAACCACAAAACATTCTTGGATTTCGTTGTCCATGACGTGTCCGTTAATTAACTAAATATAATTAAATCACTACGGACTCGGAACACAAAGTTTTTTATGGGTAAAAACGTAAAAGTTTTACCTTATAGCCTGAACCAGTTTTTGCTTTTAAAAAGCTTCTTCAGAGGCTGTGCCGCTGGGAGCACTGTCCGTCTTGTTCTTGGTGCCTCTGAAGAAGTTTTTTAAAAGCGAAAAACTGGTTCAGGTTATAAGGTAAAACTTTTACGTTTTTACCCATAAAAAACTTTGTGTTCCGAGTCAGTAGTGATTTAATTATATTCACAAAACATTATAATCAGAACATAATATTAAACATAAAATTTAAAAGAAAAATCCAGTCTTTCCTGGCGGCAAGACCTATAGCTTTACAATCTTGTATACCAAATGTTATTTTTATTTGTAGTATTCACATTACTTGCAAAGGTACAAATTTGCTTACTTATTTACTGTCTATATGATATAATTGTGTGCTGTATAATCTAACCTCCAAGTCAGTGTTTAACATGCTACACACTTTCCAGAATCATTCTACATAGGTTTTAGAAATTTCAATATTTTCTGTTTTTTTTTTCACATAAAACGCTTGAAATTTTGTTTACACTAGTTGGATACATTTTTAACTCAGTTGTGTAATATGCCAGTTTTCAATATATGATGCCAATACAGTACTATTGTGTACATATATGAAGCAATTATATTTTCAATTTTATGAGAGAAATCATGTGTTCTTTGTAATAAGACTGTCGTCTTCTATGCAGCAACCCAAATAGAACACAAAATACAAATTATGATTCACATCTGAGATATCAATATAACAAATTTACAGGAATAATATAATGTTAAAAATAATGTTATTTATGATTTTAAAAAAATGAACTCACATGCTGGGAGATAGAGCTGAATAGTTTTTGAAATCCTTTTAATGATGCACAATCGTAATTTATACAAATTAAAAGATGACACACAAATATAATATTGATCCACAAATGTGGTATCAAACAGACGCAGTAAAGTCTGTAACTCAGTAATCGAACTCTCAACAAATACTGACTGTTTTCTCCATTTTACTACCATCTAATGTAGGTTAGTAATGACATAATTCATCAGTCTTTGTCATTTACTAGACAAACAGAGAAAATTCTAGATGCTTATTCTGAAACCTTGTAGAACAAACTATGTTTATCTATCGATCCAAAGTACATTTGTACAGAACATTCTAATGTCTATAAATACATACATTATACTGTTACGGCATCACGAACAATCTACGTGTTTATCGAACGTTCCAGAGAGATCCAGAATGTAAGCGTGCTACTAGACGCATTTTGCGAGAATCTTCTCGACTGTGCCGGGCTTCGCTCGGGTGCTCGGCCTGTGTCAAGGCCGTAGTTAATTACGTAGTTCATACGCACGCTACGACGCAATTAGGTATCGTCTAGATATTCGACTAGCTATAAATACCGGTACTCAAACGACGTTCAGTTTAGTATGAGGCTAGAGCTCTATAGGAATAGGTATTCGCACCCGCCATCTTTGCTCCGAGACTTTTAAATTTAATATGGCGCCAGCAATGTAAGCACACTGTGCGTTGCATTATTTAATGTAAATTATGTGTGTAAATATTAATATTTTTACATATCAGGGTTATAACCTTAGTGTACTAATTTGATTTATGTATTACACATGAATATGTATAATAATCATCTCATCTTGTCAGTGAAAACATGGTTACAATCAGTCTCTCGCGTTGAGAGTAATATGCCAGTTTCATCAGATGCAACTGTTTTGTCCCAACCTGAATCCAGTATACAAACGTTATCATTTGATAATTTGTGTGGTATATTCGAACATGCAAATGTGTACAATGCTAACGCGACATTTTACATTGCGGGAAGTACCACTCGAGTCGTAAAAAAGCATGCATGTTCTGAATGCTTAGAGTTTCTTTCCAACGATAATTTGCCCAAGACCGAATTTATTAAAAAAGCAAAATGTTTAGCATTGTAGCACATGATTTATAAATTAATTACATGTATATTTTAATAAATAAATATGCATTTTTGCAAATTGTTGCAATTAATATTATTTAAAACGTGATGTAAAAACTGTAATTCAGACCATTTATAATTCTGGAATTCTCAATCAATATTGTTTTTCTCCAAATAATCAGCAACGTCAGGGATGAAACTGAAAAATTTGAAAATATCGTGCCATTTGATTTGATTACGAGAATAATAACCTCTTTTTTTTCTCCACTCAATGAATTATTTTTGAATTCTCCAGACATTGTTGCTTTCACAATAAACTGTAAAGAATAATGTTCGTAATATTACAACCTGGATTTTACACGAATTATTCATTTTTCGTTAGAAATTAATAAAACAATTACCGTATGTATACAATCCCAGAGATAACCTCGCGCACTAACTTGTAAAGTGCAGCCACCAGCGTCTATATCTTTTTGTGCATATATAATTAAAATTAATATGCTTCACTGATAATTTCACACTTTGAAATTATATTTTTGGCACGAAAAACTATAATAGTTTACGTAATATCGAAAACAAACTTATACTGCATCCCATGTATACACAAGCACAGTAGCGGCTCGTACAGGGAGGGCAAAAGGGCGCAGCCCTCCCACTAAATTTGCAAATTAAACTTGTGAATAATATAACTATAATGTGATAATGTGTAGTATCCTTATTGAAAGATATTTTTGGGGCGACTAATAGCGATCACCCGATGTTTTCGGCATGGCCCGGCAGCCGGGACGGTTTCGCTGTCGTCCTCACTGCATAGGCCGGTCTTTCGGAAAGCGGGGCAAGAGACGTGTACACATGTCTATGCATTTAAATGAGCATCCGCCATTAGAGGCGGGACTGTGCCCGCTTTCTGATTTCGCGGCTACATTCTTAGAGAATTTAAGTTTTCAAAACTTCTCTGTTGCTGTTTAAAGTGCATATATTTTCTCTTGTGTTCTTGTTGTACTTTTTGTGTAAACGTAATGTTCTAATAATTTATTCTTTATTAGGCAGTGTATTCTGTGTACGATAGTGTTTTTGTCGAACCTTGCGTAGGCCTACATAAACGTGTAACTTATTCTGTGTAGGCCTGAGCCTGAGCCTGTGTGTTCTGTGCGTATTTGTTAGAAACGATTAAAATGGCTATGAATTCGGTAAGTAATGTTAAACGATTGATTATTTCAAATTCACTTACTTACGAAAAGAAAATAGAACTAAAAAAATTAGGACCACCAAAACCGAATTTAGATATTACACAACAAAATTATAAAACGGGGTTATAAATAATTTTAGTTTCAAACACTGTTTAAATATTGGTAGTTTGAAAGGTAGGTTTTTGATATTAACAATAATTTTAGTAGTGAAGCAAAAGATTCAATTTTACAATTATTTGATGATAATAGCAATAATTTAGTTTCTACTGGTTTTTTTTACATAATATATGGGTACAACTAAATTTTGCCCCCCCCCCCCAGTCAAAAACATTACCGGCCACCACTGCACAAGCGTCACCATAATATTATGTCAGTCTCGGAACAAAGATGGCGGATGCGAATACTCTCATTTATAGATCCTTAATGAGGCGAATTTTTGACTGTGCGATTCGAGAGTATTAGTGCGATATATTTACAGAGCGGTTCGAGTTATTACTGTGTACGTTCAAGTACAGTAGTTATTAGTGAAGTGTTGCGTTTTATATTCGGACAGTATAATTGTAATACAATTGAGTTCTAATTTTAGTGGACATTTTATTGCGTGTGAACAATTTTCATTTGACTTGTTGTAGACACTGTGTTGTTAATTACGAACTGTTTAACTGTAAAAAGTAAAGGTGTGATTAGTGAATTAATTGTTGTCTTGTACTTATTTAGTTTCCACTGTAGGCTACCTACGACGATCGAGTAGACCGTCGTAACAGTGGTGTCAGAACTGGGATAAAACGGTTAACAGTGGAAACATTGGACACTTTGTACAAGACGAGTGTGGTTCGTAATTAATCGGTAAACATGGATCCAAGTCAGATGATGGAAGCTTTACAAACACTGCTGCGGCAGACACAGGAAGAAGCAGAAAGACGACAAAAAGAAGAACGAATACAAGAAAGGGAAGAAGCAGAAAAACGAAAATGCAGACAGGAGGCGGAAGAAGCAGAAAGACGACAAAAGGAAGAACGAAGACAGGAAAGAGAAGAGGCTGAGGAACGTCAGAAAGCACTAATGCTATAAACAGAAGAAAGACAAAAAGATAAAACGGAAGCTCTCTTTGAAACTATGCAGAAACAGTTGCAAGAACATACTACCGCAGAATTGGGTCTCCTACGTGGTGACGTAGGCGAATTACGAGGTGAGCTCAATAATCAGATTACCAGAATATCTGACGTAGAAGAATCCATGTCAAATAAAATAGCTAAAGTAGAAAAATCTGTCTTGACTGTGGAAGAAGTTATGTTAACAAAAATATCTGCAGTAGAAAACTCAATGGCAAACATAAGAGAACAAATTAAAATTGAAGTTGAACAGTGTATGAAGATTCAACCAAAACAAATTTCTGAACAGACTGTACCAGTGATAAAGACAGAAAATAAGTTAATAGAGAAAGTCACTTTGCGTGCAGTAGGGACAGTTCATGTCAAAGCTCCAACCTTTGACGGAAGCAGTCACTGGGCAACGTACCTCCGCCAATTTGAAGCTGCTGCATGCGCAAATAATTGAACAGAGAAAGACAAGGCTGTTTCACTCGTTCTTGCATTGAAAGGACCTGCGGCAGAATTACTACAGAAAGTGCCACCTGATAGCCAGAACATCTATGCCGAGTTGATAAAAGCTCTAGAATTACGGTATGGTGATAAACATTTGCGAGATGTGTACTACGCTCAGTTGAGAACAAGACGACAACATTCCGGGGAAAGTCTTCAAGAATTTGAAGCAAGTATCGACAGATTGATTAGATTGGCCTATCCTGAAGCACCAGAAGACTTCCGAATAAGGTTTGCGGTGCAGACATTTATTGATGGCATCGGAGATTGTGAACTTCAGCAAGTGTTACGAATGGCAAGACACCGAGATAGCTCAGAAGCTCTTGTTCACGTCCTAGAGTTTGAAGCTGCCAAGTCAGCGTCCCGCTACATTAATGGGTTTGTGCCATCACGTTGCAGTCAGAAGATCCCTGTATCACATTACCGTTACGATGGGTGCAGAAAAACAATTGTCGGACAAACAATTCAAGAGTTCAAGAGAGTCAGAACGATCTGTCGAACCAAAGGATAAAGACAAAAGACCGAAGTGTTACAACTGTGGGAAACGTGGTCATGTACAGGTAGACTGTTGGGAGAAGTAAATACCGAGAGAAGGGAGTGATCGCACCAATTGGAGAAGTAAAGCCCCAGATCAGCACACAGTTTCCACACCACATAAGACCAGTGGAAACTTGATTGTTAATGGATTTGCGGATGGTAAACCAACATCACTTACAGTTGACACGGGCGCAACAGTGTCCATTGTGCGCCCTGACTTTGTCAGTAACCGCCATCCTCTAATTAGCTCTTGTACAATACAGACTGTGACTGGAAGCCCCGTCAAGGTGCTAGGGAAGGTAGACGTACGTGTACGCCTGGGTCTTCTTGAGTTTAGCCACCAAATGCTCGTTGCAGACATTGTCGATGAAGTGATTCTTGGCACGGACATTATGAATGCCTACGGATTCGTTGTGGCCTTAAGAGAGAATGTCCTGAAGGTTGGCCAAGAGAAGATAAACCTTTGCGTGGCTAAAATGACAGGGTCTACCGACCATTCGATTAAGCGAGTGGCATTAGTCGAAGAAAAAGTCAACAAGTCTGGTCAAGAGGAACCCTTCCTGTTGCAAGCGGAAATGAAGGAAGAACTAGCAGAGGAAGTACAAATAAGTATAACGTCAAAAGAAGTGATTGGAAAGCCAACTATGGGTGTCGAGACAAAACTCTTGCTTGTTCCTGAGCTGATAGAAGCGCCAGAGGGTAAAGTGGCTGAAGATGAGGTTACGCAAGAGGTTGTTGACAAGAACCAAACAAACTTGGATCAGCCAGTGGTATTTAGGTCATCAGTACATGATACAACTGGAGTGATTCCAGCGAAACTAGTGGTTGTGCGAAAAACTCGCATTCCTGGGAACGTGATGTTCGGATCACACGAGACTGAATTCGAAGAACGGGAGAATTATCCTTCGCAAGGACGTCCATCTAGATCGCCTGGTGAATATTACTTTGGAGACGGTTTGCCAGTTCGGGACGAACAGGCTTAAGGAGGGGAAGTGTTACGGCATCACGAACAATCTACGTGTTTATCGAACGTTCCAGAGAGATCCAGAATGTAAGCATGCTACTAGACGCATTTTGCGAGAATCTTCTCGACTGTGCCGGGCTTCGCTCGGGCGCTCGGCCTGTGTCAAGGCCGTAGTTAATTACGTAGTTCATACGCACGCTACGACGCAATTAGGAATCGTCTAGATATTCGACTAGCTATAAATACCGGTACTCAAACGACGTTCAGTTTAGTATGAGGCGAATTTTTGACTGTGCGGTTCCAGAGTATTAGTGCGATATATTTACAGAGCGGTTCGAGTTATTACTGTGTACGTTCAAGTAGTTATTAGTGAAGTGTTGCGTTTTATATTCGGACGGTATAATTGTAATACAATTGAGTTCTAATATTAGTGGACATTTTATTGGGTGTGAACAATTTTCATTTGATTTGTTGTAGACACTGTGTTGTTAATTACGAACTGTTTAACTGTAAAAAGTAAAGGTGTGATTAATGACTTAATTGTTGTCTTGTACTTATTTAGTTTCCACTGTACCTACGACGATCGAGTAGACTGTCGTAACAATACATAAATTGTGGATAATGTAAATGCACATACCGATAAGTGTTTATTCACTTAACCTATGCGAATAAAACCTACGTACTATTCTAAACAGTTTTAATAATACCAGTCACAATATTACTTAATATATTCAGAATATTACTTCAAATTTGGGTTGGGGGTTCCCTAGTATACAACAAAATTTTATTTCAATCAATTCAGAAACATTTTTATGCCAATGAAATTTTTATACAAAAATTTTACTCTCATTTTGTGTGTGTGTGTGTGTGTGTGTGTGTGTGCTCTGATCTTGTAGATTTTGCAAACCACTATATTTTTGATGTTGGTTCTGATTCCATCCTTCCTCTTCATTCTTATCTTTACATTGATGTCTTCATCAAGAGTCTGTATAAAAAATATAAATGTGTACTCAGGATTTGTTTGCTCATGTATCAAACACAGAGGCATTCTGCTATATGTCTGTGTCAGCTACAGTGATCTACTGCCGATGAAATATTTGTGCTTTGATTGGTTACTGCTGATGATGGTAATAATGCAGCCGGGTTAGTTGTGGTGTTGTGAATAGTTGTGTGTACCACTCAAACATATTATGATTTGAGGAACAGTTTATATACTACATTATTATATTATATAAAAAGTAAATATGTAATAATATTTGTACATTTAATATTAACGTACTGTATATACCTCTATATGCAACATCACAACAAACACAGCACTATTATACCAAGCAGAAACAATAAGTAAGCCAATGTAATGGATCAAATGGGTGTGGATTGGTGTATAGCATAACAATATATATAAATACAAATTAACTTACACACACACATACACATACACACACACAAAGAAAACATTCTTGTATGTATATTTATCTAATTTGATGTCTTTCTCATCAGGAGTCTTTAAATAAAATAAAAATGTGCAATGGCGGCTCAGTAGACCAGTGATGTCAGATAGCACCTGGCTACTAATCTAGAGGACCCGGGTTCAAATCCTGGGCTCACACCATAAAATAAAGGTGGGTTTTCAGCCCCCAGGTTGATTCAGCCAATTAAAAATGAGTACCTGGGATAAAACATCCAGGGGATAATAATGGGCGGCTGAAGTGTAGTGCTGGCCACACACTGCTGCCTTCCTTGTATGGCGTACTGCTCACATAAGGGAGCCTACTCTGCCTACTCCTGAGCTACTTCGGTGGTATACATGGGAGCCATTATTATTATTATAAATGTGCAATATTTGTTTATGTATGAAACTGAAGCGTATATCAGGCATTGTGTTGTATGTCCATTGTCAGCTACATCTGTGTGTGTGTGTGTGTGTGTGTGTGTGTGTGTGTGTGTGTGTGTGTGTGTGTGTGTGTGTGTGTGTGTGTGAGAGAGAGAGAGAGAGAGAGAGAGAGAGAGAGAGAGAGAGAGAGAGAGAGAGAGAGAGAGAGAGAGAGAGAGAGAGAGAGAGAGAGAGAGAGTGATAAAACATCAAAACAAACAATGAAGATTTCAGGACACCAGGAATACAGTTTGAATGTCAGACTCAATTACAGATGCATGTTGGATGTAGGGTGTCATGGATGCTAACCCTCCAAATGTTTTGGGGGTATGAAGTTGATTTTAATTAAAAAAATTCAACTGTACACTTTACACAGGCCACCAGCAAATAGGTTTGAGGAAATTACTGTTAAAATTCAAGAGCCTCTGTTTGAAGCTCTTGGGGAAGGCGATAACACTCAAGTAACAGACTGGGCTGGTGGTCACTAAACGAAGAGCATAATAAGAGAGAAAGATATGTTTATTTCAAATGACTCAGTTCCAAGGACCCAAACAACAGAAAAGAGGATTCTAGACTAAACAGATGAGTAAAACAGGAAGAGGGCAGTGCAAAAAATTATAGTTTGCAGAATACTGTTCTAATATTGACAATTAAGAAGAACAATAAACAAAAAGAAGATAGGAAAATTGTATGATGTTTAGTTTCTTAACAATGTTTAGCTTCTGTAAATACAAAAAAAATGCCTAAGTTACAGACCATTAACACATATGATTAGATTCTAAATTATCAAGATTTACTGATAGAAGACCTACCACAATTTATTGTGTCCCTCCTGCACGACAATGAAATTTCAGCTATACTGGTCAAGAATTTCATTACCGATAAATACGAAAGGCCCTGGCCCTAGTGTTTCCCTGTCGAATTAGTTACACTTTTTCTTTACAACTTCTTGCATATATAATTCACTTCATAGAGGAGATGATATCTCTGAGATATGGGCAATTTACATGAGTAATATTGTAACGTGACAGATGTATGCATAATATTGAATGGCAATTGATCATTAGAATAATAAAGTTATAATATTTAAATTTGGAAGAAAGCATTAAGTTTAATATAAATAGATTAATTCATAGCAACTGTGGAAAGAAATCATTATTATTTAAAAAATACAAGTTCAAATAAAATGAGTTACTAGTGATGAGTCATCCAAAACCAGTCTCATAACCAAAGGTTTTCAAGTTATAACCCAGGAAGGTAAGAAAGTGAATAACCAAGCAGTACAGAATATGACCAAACCCACAACGAGGAAGAATAAATAGAATAGAAACCCTGAATAAGCCAAGATCAACCAATACAGGTGGTGTATTTCTAAAATCAAGAAGAAGATGGAGAAGATCCCAAGAAACCTGATGGCATCAAGAAGAAGATGGAGAAGATACCAGTCCCAGAAGGCAGGAGAAAAGAAGACTGATGAAAGAAGAAGAAGGCAGCATCCTGAAGAAGATGTCATGCTCTTATAAAAGACACCCAAATCCCCATACCCCCAAAATAAATCATTAACCAATAAAAGTATAACGAAATGAAAACCACATGTACATAAAATTAAGAGAGAGAAGTGTATAAAGTAAAAGTTGCCAGTGAACTAAGATGAAACAATAATATAGTACCCATGGAACAAATCTCCATTGTAAAACACTAACCAATTTATTATGTTAATAAGACTATACGACCATTTAGCAATAACATAATATAAAAGTGCAAAGTGAACCAGTGATAGTTTTGGGTATTATAGAAAATAAACCTTGTGTTTCATTCTTGGCAATCACAAACATTGAATACAATGAAATATGCAACTTTCAATGACTTGAAATGTGTACTGTGAGAATATGTTACTTATAAGACATAAATCTGTTTAAAATAACATTTTGTTTTATATGCAAAAAGAAAAACAGATTTCATAATACTATTTGAACAATTTATACTAATTATTTATTTATGACAGGGTACAATTCCCCAAAGACAATGTGTAAAAGACGGTATGAAAACTGTAGAATCCTACTTATAATAATAGTTAGCAACAAGAATATAGATATAAGGTTTTTATGAATATAGTATAAGGATGTTTAAAAATGTATTAGATATAAGGCCATTTGTTTGGGTCTGCTATAACTAATATCAGAACTGTAAAAAAAATTACTACTGGTAAATAGTAGAAAGTAATTAAGATGTTAGTTAGTAAAAAATTTTTTTTTTTGTGAACCATATTTCCATGTTAGAAATAAGGATTTTGTTGTAAAATGTCTGAAGGTTGAAGACAACCATTTATTTAAAAAATATTCTTTATTTGTTTAACTGTTATTTGTATTGTAACCAATACTAATTGTTATTGTGTAATTTGGAAAAATGTTTAGTTTATAAGACTATATTTAAAGTCAGAGAGGGTATCACACATCATATATTGTTTGTAAAATATTTTGTAAGGAAAAATTGTTAAAAAACCTAGGCCAAAGAAAGAAAACCAAACTTCATCAAAACAGAGAAATTACTCATTTAAATGCAAATAAACAAAAGGGGTTTAGACAAAATAAACTTGAGATCAAGCCATATAATTGCACATACCATTTAGAAAGATTTTAATAAATTATATTCAGAATTATAAATAAAAATGAAAATGACTAAACTCAGAAATTTGGACATGGGAGTCATATATTCCAGAATAATGTTTTAGAATACAACTAATTCAATTAATTACAAGAAAATAAGGGAATATAAACCTTTTAATACAATATAAGATTATTAATATTATATCACTATCTTAATGGAATAATAACTCATGGATATGATTTAACAACATAATGATTTAATCTGTGTAACATAAATTCAAATTATTGGAAAATTCCATTCAATACATAAGGTTGTCACAGGGTCGATATTTATCTCAGGATTTATAATTAAATAATTTTAATATATTTCGTGGGAATTCTTGTGGCTGCTACGAAAAGTTCCTTTGCATGTTGATTAATAATAGAGAGTACCTTTACAAACAATATATTACTTATAATCTAAAAATGTACACAAATTATATATTAAGTTACATACAAGTTTTGACGATATTCAATTTGTCCGTCTCAGAAAATAATGTAGTTTATTAATGTGTACAATAAATGTTTTCCTTGTAATCACTGTTAGCTTATATATTGAATTTGGTTGCACTTTAAAATGTTGACTAGTGATTAGTGTTAGTGTAAATTGTTATATTGTCTAGTGGTTGTTCCTTGTTGAAAAAAAATATTGTCAAATTATACTTTACACATCTAGACGATATTGCTGAAGGGTTCCTGGTCTATTCTGAATATTTTTCTTGATTGTGTGTATTATTTGTTCATGAAAATTGTAGTGGAAGGATTATTATCTTCGATGATGGTCCTTCAGATCTTCCTTCACAAACGGGTTATCTATTTTTATATATTTTTAATTACCTCTAGACACGCACTATACAACTGCTTTCCATCACAATTAACAATTAAGTGTTATTTCTTCTTTCTTTTAGTTACCTACTCATACAAATTTCTTAAATTTTGATTGGTCATTTATGTACAGTTTAAATGTTATAGGATCAACACCCATTACCTACATTATATTTTATAAATTACCTTTAATAGATAATTTTATTATTATACTCTAATTATATATGCAATGTTTATACAATTATTAATTAGATAATTATAAACAATTTGATACTAAACATGCCTCAGTTTATAACTGTAAAACCTTATTAATTTGAATTTCTATGATATGTGGTGGAACAATTTGTTATGAATGATTGTAATTTCTACTTTGACTACCTGAGATAAATATATTTACATAAATTAACTGGTGACATAAAATCTTATAACATACAACAAAACTTTTAATAATAATAATTGTTTTTAACAGTTTTAGTTTATTTATACTGCTAAACTATTGTCTGTATGATAAACTAAAATTCTGTCTAATAATAACAAAACACTTCCATCAAAAATAATTACACTGTTTAACGGTAGTCTGTGTCGCTATTTCTTATGATCACACTCATTACTTTAAAGGTTTGTGTCCCTTTTCCTTTCCTTGATTATAGGCCTATATGATTATAATTAATACAATTTTATTATATGGATTAGGTACTCTTTATTGGGTTTGGATTATTATTCAGGGTAAGTTGATTAGTCCTACTAGGTTTATTTATTTAACTTTTTTCTGTTTACTGCCCTATTCTACTGGGTTATTTCTGGGTTTCTGGATAATACTATATAAGTCAAACCAACTAGGTTTCCTTTAATTTGCTTTCAATTATTATTTCTTGTTTCTTCTCTGGATCGGATTTCACTATTATTTACTATTCTTTTGTAACATTTGTTTCGTTACAAATTGCCTCCCTTCAGAAGTAATTATTTCTGAACACTTCATTAGGTGTGAGGACATAATTACTTATGTTATTTTTCCTTTTCTTCCTCTTGATATTTTTTCATGGATTGTTGATTATAATTGCCCTTGATCTTCTTTGAAATGGGGTCGGTTAATTCGTACGTGTTGTTGTTGTTGTTTTTTGTTATGGTGTAGGGTCCAACGTATAGTAATAATAATTTCTTTGATATCCCTTCTAGAGTGCTAGGCAATTCCCTGTTCTTTAACAAAACCTTCTCTCCTACTTCATATTTAATTATTTTACCCTTTATTTTCTGGTATTTATTTCTGCGTTTTTCCAGATTTTCCATCACCTGATTATAGAATTTTAATTTATTAAATTGGTACGGTGGAGACTTAGGAAATTTAATCAATTCTTGGATCTCTCTGGGTGGTTGTTTTTCATACATGGCAGTGTATGGAGTGCAATTTATAGATGGATGATAAGCCAAGTTTAAAAAATCTTTTGTGGCTGATAAGTAATCAGGCCACTTCCTTTGTTGTTGATGACAATAGGTCCTTAAGATTCTACCAACCTCTCTCAGTATTCTTTCTGATGGATTGCTACTGGGGTGGTATACGGAGGTCTTATAGCTTTTGATGTTCAGTTCTAACAATGTGTTCTTCCATTTTCTGCCTCGAAACTGTGTACCATGGTCGGTAACTATTGAAACAGGTATTCCTATTTTTGGAATGTATTGAGTAGTTATTACTTCAAGAATTTTCTGCGTAGTTGCTCGACTGATTGGATACAATTTGATGAATTTGGTGAAGTGGTCCATAATGATTATAAGGTATTTATACCGGCTTCTACCTTCACTCCTAGGAAATGGTCCACATATGTCAATGAATAATTTTTCCAATTTTTGTTCTGACGATATAGGTATCATTACACCTTCCCTTCGTTCATTATTAATTTTGACCAATTGGCAGATATGACAGGGTTTTATATAATTTTGTACCTTCCTGTGTATGTTCTTAATGTAACAATTCTCCTCCAATGCTTTTACTACCTTTACTGCACCCATATGTCCGTATCTTATGTGATATTCCAACACTAGTTCTTTCTCCATGATTCTGGGAATGATTACTTTCCAGTCTTCTTGGTTCAATGTATTTTTTATAAATAAAATTCCTTCTTGTTCATAATAGAATTGGTTTATTGAAGAGTTTTGGTTCGCCATACGTTCCTTGATTTTTATTAATTTTGGGTATAATAACTGATTAGCTTTGATATTTTGTAATAATGCTTCCAAATCAGATCTACTTTTGAGAATGTTGTACACCTTGATAATCCTTTCTTTCTCACCCTCAAATGTCTGGGTGTCCAGGTTTATTCGAGATAACACGTCTGCTATTACGTTTTGACTCCCTGGAATATATTCCCATTTGATATTATACTCCTGCAAGGCGAGTATCCACCTCGTAAGCCTTCCATGACTCAGCTTACAACTTCTTAAAAATGAGATGGACTTATGATCTGTTCTGACAGTTACAGGATATCCCAAAATGTACGTTCGGAATTTACTACAAGCAAAGACTATGCTTAATAGTTCCTTTTCCGTAACATTATACCTTCTCTCACAGTGGTTTAACACACGACTGGCAAAACTGATGACTAAATGGTTTCCTTCTGTGTCTTCTTGGTACAATACCGTCCCAAGACTGACATCACTTGCGTCACAGTTCAAAAAGAATGGGTGATCAAAATTTGGATGATGAAGGATTACTGTCTCTAAGAATTTATCCTTTATCTGTTGTAGTATCGCATCCTGTTCATGTCCCCATGTCCATTTGTTTTTGGAAGACAGCTGTTCCTGAAATTTAGATGTCAATGCGGAATAATTGCGTTGGAACTTCCAGTAGTAATTACACAGTCCTAAGAAGGATTGGAGTTGCCTCTTATTCTTTGGTTGTGGGAACTTCTGGATTGCAGTAACCTTTTCTTGTGATGGGGAAATACCTTGTTCAGTCAAATTGAAACCTAAAAATTGAACCTCCTTCGCTATTAATTGGGATTTTTCGAGTTTTAGTGTTATGTCGTTCTCTGCTAACTTACTCAATACATATTCCACCCTGTGACAATGTTCCTCCCAGTTGGATGAGGTAATCAACAGGTCGTCTACATAAACTGTGGTGAATTGTAGCGCTTTCTGACCCAATACCTGGTCCATACATCGTACAAAAATTGCTACCGAATTGACTAATCCAAATGGCAATCTCTTAAACTGGTAGTTTCTACCCTCGAAAATAAAAGCCATATATTTTCGACTCATTGGGTGCAACTCCACCTGCCAGTAACCACAAACTGTGTCCCAGGTACTGATAAACCTTGTACCATGAAATTTCTTTAGAATTTCTTCTATTTCTCCAGGTGACGTGCGATCATTTACTATATGTTTATTTATTTCTCGGGCATCCAAGCAAAGTCGAACCTGCCCGTTCTTCTTCTGAATTGCCACTATTGGGCTAGTATATGGTGATTGGCTATGCTCAATTATATCATTTAACAACATTTTATTAATTTCAGCTCTAACCGCCTCCTTCAATGAATATGGTATAGGATAGGATTTTCTGTGGAATTCTGCTGGTTCTTTAAATTGTATTCTACACTGATAGTTTTTTACTTTTCCTGGGTTTTCTGAAAATACATGTTTATACTTCTTATATATTATAATGAGATCTTCTACTTGTTTTACAGTCAAATTATTTGTGCTTTGGTGTCTAAACTCTCTTATCTCCTGTAATTTACTGTTCCACAGGTCTTCATTTGTCATATTATAGATTATTTTTCTGCATTGGGTGTCATTATTTAAAAAATTTAATTCCCTAACTTGGTGATGGGTACGGTTCAGAGGGGCACCATCGCTTCCTATTAACTCTGCCGTCCACATAACACCTTCTGAGTTCAAGGACACCTTCTCCTTGCTCAAATCAATAATGGCTGAGTATTTCCTCAGCATATCGCATCCGATTAATAATTCGAATGGTAGGCCGATTGCGACCAAACATATAATATTAATTGTAACACCTTTGCTTTCTATTTCCAATGACACTTGTTTTCTCACTGTTTTATTTTGACGCCCAGTGGCACCTATTAAAATAACATTATTGACAGGTAAGGTAGGTATTATATTTTTACTTTGTTTCTGTATTCTCTCCAGTTCAGCGTCGTTAATAAGTGATACATTTGCACCAGTATCTATCATTATTCGTGTAGGAATTCCTTCAATTTGAGCGGTTATGTATAAAATTTCATTATGCTGGTTGATTCTACTTGTCACCGCTTCCTCCAACAGTTCTTCTCGAAGATTTTTCAAATAATAATTGTAAATAATAGTAAGATTTTGACTGTCCGTCCTTAAACTTTGGTTGTTGTTATACTTCAAAATTCTTTTATTTTCCATAATTAGTTTTTCATAATTAGTGGGTAGTAATTTGTTATTACTATGTTTTTGAATTTGGTGGTTATTGTACCCAGTAGTTAGTAGCAGTAAGGGGTCGCGAGGGTTTATTACTGCCTCACTCCGTTTAAATTAAGGCTATCATGATTATTTTCCGGGCATGACTGTTGATTTGCCTGGACTGGTGTCCTGGTTCCTGGTTGTTCAACCTCTCGGTTGTCTAATTGTTCACTTCCCCTTGATTCTCGGAAGTCCTCCTGGCTTCTACTTCTGACTCGGTTATAATGGTGACTCATCCCTCTGGGATTTCCTCTTTGATCATAACTGTTATTAAAACTGTTCCTCCGAGGTTGACGGTATCTCCAGTAATCCCCTTCTTCGGCACTGATGTAATTTATTCGGGGTCGGTACGAACGATTATTATTATAATTACCCTGATTATTATTGTTATTAACTCCTGAGTTACTCCTAAAATTATTATAATTTTGGTTTGTTCGGTAGTTATTATAATTATTATTGTTTCTATTACCCGGATGGTAATTTTGATTGGGCCTGTTTTTATCATTATTGTTAATTGGGTTTCGATTGAAGTTTGCTGGTTGGTTATTATTTGGGGTAAAATTTTGGTTGTAATTACGATCGTTGACATAACTATTCCGGTTATTCATGTTATTATATTGATTATGATTCATACCATGGTTATTATTTTTTGAACCGCACTGATCAGTTCGTTGTCTGCTTCTTTTGTAGTAACCCTCGTGTTCATAATTTTCTAATAAGTCAGCCATTGCGTGGACCGTTTTAATCTGGCTTCCCAGGCGTGCTCTGGCAATTCCTGTGTCATAATGGTATGCCATTTTAGTTACTAGGGATTCTTCTGGTATTCTTGGCTCTAGGTGTCTCGCCAAACACACCTTTCCCCAGAAGTAAGTAGTTGGAGATGTACCTCTATTTCCATCATATCTTCCCTGACAAATGTTGTCCCTTATAATATTTTGTATAGCTTCGGACCAGTATTTTTCTTTAAACAGTTTTTTAAATTGAGCGTAGTCCACTATCGCATTCCTGGTTGCTGTCCACCAGTTGTCCGTAATCTCCCTAAAATGCTCATCCAACATCTCTCTAATCAAGCTCCAGATAGTTATTCGATGTTTATTAAAATGTTCCTCAATTCTGGCCAGGAATTCCATGGGGTTTCTGCGATAATTTTTGAAATTAATTCCTTCTCTGGTTTCATTTGTGGAAACATGAGTAATATTATTTGGTCTGGTTCTAATTAACTCAATTTCTTCTTGATTTTGGCGTACCTGACCAGTTAAATTATTCACCGTAGTGTTAATATTGTCACACCTTTCTCCGGTTTGTTTCTGTAAATTAACTAAATTTTCTTGTTCCTTTTGTATTCCTTCTATTTGAATACGACTATTTTCTTGGACCTGGTCTATTCTAGTATTTATCACTGCTTCATTTTGTGTAATGGTTTCGTTAGCTTTTCTCAATCTCTCATTAGTGTCAGCTATTTCTTGCTTCCTTTCCTCATCGATTTTTTCCATCTTCTGGTGAATTGTATCATTGACTTGTTCAATTCTACCATTAATTCTTCTTAAATTCTCTTCATTGATTTGTCTGAACTCTTCCTTCATTTGGTTATTATTTTCACTTATAGTTTGTCTTAAAGTTTCATTAGTACTTTCTTTAATACTGTCGATTTTCTCATTTATCCGTTTTAAATTCTCGTTAGTGTCTTCTCTGTTTTGGTCAAATCTCTCCTCCATCTGTTTTATTAAATTTTCACTCATTTTCTCATTTGTTTGTCTGTTATCTTCCTTGATACTATCAATTTTTTCATTTGTTTGTCTGTGATCTTCCTTGATGCTCTTCAAATCTTCCTTCGTTTGTCTGTTATCTTCCTTGATGTTATCGAATTTTTCCTCCATTTGTTTTAATAAGTTTTGACTCAAAATTTCATTTTGTTTCTTTGAGTTTTCAGTGAATTCTTCCTTGATGTTCTTCAAATCTTCCTTCGTTTGTCTGTTATCTTCCTTGATGCTATCAAATTTTTCGTTCATTTCTTCCTTCTGCTTCTTAAAATTGTCATTCGTTTCTTCCTTATTTCTGTCCATTTTTTCACTCATACTATTCACTTTATAAGATTCGGGTCTCCCCTATCTTCCTTTCTCGCTACCGTCTCCACACCCTCCACCGATGTTACTTCTTTCTCTTCCATACTGACTTCTTTCTCTGCCTCCTTCGTCCGTCTCAGTGACGTAGCCCTCTTACGCATCTTTATAATTTCTTGGAACTTATAGCAGTCGCCAGCTAAAAATTAGGAAACTAATTTGCTTGATTCAATTTCTTCACTTAATATTCCCTAATTTCAGCCTCACTAGTTGGTGCGCCAATTTATATCGCTATCTTAATGGAATAATAACTCATGGATATGATTTAACAACATAATGATTTAATCTGTGTAACATAAATTCAAATTATTGGAAAATTCCATTCAATACATAAGGTTGTCACAGGGTCGATATTTATCTCAGGATTTATAATTAAATAATTTTAATATATTTCGTGGGAATTCTTGTGGCTGCTACGAAAAGTTCCTTTGCATGTTGATTAATAATAGAGAGTACCTTTACAAACAATATATTACTTATAATCTAAAAATGTACACAAATTATATATTAAGTTACATACAAGTTTTGACGATATTCAATTTGTCCGTCTCAGAAAATAATGTAGTTTATTAATGTGTACAATAAATGTTTTCCTTGTAATCACTGTTAGCTTATATATTGAATTTGGTTGCACTTTAAAATGTTGACTAGTGATTAGTGTTAGTGTAAATTGTTATATTGTCTAGTGGTTGTTCCTTGTTGAAAAAAAATATTGTCAAATTATACTTTACACATCTAGACGATATTGCTGAAGGGTTCCTGGTCTATTCTGAATATTTTTCTTGATTGTGTGTATTATTTGTTCATGAAAATTGTAGTGGAAGGATTATTATCTTCGATGATGGTCCTTCAGATCTTCCTTCACAAACGGGTTATCTATTTTTATATATTTTTAATTACCTCTAGACACGCACTATACAACTGCTTTCCATCACAATTAACAATTAAGTGTTATTTCTTCTTTCTTTTAGTTACCTACTCATACAAATTTCTTAAATTTTGATTGGTCATTTATGTACAGTTTAAATGTTATAGGATCAACACCCATTACCTACATTATATTTTATAAATTACCTTTAATAGATAATTTTATTATTATACTCTAATTATATATGCAATGTTTATACAATTATTAATTAGATAATTATAAACAATTTGATACTAAACATGCCTCAGTTTATAACTGTAAAACCTTATTAATTTGAATTTCTATGATATGTGGTGGAACAATTTGTTATGAATGATTGTAATTTCTACTTTGACTACCTGAGATAAATATATTTACATAAATTAACTGGTGACATAAAATCTTATAACATACAACAAAACTTTTAATAATAATAATTGTTTTTGACAGTTTTAGTTTATTTATACTGCTAAACTATTGTCTGTATGTTAAACTAAAATTCTGTCTAATAATAACAAAACACTTCCATCAAAAATAATTACACTGTTTAACGGTAGTCTGTGTCGCTATTTCTTATGATCACACTCATTACTTTAAAGGTTTGTGTCCCTTTTCCTTTCCTTGATTATAGGCCTATATGATTATAATTAATACAATTTTATTATATGGATTAGGTACTCTTTATTGGGTTTGGATTATTATTCAGGGTAAGTTGATTAGTCCTACTAGGTTTATTTATTTAACTTTTTTCTGTTTACTGCCCTATTCTACTGGGTTATTTCTGGGTTTCTGGATAATACTATATAAGTCAAACCAACTAGGTTTCCTTTAATTTGCTTTCAATTATTATTTCTTGTTTCTTCTCTGGATCGGATTTCACTATTATTTACTATTCTTTTGTAACATTTGTTTTGTTACAATATTAAATATAACTGATAAAATGGCTGAATTTACATAATAACAGGAAGTAAATTTTGGAGATGTTTTGACTTTTCAGAGAATACAAAATGAAAGTAAAATTACTAATTTTGGACAGAAAACACTATAAAACGGCATTATTTAATCTTAAAATAAGCCGAATGAACTGAAAGATTAATTTAAATAACATCTAGTAAATAAAATTGATAAATAACCAAAGTTTAGGCAATAATATAGTGTATTATTATATATGCACAGGATATGAAATTATATTTGAACAATGTTAATAATAATATTATATTGGCTAAGAGTTTAATTGAAACTGAAGAAAATAAGATAGTGGATTATTGGTATTTGAACGGTTAACTTGACAAGCGTTTTATGACGAATCTAACCTAACTTACAACGGTAATGTCGAGCGAGTGAATAGTACGTTTTTGTGAAATCGCGAGTGGCTTATAAAATCCTTCCAGAACATCTACATTGTGACAAAAACAATCAAGAAACACTAAATGACACTGAACAATACATATCTACCCCGAAAAACACTACAAAACACCAGAAAACTGTATAACACAATAACCAAATTAGTTTCGGAATCGGGAAAAGTGTTTGAACTTATAATTACATAGATACACAAAATACAACCCAGAAAATTTACACAAGGCACTACACAACATTTAAAAAGAGATTTGCAGACACCAGAACAGGAATACTGCCAGAAAATACATTATTCAGAACATAGCAGAAACGAGCGACATTTTGATCAACTGGATGGCGGCCATTTGCTTTTGTCAATCTCAATGCCTCCGTGCTCACGTCAGCTGTTGGTGAAAACAATTATATTATTTTCAAATTTATTATTCAATGTCTGTATCTAGTAATAATTATTAACTTGTTGTAACGTTATACTTTTTAAATATTGGCCCGATTTCTCTGACTTTGATAATAATTGGCTGTTTAAAGAACCCTGTTTGAATTTTATATAATATACTTTGTAACTGTTTCGATATCCTGAGAGTCGATATTATAATCGATAAGAGTCAATATTGCTATTATCTAATAAAATCCTAATACTTTTCACTACTAAATAGTTCTTTATTTCACAAATATTACTAATTACCACTAATATAATTCTAATTAACAATCTACCAGGACTTTACCACCTATAAGTGAATATAACCTACAAAAACGAAAAGGTAAACAAGTATCGATTGGTTTGGAGACAATCTTATGAGTGGTGGTAGTTTATTTAAAAAATACCAGAACTTTAATAAAATTTTTCAGAAGAGTGTTACGCTTTTTAAAACTTCACAGCCCTATATTAATTAATTGATTATAATTAATTAATTAATAAAAAGGAAATTTTTTTTTAAATTATATTTTTTTTTAAACATAATTTTTTTTTTAAATTTTCTTCAAAACAACAATTTGTGTTTTGAAACTTTTGGTGAAGCTACATACACATTTCTTCAACAACATTACGCTATCTGACAGGTCTTGCTACAATTGGAACTCGACCAGCTGGGAAACTTCAGGAAGTGTTTCAGGCCAGTAAGACGTCGAGAGCCACACCAATTAAACACACCAATTAAGAACACACAGACTCAATCTATTTGTAATTGATTTTATTACATATTACAAATTGGCGCACAACTTCAGGGGCTTTAATTAGCGATTGGAAGGCCAATACATTCTGCCCAATCACTAGTTGGAGCTAGGCAACAGCTACAAAGCCAGAGAATTTCAAGGGAAAATGCAACGACGTGCAACATCTAAGAAACGGGCGGCGGAGGCCGAAAAAGAATTAGAAATTGAAATGGACAATAAAGAGGCGACACCAGTGGAGGTGGAAGAGTCATTACCCCCCGGTGTTGTCCAAACAAACCGAACAACCGGAGATACCCACGCAAACAGGGGAAGTAAATGTCCAGGAAAGACATATAGAAAAATCCAAAGTAACGGAAGAGAGTAAAATGGACAGATTAATGGAAATGTTCATGAAAACAAAAGAAGAAAAGGATAAAGAAAGGAAGGAAGACAAATTAGCATTAAATAAGAAATTTGAAGAGTTGAAGGGAGACAACCAGTCCTTGAAAGAAGATATCAAATCCAGCAAGGAAGAAACAAATAAGAAGATAGAAGAAAACAGCAAGAAGATGGAAGAAAACAGCAAGAAGATGAAGAGAGGATGGGAGGAAAGTTAGAAGAATTGAAGAAGGATAATCAATCCACAAAAGAAGAGTTGACTGGTATGAACAAGAACATAGAAGATTTGAAGGAAGACAACCAATCGTTCAAGGAAGAATTCAAATCGACTAAAGAAGAATTGATTAATAAAATTGAAAATACTAATCAGAAAATCGATGAAACCAGGAAGAAGATAGAGAAGAACAACCGACAATTGAAGGAAGAGTTGAAAGAAGATAACAGGAAGTTGGAAGAGAAGATGGGGGAGAAATTGGAAGAATTGAGAGAGGACAATCAAATTTTGAGAGAAGAATTAAGAGAGGTCAATCAGGAGAATTTGGACAAACTGGACGAAAGAATGGAATTGTTGCGAGAAGAACTGAATAAGGAAATCAATGTTAACAAGAAAGCGATGAATAAGAAGATGGAAGAAGAAAATATAATGGTCAATCGACAGATTCGAGAGATTGATGGAAAGTGCAACCAGACCGAAAAGGAGGTGAATGAGTTTAAAGAAGTGGTGAACATCAAGTTCACAAATATCGAAGAACATAGTCGTAGGAAGGTAGAAGAACAGAGGAAGGAAAATCAAGAAGAATTCGGAAAAGTACGCAACCAAGTCACAGAACGATGTAATGATATACAAGAGACCATGGCCAATATCACCGGTCAGGTGCGACAAAGCCGAGAGGAGATGGAAGCGATAAGAAACAGACCGACTCATTTCACCGGATTGCCTGTCAACGAAAGCCGAGAGTGGCTCAACTTCCGGCAATACAAACGCAAGCCGATGGAGTTCTTGGCTAGGGTAGAAGAATATTTGACCAAGCATAAAATTACTCAATGGAGCCATAGCAGGGAGATATTCGATGAGTCTTTCCGAGAAATAACAGATAATTGGTGGATGGCCAACCGGAGTGAAATTCCTGACTACCAACAGTTCCGGAAAATGTTTAAGACAAAATACTGGTCTGAGACCACCCAGAACTTGATCCGTGACAATATTTGTAATGGAAGATACAGGGCACAATTAGGTAGCAGTATGACGGCATATTTCTTGGGGAAGGTGTGCATGGCAAAACACCTCGAACCGGCAATACCAGAAGAATGTTTAGTGAACAAGATATCGTATCACTATGATGAGGACATTATCAGGGCCCGGAGAGGCAGCCAGATCAAGACGATCCAGGCGATGACCGAGTTATTAGAGGGATACGAAAACGAGGAGTATTATCGGCAGAGCAGGAAGAGAAATGAGAGACCAGAAGCAAGGCCGACTACCTACCCCAATAACGGCAATAACCATACAAGTAACCGGAACCAACCCAGTAATTACGACGGCCCTAACAACCCGCCGCGTAATAACCAGTTTAACGGTAATTTTAACGGCGTGAGGAATAACAACCCTTATCCAAATAATAGAAACAATTTTTACCAACATAATAATGTCCCATACAGTCAGAGAAATCCATATCCCAACAATAATGGTGACAGACCTTACCCACCTAACCGAAATTACTATCATAATAATTTTAGTAATAACAATAATAGCAATAATAATAACCGAGTGTCGCGCCCTAGGGTAAATTTTATAAGAGCAGAAGATCGCGGACCCAGGAGATATTATCAACCGAGGAGGAGCAGCTTCCACGGCGCCGACCGAAGATGGAGGAGTGCGGAACGAGACGGCCCAAGACACGAACAGGGAAGACGAAGTACAAGCCTGGAGGATCTTGGCCGACAACAGAACAGGGCGTTAAACCTCAACCAGGGTACAGAACGTCAGGAAACAAACCAGAGTTTCCCGAACGATGCCTCGGTCAATAATAACATGAACAATGACCAAAATACTTTAAACGAGAGGAGGCAGTAATCAACAACAATGACCCATTACTGCTTATACTTCCTGGGTTATAAAAGGATGAATTGCGACAAGCAAACCAGCATAAAAACATCACTATTATAAGTAACCACTATCTGAAAGACATACGAACTGAACTTTTGGAAGAGAACGAGAAGAGTCTCAGCAACAGTAATAATGAGATAATTTATATAACAGCGGAGGTGGAAGGAGTTCCCGCTAAAATAATGATAGACACAGGCGCTAATATTTCAATAATAAACTCCAATGAATTGGAGAGAATACAGAGTACATGTGGAAAAACTTTGCCAATGTTACCAGTCAACAACATTGTGTTAATAGGTGCAACTGGCCGCCAGAATAAAACCATTAGGAAGCAAGTTTCCTTAAGTGTCGTTAGCCGAGATATAGCTTTAGACATGGAATTTTTAATCGCCACCGGATTACCATTTGACATCTTAGTCGGTTGCGATATTCTTCGTAGATATTCGGCAGTAATCGATCTTAATTTAAATAAAGTATCACTTTTCCCAGACAAAGTAACATGGACCGCAGATCTGGTAGGAAGCACAACTATACTTCCCAGCCCTATACATCAACAACTTCGTAAAATAAATATTATTAGAAACAGCCCTCTTTCTAAACCCATAATATACAACCATGGTGGAGAGGATTTATGGTCAGTTAAAATCCAAGAAATACGGAATTTCCAGTGCGGAAGCGATAACAAGAAAATACCAACACATCTGGCTGATCGTCTAATCGCTATATATGAGAAATACAAGGCGGTGTTTTCTGATGAACCAGGGAAGGTAAAAAACTACCAGTGCCAACTTCGATTTAAAGAAAACGTAGAGTTTAACCGGAGGTCATATCCAATAGCGCAGTCGCTCAAAGAAGCCGTGAGAACAGAGATAAACAAGATGATAGAAAATGACATAATTGAGATTAGTCAATCACCTTACACTAGTCCAATTTTTGCTGTTCCGAAGAAAGACGGACAAGTCCGGCTCTGTTTAGATGCGCGCGAGTTGAACAAGACGATAGTGAATGACAGAACCTCTCCCGGTGAAATAGAAGAGATCTTAAAACGTTTTCATGGTACTAAATTTATTAGCACCTGGGATACGGTCTGTGGTTATTGGCAAGTAGAGCTGCATCCACAAAGCCGCCAGTACGTAGCGTTCATTTTCGAAGGGCGCAATTACCAGTTCAAGAGACTGCCCTTCGGACTTGTCAATTCTGTCGCCATATTTGTGGCATGCATGGACCAGATTTTGGGACAAGAAGCGCTCCAATTTACCACCGTCTATGTTGACGATTTACTCATCACATCCGGAACCTGGGAGGAGCACTGGTACAGAGTGGAATTTGTACTAAACAAACTAGCGCAGAACAACATAACACTGAAGTTGGAGAAATCCAAGTTCATAGCGCGCGAGGTACAATTCTTGGGTTTCAACCTAGACGACAGAGGTATTACCCCATCAGCAGAGAAAGTGGAGGCAATTCAGAGGTTCCCGCAACCAAGAAACAGGAAACAATTGCAATCTTTCCTCGGACTCTGTAACTATTACAGGAAGTTTCAGAGCTGATATTCCGAGTTGACCGCCAAGTTTCAACCACAGTTATCTGCTAAGAACAAATGGACTTGGGGTGAAGATCAAGATCTTACTTTCCGCTTGATAAAAGAGAAGTTTCTGGAGAGTGTTATACTTCGTCACCCAGATTTTAAGAAACCATTCTTTTTAAACTGTGACGCTAGCGACCTAAGCTTAGGAACGACTTTATACCAGGAAGATGAGGAGGGACAACATCTGGTAATAAGCTTCGCTAGTCGCACACTGAACCAGTGCGAAAAGAACTACAGTGTGACAGAAAAGGAATTGTTGAGCGTGGTGTTCGCATGCAGCAAGTTCCGGACGTACATTCTCGGATATCAAGTCACGGTACGAACTGATCATAAATCCATCTCGTTCCTTCGTAGGTGCAAGTTGAGTCACGGCCGATTGGCTAGGTGGGTACTCGCCCTACAAGAATATGACCTGAAATGGGAATACATTCCAGGAAAGAAGAACGTGGTAGCGGATGTGTTGTCATGTATAAATCTGGATGATCAGACTTTCGAGGGGGAGAAGGAGAGCTTGGAAAAAATTTATAACATATTCAAGACCAGAGCCGATCTACAAGCTTTGCTAATAAATATTCGAATCCATCAGCAGTCTGATCCTAAGCTGAAAAACATTGTGAGTCGTTTGGAAGCCAATGATGAAACCATTTCTAAATATTACCACCTTAACAAGGGAATTTTATTCATAAAAACCGCTTTGGACGATGAGACATGGAAGGTGATAATCCCACACCAAATCGAAAAGGAGGTCATCATCGATTACCATGTCAGGTATGGTCACATGGGAGCATTAAAAGTGATACAGGCTCTAGAAGAAAGCTGTAAGATCAAGAATATCAACCGCAAGGTGAGAACGTACATCAAGTCCTGTAAGATCTGCCAATGTGCAAAAATAAACAATGAAAAGACAGAGGGTATCATGATACCGATAACTTCCAACGCAAAACTGGAAAAAGTGTTTTTGGATATCTGCGGGCCATTTCCCCGTAGCGGTGGTCGACACAGACATAAATACTTGGTAATCATAATGGATCACTACACCAAGTATATAAAGCTATATCCGGTTAATCGGGCAACAACAGCAAAGGTTTTGGCGATGATTATCGATTTGTATATCCCAGAGATCGGTAGACCATCTTCCATTATTACCAACCATGGTACACAATTTAAGGGGAGGAGATGGCGAGATACTTTATTAGCACTTGGGATCAAAACTTATAAGACGTCAGTCTACCACCCAAGTAGCAATCCGGCTGAGAGAGTACTGAGAGAATTGGGTAGGATATTGCGCACGTACTGTCACAACCAACAGAAAAAGTGGCAAGAGTACCTAGCAGCGACAGAAACATTCCTAAATTACGCCCACCATCCAGCTATAGGAATTCCACCATACTCAGCCATGTATGAGAAGCCGACTCCCCGAGACATTGAACAAATCATTGAATTTCCAACAAACAATAATAGGAAATTCAACCAGTTGAAGTTTTACAAAAAGGTAGCAGAAGATCAGGAAAAACGGCAAGCTAAATACCAGAAGGCAATAGGGCGTATTGTAACATATAAAGAGGGTGAAAAAGTCCTCCTAAAAAATAGAGAGCTGCCTAGCACCTTAGAAGGCATAACCAACAAATTATTATTACTTTACACTGGACCATATGTCGTGGTAAATGATAAGCATAACAATACATATGAGTTGAGGGAAATCGTTTCAGGAAAAATCAAAGGAGTGTACAATCAAGCTTCTATGAAGAAATATTATGAAGAATGAGTTGGGAGTTTTGAATTGAACTTAATATTTATAAAAATTTAAAATTGAGTAAGTACATCTTACTACAACCTGATAATTTGGAACAAAACTTTATGGAAGAAAGAGAAAAAGAGAGAATTTTGAATTTTGAACTTATTATTTATAAAAATTTAAAATTGAGTAAGTACATCTTACTACAACCTGATAATTTGGAACAAAACTTTATGGAAGAAAGAGAAAAAGAGAGAATTTTGAACTTATTATTAAAAATTTAAAATTAAGTAAGCACAGCTTACTACCACTGAATTATGAGAAAAACATTTTGGAAGAATTAAGAAGAAAGGAATTTTGAATTTAATATACAAAAAATTTAAAAAAATGAAGTAAGACCAACTTACTATAACTAAGTTTGTGAGAAAACTTTATGGTAAATAATTAAGAAGAATTTGAATTGGGAGAAATACCGAAACATTCAGAAATAATAGTAAGATCACATTACTATAAACAATTCTATACCAGACTTTTTGACAGTCAACGCAAAAAACTGGCAATACAGCTGGGACAGTTTATTACGTCTATGTTGTATTACTCCGAATCTAAATAAAATCTCAATGGACCTCGTTGAGCACTGGTTGTGAAAGTACTATAATCTGTGGATGTACCAATCAATGACAACCGTCTTCTTACTTTGCATTTTGCTGATAATCAGACAATTTAGTCCAAGATGAAATGGATTAGACTACAATAGATGACTAGAAGAGAAAACTACAAGAGACCTATGACAACTGGGCTATAACTATAAATAAAGAGAACAAGGTAATAATCTGTGGACAGTATCAGGATTTGGATTTAGGGTCTCCATTAAAAAAATTTATAAAAAGGTTTCAGTATTTAGGCGTTAACATTTCTGCCAATGAAGAGAAACAAACATTTTTGGCAAAAACAAAGAGCACAGTAAGACATTGCATGGCATGTTGTGGAGTGGAAAGGGGTCGTCTTCTAGGCAGCGACTGAAATAAAATGCTTGTATCACCGTCAACACCTTTATCAAAAAATTATAAAAAATAATTTTTCACAAAAAACACAGAAAATACAATTTTGATTCACAACTGTGGCAGCAATTATTAACACAATCGTAATTTATACAAACAAAAAGATAGCACAGAAACATAATATTGATCCACAAATGCGGTATCAAACACATGCACTAATTCTGTAACTCACTTAACCAAATTTTCAATAAAGACTGACTGGTTTCTCCATTTACTACCACCTTATATAAGTTGGTAATAACATCATTCAGCAGCCTTTGTAACTTACTAGGTAAGTCAAGAAAATTCTTGGCGCTTTCTGGAATCTCATAGAACAAACTATGTTTAACTATCAATATAAAGTACATTTATACAGAACATTCTAGTGTATTCTACAAATAGTGTCTTTTAATATACATAAGTTAAACATAAATTGTTCATACTGTAAATACACGTTAGTACGTACTTAACCTACTTGAGTAACATAACCTAAGTACTACTCTAAATAGTTTTTATAATATCAATTGCAATATTACTTAATATATTGTAATATATACAATTACAAATATACAATGATATTGTTGTTCTAATCACAAGATTAGTTTCCTTAAAGCCCCACTGTTGGGCTAGCCAATTTGTAATATATTTTACAAGTTTGAATAATATATAATTAGTAGATAGATTTTATAATTATTAAGTTGATTTTATAATAACTGAAATCCCACTAGTGATCTTGCCAATTGGTAATTATTCCCAATTACAAAGAATAAATTAAATATAAATAATGTATGATAATAAAGTGTGATTTGTTGATAATAAAAATTCTTGTAAGTTATAAAATTTTACTTATATATTTTTTTTGTTTAATTAATTAATTCAATTAATAAATAAATAATTAATTAATTGTGTGTGTGTTTTAATTACTTCCAATTAAATAGGTATGAATTTGTAGTTCGAAACTATTTGTTTCTTTTAATAATTTAATTGTGTAGTTAGATCTGTTGATTCTCTCTGCTGGCTTTGCTCTTCTTCTTCCTCTCAAATATTTATTTTATCACTGTAAGTTATTCTTTTAGAAGAAATAATAGCTAACATTCACTATACAAATAAATACAAACTCTTATAACTGAATAATGATGTTCATTTATTGACATTTAAAATTATGCGCCATTCAGGCTGCGCATGGCCCAGGCATTGGTTGATATCTGCTCAAGTCGGTAGCGAACAAGATTGACAAAATATATTTTTACAAGATTAATTAATTAGGATTATTTTAGCGAGTCGAAATGGTCAGAGAAGGCAAGGAACAAGATACAATTCTTACAGATATTTTTAAAATAAATTATTACGGCTGAAAAAACAATATTATTATGTAACTTGTCAATTATGAAAAGTAATATCGAACCATTCGTCGAAATGACGTCACTGACTTCAAGCAGGCTGTGAACTTGGCTCGTTCGGAAATAAAGTATGGCCGCCGTCACCTCGACTTCTCTGCTATGCACTGCTGAAACTGGTTGAGCTTCTCCCACAGAAATAAATGAGTATTCCCTTCTCTGCGAAGTTGGATTTGTCCTGGAATGTAGTGTAGAGTGTTCTCTCTTCTCCTGCGATGTCGTTTCGGGATGGTTTACTGGTTAAGTGTCCAGTGTTCAAAGGTGTGTATTTGTGTTCTGCTAATACGGTTTAAAATCTTCTCAAAATGGCCGTTGATTTCTTGTGCTCATGTTAGATAGTGTTATTACGGTTGTTCTGAATTAGTTAGGTGTTAATTATTATCTGTTAGTGTTATTTTTATTTTTAGTTAACCTCTGTTACACTTTTCGAAGCTACACTCACGGTTTTGCACAAAATTATACTTTTTCGGTCTTCTGTTAGTAAATTCTCAACTGGTCATATTAACGATTAACAATAGACTAAACTCTGAACGTCGTCGTTTTAGGGTAATTTGTGATATGTCTTTTTCCTCTTTCCATTGTTTATTTATAAAAGTACATGTCTTAGATTTGGTTCATCATCTAAATATACCTAATAGGTTTTTTATTTATTACTGTATTTCATTTATTTCTTAATTTTACAAAAATCTAATTATTCAGCAATATTGATTAATTAATTTTACATAATTGGATATATAGCTGGGTTTGTTTCAAGTTCATTTAAGCCTAAAAATTACAATTTTTTTATAATTATTGTAGGCCTCATATTTTGTACAAATTTAGTGTTTAAATGGTTTATAAGTGTTTTTTCTGATAATATTTCCATGGAATAATCTTAATAACTCCGTGATTATCTTTGTTGTTCATAATTTTGTTGTTATAACACTTCAATATTGATTAATTTACTGTTTAGTCTGATTCGATTACCATTATAGGCCTAGTATTATTTATTTCCAAAAGAAGTTAATTTTCTTTCCTTTGTCATTCCATTCGTTATTAATGTATCTGTACTAATTACATTTTCAATTTCTGTGTTGTATGGACTGAATTCAATCCCCTATTATGTAGTTTGATTCTCTGATAGATAGTTTTGGTTTACATTACTGGTCTGTTTTTTCTAGAGTGGTGTATTAGCTAATCTGCTTTGTACCTTTCATATGGTTTACAGTTTTAAATAAAATTATAACATTCCTATTTCCTACTTGCCTCTCTGCCTTACAAACTTGAAAATTAGTTAACATGATTTTAAATACAACAAAACATCTTATTATCTACTATTTTTCCTATATCACCTAATCATAACAAAAATATCTTATGCCTATTATTTTTAACTGTATCATCCAATGATAACAAAATATCTTGTTCTTATCATTTTTAATTATCTTATTTAATTATAACAAAAATATCTTATCCTACTTATTCCCTGGACATAATTTAATTAGAAAATAAAAAACTCTTATTACTAGTAATACTGTCAGTCATTAACTGTCTTTTGTATTTATGTCTCTTTTGGTATTAACTCAACTGTGATTAAAAACATCTTATGACTATTATCACCTTATATCTAACATATTATTTGATTAACAATAAATAACAAACATTTTATTATTGGTTATACCCTCAGTTGTGAACTGTCCTTTGGTATTTATTGTCCTTGTCACAATTTACTTATCTGTAATTAAAAAAAAACATTTTATGGGTAATATTATTTCTTATATCTAATTTTTAAAAAAAACTCTTATCACTAACAATGTTGTCAGCCCTTTTAAATAATTTTTATTTCCTACACTATTTTTTATTACAGTGTGTCACTGGTTATTCTCTACACTCACTGTAGTCTCTAACTTTTATTGTATTTCTTATGGTATTTCACCTTATATTTCTTACACTAATGGTAGTCTTTTGTTTTTACACTATGGTAGTTTTTGGTTTGTTTCTACACTATTGGTAGTCTTTTGGTTGTTACATGTAATACTTATATCTAGTTTACAACTCGGTTTTCATTGGATTGTATCTTGTAACTTGAGTTACGGGGTCTAAATATGTTAGTTTTAAATTTAGTTCAAAGGTATGTATTCCTTTATTAACATTTTTGGAATAGCTCTTCTTATTTCTAGGCTCTTTGTAGGAATCTTGACATATTTTGTCCTTTCTTCGTTATTATATTAGTAAATTTCTTGTCTTGTGGTTTCTCTGCTTCTTGACCTTATAAATTTCCATTATTAATATTGTTTTCACCTTTTTATCTCCTTTTCTAGTCTTTCCTTTTTACTGCTTCCCCAATCTACTGGGTATACTGCTGGTTTATTGGGTTTTTACATAGTAAGTTATTTTGACCAATAGTTTTCTTTGTTATTTTTTATTCTTATTAACATTTTATTGACTTAATGTACAGTTCCTTTTGCTTAATCTTTAAACAATTCATTCTTCTCACTCACTATGGACCTTTTCTTCTTTATTTATGTTGCATTAAGTTAAAATTTTAACGTGATAATTTTGTTATGCTACAATATTCATACTATTACTTTGAGTCTGGGTTAGGGATTCCTTACTCACCCCACAATTATTCTCCCTTAAAACCCACAACCACATTCATGTATAAAATCTCCAAAGTTCATAAGTAATATAACTTTAAAAATCTATTTAGTATTTACATAGATTTAGATTTACATATTCTATATGTAGACTTTAAACAAGCTTCTGATAGCATGAACAGGAATGAAATGGTAATGATCTCTACGTTCTGGGTATAGCATCAAAATATGTGAAACTGACAGAACTTTGGCAGGCTCTAAAGCTGGAACAAGAGTTAACAGAGAGCTAACTGCTACCTTCGATATAAATGCTGGGGTATGGAAAGAGAATGCTATATCCACTATATTGTTTAATCTCGTTTCAGAAGCAGCCATTCAAAAGTTAGTTACAGGTGAGTAGGCTACATAGAAGTTAAAACAACACACGTGTGCATCTATACTGATGATATAGCTACTATCAGCCAAAATAAAATAGGATTAGAGGAAAATTTTGTTAAAATAGATAGTGAGATGCAAAACAGGGGACTGAAAAAAATGATTATAAAACTAACTACAGTGGATTCTGCTTTATCGGGACACATCGAGATAATATCAAGTTGGCCCAATTAGGCAGCTGGCCCTATTATCTGAAATTTCTATAAAACAAACAAATAAGCCTTATGAACCGAAATTTTTTAATAACAGAAACCCAAACTTAAATCTTAACTACAGTGAATACCACAATTACAAATTTGTTACTAACCAAGTACATCTAAGGAAGTACAGTAATAAATATAAATGATACTATAATTACAGCATAAGGAAATAGCACGAATAGGCCTATTTTTAAGAAAATTATATAACATACCTGCGATAAGTGTTTAAAATAAAATTCATCCAGGTGTTGGCGTTTTGTTCTTTAATGACTGAAGCTCTAAAAAGTTTGAACAAACTTCCAATTATTGCATAGGGCTGTTTTCATTGCCTTCTTGAATAAAATATCGCTGAAGTCCAGCTATGAACTTTTCATATCCTGCATTGTTACTTGCTGAATTTCTGGTTCATCTTCATCGTCATTTTCATCTACTACATTTAAGCTGCTTAAGGCAATCATTTCTAATATGGTATTGCCGCATTCTCTGTTTTCTTTAAAACATTCTATAGTTTCACCAACAATTAATAATTAAATACACTCTCACTTGTGAAAAAACTTACTTTTTGTTATATCCTCATACGCATGTTTCGGAGTAGTTTGCTCCTTCACCAGTGAGGTAAACTGCAGAAAGCGACAAGGCGCTGGTAATCTGTAATGGTTTTTTGGGGATTGGTTGTGTGTGGGGGTGTGTGTAGATGGAAGGGGGTTGGCGCGAGATTCTGAATTGTGTCTGTGTCCGTTGTGTATTATTGTGTCGAATAGTGTGTTGGATTTAAATTGTAATTGTTCATTGAGTATGTTGTTTGGTTGTGTTTTGTTGTGTTTGTATATTTCGTATTGTTCTGCGGTGTTGAGTTTGCGACTTTTGGGCATGTAGTGTAAAATTTCAAGATTGTTTTTTATTTAACTAAAAATGTTTTTTATGTTGGTGAACTGTGGTTTTTTGTTTGGATGTGTGTGGCAAATGTGGATTGTAAGTTGTTTTTGGATAGAGCTTTTGTGTGTTCAAAAAATCTGGAGTAAAAAGATCTTCCTGTCTGGCCTATATAGAATTTATTACAATCATTGCAGTTAAATTTATATACGCCTGTTTTGTTGTATATGTCTATGTCTTTGTTTGTGTTGTTAATGCGTCTCTTGATGGTATTGTTAGTTCTGTATGCTATTTTGTAATTGTGTTTTCTGAATGTGTTGGCAATTTTGTGTGTGTTAGAGTTGTATTATGTGAGTGTGATGTATTTGTTTTGTTGTGTGTTATTTGTATTTTGTGTTGTTTCGTTGTTTTTTTATAGGATTTTTCTATGTAATTTGTTTATTAATTCAGGATTGTATCCGTTTTTTATTGCTATGTATTTTATTGTGTTTAAGTTGCAATAAATCCTTCCATCTACACACACCCCCACACACAACCAATCCCCCAAAAACCGTTACAGATTACCAAATCCTTGACGCTTTCTGCAGTTTACCTCACTGATGAAAGAGCAAACTACTCCGAAACGTGCGTATCAGGATATAACAAAAAGTAAGTTTTTTCACAAGTGAAAGTATATTTAATTATTAATTGTTAAAGTGCTGTGAAAGAAGTGATGATCAGTCAAAATAATATTTTCATCAGTCTGGATTAATTCTTCTTGATTTTTAACTTGTAATAAGCAGCTTACGTCTTCTTCCACAACTGTTGTCTCTGGCAGCAGAAGACTCGGTTGCTGACCGACAGAAAACCACAGTGGGCAAAGCAATTTTTAATTGTAGCTACACTTGCTTTTTGCCAACTGTCTGCTACACACTACGTTGTTTGAAGTAATGTGACTCGCACTAACTTCTGTAGCTGTGTAGGAAAAATTTTAAATTATCTTGTTGTTGCATCCTCTTCGTTCACTTTATTAATTTAATAATATATATAAAACTTTCACTAATGAACTTACTGTTGTCACTTCCCAAACGTTTCGAGATGTTGTTTCTCTTCTTCAGTGATCAGTGGGTGTAATACTGACTGTCGATTACAGAATAATCGTTACGGAAAAATGGTGTGTATGGTGGGGGTTGATGGTGGAAAGGGATTGGCGCTGAGGTTTGAATTGTGTGTGTGGATCAGTGTGTCGAATAGTGTATGTGATTTATAATGTATTTGTTCATTTAATATGTTGTTTGGTTGTAGTGTGTGATATCTGTATATTTCAAATTGTTCAGCTGTGTTTAGTTTTCTACTTTTAGGTAAGTAGTGTAATATTTCCATGTTGTGTTCTATGTTTGTGTAACTGTGGTTTTCGTTATATAAATGTGTGGCGAATGTGGAATGTATGTAGTTTGTGGTGAGGGCTTTTAAATGTTCAGAAAATCTGGAAGAAAAAGATCTTCCCGTCTGGCCGATGTAGAATTGTTGGCAATCATTACAATTTAATTTATAAACCCCTGTTTTGCTGTATGTGTCAATGTCTTTGTTAGTATTATTTATGTGTTTTCTAATGGTGTTGTTGGTTCTGTAGGCTACTTTATAATTGTGTTTCCTGAATGTGTTTGCAATTTTATGTGTATTGGAATTGTAGTATGTAAGTGTTATGTATTTACTGGGTTGTGTGCTGTTGGTCAGATGTGTTTTACTTTTTGTGTTGAGGATTCGTTTGTGTAGTTTATTTATTAATTCGGGGTTGTATCCATTTTTGACTGCTATGTATTTAATTGTGTTTAATTCATCTTGGTAGTCATGTGTGTTTAGGGGTATTGAAGTGAGCCTATGGAGCATGTAGTTGAAAGCTGCATGTTTGTGTTGAGTTGGGTGGTTGGATGTGTTGTGTATGACCATGTCTGATGTGGTGGGTTTTCTGTATATTTTGTATGTGTGTGTGTTGTTTGTTTTGGTGATTGTAAGGTCTAAAAAGTTTATGCTGAATTCTATTTCAAGTGTGAATTTTAATTTATGGTGTATAGTGTTAATGTATTTGTGGAAATTTTCTATTTGTCTTTTGTTGCCGTTGTAAAGGAGTAAAATGTCGTCAACATACCTGTGCCAATATATTATTTTATCGGTGTATTTGTTGTTGTTCAGTATGTGTTTCTGTTCTATGGTGTGTATAAATATTTCTGCTACTATACCTGATATAGGGGAGCTCATGGGTAGTCCATCTGTTTGTGTGTAATACATGCTATTGTGTGCGAAATAATTTTGATCTGTGATAATTTTAGTTAGATGGATGATCTCTTTTATGTGTGTTTCAGGTGTGTTATTTCTTTGTAGTAATTGTTCTAATGTAATTATGGTTTCTTTTATGGGAACATTGGTGTATAGGTTTGTTATGTCGAATGAAGCAAGTGTGGAATTGTGGGGAATGTGTACATGTTGAGTTTTATTCACTAGATCTAAATTATTTTTGACAGTGGTGTTGTTTGTTAAATTTATGCTATTTCTGATCAATTTATCTAAATGTCTAGCTATTTAGAAGAAGAGAAACAACATCTCGAAACGTTTGGGAAGTGACAACAGTAAGTTCATTAGTGAAAGTTTTATATATATTAAGAAGTTGAAATGTTTTCTTACATTTCGTTGAAAATTTGATTCACTAATTTATACTTGTAAATTGATTAAATATTTTTATTATACCCATGTCAAATTGATGAACCAGGGTTATGATACTAGGTTGTAAAAAATTGTTTTTAAAGTGTCTACACATGGATGTGAAGCACAGCTGTCTATAATTAGAAGAATTTTTCTTTACTTTTTTGTAACTCCGCTTCCAATTTACAAGCCACTCCTGAAAAACTGTTCTTATCATCCAAGCATTTTTCTTAAAATAATAATGAACTGCTAAACTGTTACATTCTGAGCCACTTAAAACAACAAGGCTTAGCCGACTTGTCTATCCTGAGTAACTAATCATTTATCACTACCGGACATATCTGAATGACAGCACAATGGCATGGGGTACATCGATGTTTTTGAGGCTGATAATTGTGTACGTTCATAACAAAGAGAACCTTTTGGTGGGGCCTGATAAAATAAACCAGTTTCATCAGCATTATATCATATGCTGAAATTTCTGTAGCATTCTGGTTAGTGTATTTTTCTTACAGTTTTCAACACTTCCGACATCAGCACTACCTTTTTTCCCCATGGACTTTCTAAAAATTGAATTCGCATCTTACTTTTCCAGTGAGATAACCAACCATCTGTAAATTAAAACCATCATGGTTTAATTCCTTGACAAATTCTTATGCTTTAATTTTAAGCATTGGATCGCTAACAGACAAACCTTGAACAGTGACAGTGGAGAACTTTTCATTTAAAGCGTCTTTAACAAGTGAATCCTTTCCATCACATTTCCGTTGTTGAGAACACCCTTGAAGTCTTAAAAGCCACTCTTGTCATAATTCTTCTTCATGTAGCAAGACACGGGAAATTGTAGTTTTCAGAACTCTCATTAGTTCTGCTAGTTTTTATTGACTAGTGTTAGGTAGATAAGTTTTGATCATGTCAAGTAACTCAACTCTTTCAGCCAAAGTCATGTCACTCTGTGGCAAATTCATAGTTTAAAACAAAAAATTCTAGGTCAAAACATTTGCAAGACAAACTGACAACTAAAACGAAAAAAGTCACTGCCCTCTGATGAGCGTAACATTAAGAAAGTGAGGCAGAATATGCTTACCCAAAATGATGAGCTATACAGAAATGTGTTGCATCAGTGACCTGTGTTGAAAACATTAGGTAGTCGAAGAGAATGAAACAAAGAGACTGAACAGCCCATTACTAGAGATAACAGTCCTATAGGGCCTCAGTAATGCCCATTTATGGTATGTCACCAAGGGCAAACACAGAAACTCCGAAACCGAACACATGTCGTCAGGTTACTGTTAACAATGTACTGTACTGTTATGTTTGCCACCCTCACTAATCTACTCATGTAAATTATGTACTAACAAAGAAAAAATATGGCTCATTACTTCTGTTTAATCAGAGAAAAACTGAGCAATTACTGGACGCATTAAGCAAAGCTACTTTCTATGAGTAACCCTGTTTTGTTTTTGTATTTTGAATATTGGCCCAATAAAGCAGCTGGCCCCATTAGCCGGAACACACTGTATACTGAAGTCTGAAGAACTGCGACAAACAACAATGCTAACAGATGGAAATTATACATTTGAACATGTTCATCAGTTTTCTTATTTACGGTCACATTGCACAGACTAACTCTTGTAGTAATGAAATAAAGTCTCATATCGTAAAGTGGAAATAGGTGTTGTTACTCTCATAAAAAGTTGCTCAAATCCACGATAATAAGCAACCACCTAAAGCTAAACAAATATAGAATTCTTGGATTTCGTTGTCCATGACGTGTCCGTTACTTAACTAAATATCACTATAGTATTGACGACTCGGAACACTAAGTTTTTTATAAGTAAAAACGGAAAGTTTTACCTTACAGCCTAAACCGGCTTTCACCTTTAGAAGGCTTCATCAGAGGCTGCCATAGGTAGCGGACAATGCTACCTATGGCAGCCTCTGATGAAGCCTTCTAAAGGTGAAAGCCGGTTTAGGCTGTAAGGTAAAACTTTATGTTTTTACTTATAAAAAACTTAGTGTTCCGAGTCGTCAATACTATAGTGATATTCAAATATAGAAATCTTATTTGACCAGTAATGACATGTGAATGCAAGGCCTGGACATTAACTAATGTAGATGAACAGCAGTTTAGAATATTTGAGCATAAAATCTTGAAAAAGGTCTTTGTGCAAATTGAAGATGGGTCCTGGAGAATACAAATGTACTATGAACTGGATCAATTAATACATGATGCTGACACAGTCCAGCCATAGCCATACAGTCCATCAAGAGTAGAAGATTAGAATAGGTGGAACATGTAAGACAGATGAATGACAGCAGAACAACTAAAAGAATCACACTTGAAACCAAAAGGCAATAGAATTAGAGGAAGACCTAAGAGAAGATGGACAGATGATGTAGAGGATGATTTGAGAAGTATGAATGTGAGAGGTTGGAGAGGACAGAATGGAAGTAAATCACTGGGTTGTGATGCCAGAAGAAGAAGAAGTTCTTACATATCCAAGACCTTTTGTCTTGCATGAATAGAAAGACAGCCTACTAAAAAAACTTGCATTAATAACAATGGCAGAACTTTTGGAGAGTTTGTCAGGTTAAATAAATTACACTGAAAACGCCTTATTTTTGTCATAAAGACACAAGATATGTTTCACTTTTATTTCAATAATATATTGGCATAGCTGAAATACAGATTGATTCTATAACACCCTAGTTTTGTCAAATGAAAAATTTGCCAAGTTGTTCCCAGATATTGAAGTTTTCAGAGCATCTGCCATTGGATCGGACCACTACTTGGAATGAAAAATTATCACTTTACGTGTGTCAGTATAAGCAGGGCCGGACCTACAATTATTATTAGGGGGGGCAAGCTTTGCTGTTGGCGCCGTCCCCGAGGGTACCCGATTTACCAAAAGGTCTAATGCTACATGAGGTTGAAAAAAAACCAGATTAGAGATTACAGTATTATTTTAATTAAATAGTAATTCTTTTTCATAACACATATTACACTAGTATTCAAAAAGTACCATAAATGAATAAGAAATAATTATAAAGAAAGGTTTGAGTATTTTTATAATTATAACGCATATACAGTTTTTAAAGTTTAATGGAAAAGAACAATAAAGTAAAAACATACTATTCAATATATTAATTAAACTCTTATCTTTCGAGCCTTCTTTGCTGCAAATGTGTTAATTATATGATCAAAAGAAATCGAAGAAGCCCTTTGATGCTCAATGGAAATAATGCTCAAGTTAGTAAGTCTTTGCTGTTTCATAGCATTTCTCAAATAGGTTTTTATAAGCTTCAATTTGCTGAAACTTCTTTCTCCAGTTGCTACAGACATGGAAGTGTTACAAAGATTTTTAGAGTAACATGTATATTTGGATACCCCTCTTCCAGCTTGCTTTCATACAATATTTTGAGCATAGTTGCTGCTGTTGCATCTTCCAATCCATCTTCCGTGGTTAGAGCGTGAAACTTAAAACTCTCTATTTCATTTAAAAGTTCTTCTTCATTTAAATCATTTGCATAGGTTCTAGCTAACTCTCTAGCCTTACTTTTTAAAGTATCAACATCTAGTTTTTTAATTTGATCCCCACACAACAAACTAAACTTGTCAGCAATCATTTTCAGTTCATCATACCTGTTGGTTAGCTCACTAATAATTCTATCACAAATTTGAAAAAGTGATTTTTTGAACAGTTCTTCTGCCATGAGATTTGATGCATCATCTTCACATGTTTCCCCTGGCATTTTCTTTTTTTCCTCTTCCTTGTTTCTTTGTATTCTGTTGTTATGCCAATATTATTTGATAAGAATTTTGCCTCATCAATTGCCTCTGAAACAGTTAACTCCCTAGTCGAAGATAATAAATTTAGAAGACCATGTATGATTTTTGCAGCCTTGTCTACTGTTGCATCTTCTCTTTGTAAAAACTTGTTAACTCGATCAATTTTCTTGAGAATTGTATACCAAAAACATGTCATGACAACACATTCGAAATTTTTCAAATTGCAGATTAGAGATTTGGCTTCAGATCTTGTTTCTGGAGATGAGAATTCATGAGTGTTCAGTTCTTCAAGAGCATAGAGCACTTTGTCCATATGTTTATATATAACCTCCACGGATTCAAGCCTTGCTGACCATCTTGTTTTGCTTTCTGATTTTAAACTAAGAGGTACATGTTTTTTTAATACTTCCCACCTTGATGTTGAACCATAAAAGTAGTTGTAAAGACTGTTTACAATACCAAAATATGATTGGGCTTCAACACATGCCTCTGCTGAATGGACTCCAACTAAATTTAAGGAGTGGGCTGAGCATGGAACAAAATAGGCCAGTTTGTTCTCTTGGACTATCCTTGATTGTACTCCCTTGTATTTCCCAGCCATATTTGCTCCGTTGTCATATGACTGGCCTCTGCAATATTTCAAATCTAGACCATCTTGTTTGAGCTTTTCAGCGATACTTTCAAAAAGACCCTCACCTGTCTTTTCACTCACAGTGAAAAAATCCAAAAAACTTTCACAAATCTCAGGCCCTTCCTCATTAAATTTAATGTATCGAATAACTTCAGTCATCTGTTCATTTTTACTCACATCAGGAGTACAATCGAAAATCAAAGAAAAATATTTAGCTGCTTTAATGTCTTTAATAATGTCTTCCCTAATTTGATGTGCAATGAGATCAAGAAACTCGTCTTGTACTTTGTGAGAAAAATAACTGAGCTGCCCTTTCTTGTGGCGATCAATATGTTGGTACAAGTTTTCGTTGTAGTGGGAAATTAAATCTATAGTGTTGAGAAACTTGCCACTATCTGGATCTGCAAAGTAACACGTTTCATTCGTCCCCCTAAACGAACTACCCTGTTTTGCCAAAAATAAGATAGCATCTACTATACAGCGTAGCACTTCCCTCCAATGGGATTCCTCTTTTTTTATTTGATCTTGCAATTCCCTGTCGATCCCTCCTTTACCAAGGGAAGCTTCTAAGGCCTTCCATGAAACAAACGACATCTTATGACTCTGTGAGTTTTCATGTTCTGGTAACTTTTCATTAAGTTTTCTCCAATTTATGAAGCCCTCCTTTCTTGCTAAGTAAGACCGTTTAGATTCATGGTCTGTGATCACGTGGGAAAAAGCCTACATGGAACACAATACAAGGCATTCATTGTCTCACTGTAAGCCAAATAAGATCTTTTAACCTTTGAACCATTTTTCAAAAGAACCAATCCTTTGTAAGATTTCGGCCCTCCCTACAACTTTTACTCAAGTCAGGATCATGATATTCTTTTTCATACTTATTTTGTGTTATGTAACATCTTTGATTATCACTAAGTCTAGCTGGCCAAGTTCCAGGATCATTAAAATTGAAATTATACTCACATTCAGTTTCCTCATTATTAGGCCTTTTCCACTTTACACCAGGTAATGTTTCTTGAAGTGACATTGAAGTGTCAGTAGCATGGGACGTACTTGGTTTTTCACAAAATAAGTCATTTTTATTCTTTTCCTCTGCACAAAATTCCATGAAGTCTTCTTCTCTAACACTGCTCTCATCCTCTTCCAAAGATTCCTTTTGAATGGATGGCTGATCGCTCGTGGCTTCGTCTGCAAGCAACAAACATAATTGTATATATGACTGAATCATTCAATTGTTAAGTATTAGTCCAGACTTATTTTTAAAATTCAAGTATGTAACTATAAATAAACACTAAGTTAATAAAGCATAAGTTTTATGAAAGGTTTATAAGGAGAAAAAAGCTAATGCTTAATAAGCATATAAGATTTTTTTTAATTTTTACTTTAATTAGCAAGACAACCAGCATCAGTAGCCTACTTATAAAGTGTTCCATCATGAAATAAATAATTAGGCGAACTAAATAGTTGTGAATTTAAAACATTATTTTATTTACAAAGGTATTGTCAAGCCAACATTGCATAGCTAATAAATTAATAGCAACATGGAAAGTTAACAGGCCTAGATTTAAACTCTATTTTGCGATACTTCGCCTCTACAAAATTTTTAATTACTTTTCCATCAAAATTTATTCTTTTTGGAACTGAGTTATCATTGAATTGATAATAATAGGCTCCATAAATTACGCAATGACGGGCGAGGAAGGTTACTGCCGCGAAGTGGATGGGTGTTAGCGGAGGAGGGGGCGAGGGGCAGAGTGAGTCAGTAAGTCACATGTACAGGGAGTGAGGAGTATGTCGCCGGCTGCCGCCCGCGGACCTCCCACCCGCTGCACACATCGGCTATCGCTCAATTCGCGTCCACTTTCCTTCCGTTCAGTGTTTGTATCGAGACAAAGAAAAATAAAACATTAAGAACAACTGATAGCCTATTAGAAAGTAAAAACAAAAAACAAAACAGTTTAGTTTTTAAGCAGCTATTATGTCTCTCTTTAATATAAATATTGTTCTCAACAAATAATAACAAATTTTTATTTACCTTTTTCTTGTTCTTGGATATTTTGCAACCATGATGACATCAAACTTGACGACTTCTCGGCCTCTTGTTGTCTTGCTTTCGCTTTCTTTATGTTGAAAGCTCCTGACGCCTTTTTTGACGTATATATAAATTTTTAGTTTTTATAAATACAAACAAACAAGATAGTCACTGTTAGAATATTCAGTCAGTCACTGAAGGTAACCCAACGTCAGCAGACTCATTGCTGACTCAGGCGAGACTGGCGACTGACAGTCAATCAAAACACATAGAGTTACCAACAGCAACTCATACTGCGAGAATATCCCCACCCTGTTTAAGTATTTCTTACTATATTTAGGTAGATGTGGCTATGGACAAATGTAGCTTATTGGGAATTTGCACTAAAAATATATAATTTATTGTTTCTGGAACAATATTGAGTAATTTAAACTTGACACTAAAACTTATATTTTTGGTTATGGAGCAGTTACTAATTTTTATAAATAAATTATTTTTTGGCGCCCCCCAAAACCTGGCGCCCGGGACGCATGCCCCCCCCCCCCCATGGATCCGGCCCTGAGTATAAGCCCACGAATATAAAAGACAAGGTGTAAAGAGGATTTGCCCATCAGGGCATTGTATCAGAACAGATTTGGTGGTTACCTAGTACTAGAGGTATCAGTGATAACACATACCTAAGAGAAACATTAAAACTGTTGAAGGAAAAGCAGCATTTGAAGCTGAAGCATTGAATGTAGGTCACATAGCATAGCATTTGTGAATAGGTCACAAAAGAGAAATTGTTTATAACAGAGAAAAAAGCAACTATACATAAAATGTCTTTTCTACGAGGTGTGTTTGGTAAGTCCATGCAAAAAAATAAAGAAGACAATTTTTTTGAAAAAAATAATTTTTATTTCTCAACATAACCTCCTTTCAAGACTATACACTTAGTCCAACGATGCTCAAGTATTTTGATCCCATCCATATAGTATGATTTATCAGTCTTCAAAATACACAGATGTTTTGGCAATAACTTCATCATTTCGCGTAAATCTCTTACCAGCAAGCCACTTCTTCAAATTTGGAAACAGGTACAATTGTCCGAAGGTGCTAAGTCTGGTGATTAGGGGGGATGCGGAAGAATTTAATAGCGTAATTCACACAATTCTGCTGTCACAATCACAGAAGAATGAGCAGGTGTATTGTGTTGGTGAAAAAGAACCTTTTTTTTCATCAGATGTGGTCGTTTTTTCTTTACTTTCTCGTTTAAATGATCCAGCAGAAATGCGTAATATTGCCCAGTTATCGTTTTACCCTTCTCCAGAAAGTCAATTAAGATTATGCCACTAGCATCCCAAAAGACAGTGGCCATCACCTTACCTGCTGATGGAACGGTTTTTGCTTATTTTTTTAGCAAATTCTCCTATTGCAACCCACTATTTTGACTGTTCCTTGGTTTCAGGTTGGTAGTGATGTATCCAAGTTTTATCAACAGTTATGAAACACCACAACAATTTATTTTTATTGCGTTGAAACAGCTCCAAACCGTCTTTAGAAATGTTTATTTGTTCACGCTTTTGATCGATTGTGAGCAAACACAACAGCCATCTTGCGGACAGATTTCGCATATGTAAATGTCCATGTAAAATATGATGCACCCGTTCATTTGAGATGCCTATTGTCTTAGCAATTTCACGCACTTTCAATCTTCTGTCCTCCATGACCATATTATGGATTTTTTTCAAGATTTTCTGCAGTAGTAACCTCAACAGGCAATCCGGAACATTCAGTGTCATTTGTGCTCATGTGACCACTACAAAATATCGGTATGGAGAACCATACATGACTTCCATATTCTAAGATTTATATTTAAAATCATTTTCGAAATGAAATATTACTATAGAAACTACTTCTTTCTACTTACTGCTTCAGCCTTAACCACAGTACTGTGGTCACTAACGTATACCACCTCACGTTATCGCACTCGATTTTCACTGATGATGGAAGTCGATGGCATTGCCGAAACGTCTGGTTTTGTAGAAAACATTGGACTACGGCCAAATATCCCGGGAAGTAATTTTAACAAAAACTACTTCTTTGTTGCCGATAACGTTGTACACATATATATAAAAAATATGCATAAAATTAATGGCTTGTATAAGTTAATGATTGATCTCCATTAAGTAGTGCTCAAGTTTCCAAAGTTTTAATATTATGATGTCCGTAATTAAAACATCAGAGCAGGTTTAGTGTGTATGAGGGTACACCGTGGACAAAAATGTTCAACATTTCCTATTGAGTGTTGCTTAGAGTAAAGCTGCGAATCTACAGTGTACGTTTCACAGAACAAACACGCGGAAAAGAAGGAGCGCTCCGAAGTCACTCAGCATCTTGCAGAGGGTTCATTCCCTAAAGACGAAAAGTCTGTCTATGAATCGTTCCTCTGTAAACACGTGCAGTTACACTGCCCAGCGATCCACAGGAAGCAAATCGCTATACACGCTGGACACTTTTTCGGCTTGCACGCCTTATGTTGGTATGGGTTTCGGCACTTTCCATTTAAAAAGCGTGCAAAATGTAAGAAAATAAACATGAATGAGGCCAGAAATAACGCGAATTTTGTGTGTGTGTGTGTGTGTGTGTGTTCCCTGCCTTTTTATTGCGGTAGTCATAATAATAAAATGGAAACGTAAACATTACATAACTGAGATATGCTTGCCTGCCACGAACGATATGTTTTCTCTCATACATGATTTTCATTAAAATGAAAAAATTATAATTTTATTGTCTGGCAACAAAATTATTTTATTTTTAACAATTACCATTGTTTGAAAAAGTTTAAATGAATTTTCAAGTACTTTACTGTTGTTAAAACGTAAAAGGTTACAGGTAAACTACCCCTTCCCCTTAACCGATTTTCACCAAAATCAAAAGGCCTTGAGTTCTCTACAATTCAGGGACTTATGCAAAAAATTATTTGATTCTGTTTGAATATGCGGCAGTTATCGTTCGTCATAGAAAAAATTACCCTTGTTAAAACATAAAATGTTGCAGGTAAACTACCCCTTTCCCTTAACCGATCTTCACCAAAAACAATAGGTCGTGAGTACTCTACAAATCAGGGCTGTATGCAAAAAATTATTTGATTCTGTTCGAATATGCGGCTGTTATCGTTTGCCATAGAAAAAAATCTACAGACACACACACAGACACTTTTCGAAAAAACGACTTTTTTCATGTTTTGAGTTTAGTACAATCAGAATCTGCAATAATCTCGAACACGATTTTTTTTGCCATCACCATACTTCCATTTCCTTAAGGAATATGGAAGTAAAATAAGCAAACCATTTGTAAACTGTTCTAGTCGGAGCTGACTCACTATATTTATCCAGCTTGAATTTAGTTTCCTGTGCGGTTTTGCCTGTCAAAAAGTAATGTTTCATCACCACACGAAATTCTCTTTCATCCATTTTTTGCAAATCACAATACTTAATTAAAATATAATTAAATTCAAACAACTGGCAAAAATAGAATTATGAATGTACATGACTGAAACGTGGTGTACGCTCCTAGTGTAGAAAAAAATGGCAGGAAACTAAAAATGGCATCATTTACGTAATACGAGCCCCATCTCTTGACTTTGCACAGACTTATCACACCCCTTATAGTGAAGCAGCATATTACACTATCAGAAAAACAGAAGGCATGGTTAGGTAGACAACCAGGGCTCTTGGGACACATATGTTACTAACATCATAACTGATTTTACATGAAGACAGATTGTAGCATATAAAGTAATAAAACCTCTGCATTTGGAAATAAGAGCTGTTGCAAATATTCAGTCTGTAGATCCTACAGAATGGGTGGAATATTTTACAAAGTATTGGATGATATATTGTTTGAAGAATTCAGTTTCTGGCAGCTATAACAGATAAGCTCCTGAAACGGATAATATAAAGATAGAGCTATTTAAATACTTACTCTAGAAAATTCAATACAGAATGACTTAATTCTATATACTTGTGTTGGAGGAGGATACCGCGGATGGAAGGACATTTAGTGGTACCCAATATTTAAGAACAGGATTAGGGATAACCTTAATAAGTATTTTTAACCCCTTTTTAAGTATACACCCACTGAGTGCTGGATATAAGTTGGTTTCTCTAGTTCTGATTAACTGAATATGACTTACTTCTGAAACTGTTTAAAATATCAAATACATTTCAGAAAAGATAGTCTTGTACACACAACAGTTTTGATTTAAATCCCATTTTTTGAAAACAAAAAAAAAGCAGAAATACAACTGCAGCACATTAATAGCATTATGAGAAAGCATTTGATGCAATTCTGAGAAGTGGACTATGGGAAGTGCTAGAGATTATACTAACACATAGGAGATCCTAAAAACACATATACTACGAGGGCAAGTTCACACCCTACCATATAAACGAATATATAGTGTACTTATATATATTATAATTTATATTTATGTAAATTATAATTTATATAATTTTGAAAACTAAAAAAGTATGGAATTGATTTTCGTATCTAACATTTATTTCACAAAATTTTATTGGCAACTTCAAATACAAAATGGAGACAATATAGAACTAACAATTTTGTTCAGTTTCTATGGGCTAAAATAATGCTCAGTTTAATGGTTGTTTCGCTAACACCCTAACACCCATCTGGTCCCTGATTGTAAATGTTTGTTTAATTGACTGTAATATCATAAGTGTCGATGCTGCTTGACTGGTATAACAGCATACATCAAAGCAGCATCAGTTTTTTAGGCTGTACATGCGTTATGAACAATTTGAATTCGCGTTTAGTCGCTCACACTGCCAGAATTCGTGTGCTTCAATTATGCATGCTGTTGATGGGACTGCAGCCATAGCACGGTAGGGGCTCAAATAATACATGACTTGATACTGTACCTACAATAAAATGCAATACAACTAGTATGCTCCCTGAGCTGCAGAACTCATTCACTATTTTGAATGAAGTCCATTTGTTGTTAGATACATTTTGATATTATCATAAAAATTATTCAAACACTTTCTGCTACAGTCCGTTTCTTGGTGTATTAATATATATTTTATAATGACTTTACCTCAAGATGGTTTCTCCCTATTTGGAACATGTTTCGGGAAGTCTTGTGTTCCCATCTTCAGCCTTCCTGATTTTGAACCTTGTGAGGTATTTGTGTGTTGGCTGGTTGTTGCTTTGGTTTCCTGTTGGTCTCTGGTGCTTTAAATCGGTATTATTGTGTGTGATTGTGGTGTATATTTTAGTATTTTCTATGTTGAGTGCTTTCAAAATTGTGTCACGTTTTGTATTGATTTGTATTTGTTCAGGTATTAGTTTGTTTTGTGTTTGTATATTTGCAGATTTTCTCAAATGTTCATTATGGTCCCTTTGTGTGGTATGTGTTTTATTAGTGTCATATTGGTTATGCCTGGGAATTCATGTCCAGTGTTTATTGCATGTATGGCCAAATTAGATTTATATATTTCTGGTTTTTTGTATGCATTTAGGTGTTCAAAATAACGTTTTTTCAGCTATTTTTTTGTTTGCCCTAATGTAACATTTATTGCAATCTTGGCATTCAATTTTGTATGTACCATTGATTGTATTATTTTTGTTGTGTGTGTTATTTAGTTTTTGTAAATTATTTTTATTAGTTTTGTATGCTATTTTTATATCTGTTTTTAAATAGTTTTTTATTTTATTATTTATGTATATGAATGTGGCCCATTTTTTATTGTTGTTATTATTTCTGTGTTGTTCATTTTGATTAATTCTTAATTGTTCAGTTTTTATTTTATATTTGATTTTATTTTCTATTTTGTTTACAGTATTTTTATTGTATCCATTTTCATAAGCAATTTGGTATATGTCTTTCTTTGTCTGTTTCTTGTTTGTTTAGTGGAATTTTATACATTCTGTTAAATAGTGAATAGAATGCTGCTGTTTTATGTTGTGGTGGGTGGTCAGAATGGTTAGGTATAATGATGTTAGTAGAAGTTGGTTTTCTGTATATTGCATATTGTATGTGGTTGTTGTTTCTTGTGATGGTTATGTCTAAATAGTTGATTTTGTTATGTTTTTCTTTTTCTTCTGTGAATTGTATTTTTGGATGTATGTTACTGATTTGTTTTAATATGTTATCTGCATTTGTGTTTTTGTTATTTGATACATATAGCCCATCATCTACATATCTTATCTATATGCCATTTGGGTCAAATGAATTTATAATATTTTGTATTTTGAATATATTATGAATATCGCAATTACCCTACTAAGTTTTGTTCATATTGTTTGGAATTTGTTTTCAAAATTCCCTTTATTCCGAATTCTAGTTAAATTTTTATAATTTTTCAAATTTTTGATCCCATTTTTGAGCCCTGTGGTCAAAAAATTTGAAATTTCCAAAACTGTACACTATATTTAAATTCTGGTTAAAATTCTCTTTCATCTGATATACCACATGGAATATGCGATTTTACACAATTTTCACCCAGCATCCCAAAATTTTGAAATTTCCAAAAATTAAGCCAAATTCATATTTTGGTTAAAATTCCCTTTAATTTGATACCCCAGGTGGATATTTGCAATTTTTCAAAATTTTGCCTCTGGCCCCCCTTTTTGGGGTTGAGGAGTCAACCTCAAAAATAGAAGTGTAATACTGTAGTGTAAAAGTATGGGCATGGATGACAAGATATACAAAAATCGGTTGACGTGTTCAAAAGTTATCGTGAGACAATACCTCACACAGCAGAGAGGCAAAGCTAGAAATATGCCAGAGAGAGAATTACGATTTCAATACCGAGAAAGCTACAGCAGAGGTGAGTGAACTAATTAACAGTGTAGCTGGATGTTAGAAGACACTAAGGGTTTGTTCTGTCTAAATGGCATATAAAAACGCCAGGAAGATTTACGAGTCTGAAATCGGACTCGCTTCTCTCGTTCACTGAAAGTTTGTATTCTCACTTTGTATCTAGCACATACAATGGTAGGTAGATTACTTCTTATAGCTCAATTAAAGATAATGGGCATTAAAATAGTGATTATTTTGGCCTGTTAAAACGCCCACAGCTAATCTTCAAATTGTGTTGGCTTCAAAGTTATTCTTTGTGAAGTAGAGATACACAAAGATTTGTGCATTTTAAATAAAATGAAAGGTTTTGAGAGGTTCCCGTGTTAACTAAATACAGATTTTTAAAATACAATTTTTTAAATATAGATTCAAGGCCACTAGAAAACTATAAGACTTCAAATAAAAATATATACATAAAAATCAGTTCAGTTTCTGTGGTCATAAAATGTAGTTAATGTTTAGCACTGTGTTCACTGTTAAAAAAACAAAAAAAATGAATACAATACCAAATCTGAGTAAAAACATAATACATGTTTTAAGTATTTTTACAATCAGAATATTTACAAGTTAAAATAACACCTAATATCATTTAATGTTACTAGCCCCAAGTTGTGGTGCCAATTTAACGATTATTTTATGTGCCAAATTGTGGGTGCCAATTTAACATTAATTTATTATATGCCAAGTTGTGGGTGTCATTTTATACTCTTATTGGTAGTTGTTACGTTAATAGTATGAAATTCATGCATTAACTTGTTTACTCAGAAGTGATGAATACTACTTCTTTAATTTAATTGTTGGTGTTCATGAAAAACTATTTCAAGTTATAAGGTTAATCTTTAATAAATGAAACAGGACACATTTATCAGTCTAACCAACACATTTCTTACATTATATTAACTGTCATTAATATCAGTTCTGTATGACTTTATCATTAATTATTTTAAACATAATTTCTACCAATAGACAATTTATATGTTGAATAACACTTACATCTAATTACTTATCATATTACAAAAAATACATTTATTCCAAATGGATTCATTTTAATATATGAATAAATATTCTTAATTGGAAATGCTTAGTTCGCTTTTATATTCGAATCATATTACTTCAAGTTTTATGGTGTAATTCATACGCAAGTTCTTTTAGGACAGACAGGTGTATTGTAAAATAGTAATTAGTACATAAAAGTTTTACTGTTGGTACGAATATTCCTGTCTATGGCGTGTTGATATCCTGTGCCTCCATCTCCAGCTCCTTAGATCCGTTGAGTAGATGTAGATTCCCTCACGGCTCCTTTACATATAGAATCATTTGGATGAATCATAGTATGGTTGACTCTCGTAGTGATTGATTGATTAACACTTTTGTAATCACTTCACTTTCGTCTATCCGGCTTCTTCCGATAATTACATTTGTATAAGTACTGTTCACTAGTTTACAACGGTTACTCTCGTTACGTACGTTTCAGATCGCAAACGACTTATTCCGTTTCAGTAGTTTATATCGCTAGCAACACATGATAAGATCCGATTTTGTTTTTACGAGTTATCAAATAATAAAACTCTAGTTCTCACTCCTTCGATATTTAACTACGTTACACAAATTGTTCGTTCATTTTGTCTCTACGAAAATTTAGAATAGATTTCTAAATTTTCACAAACTATTTACTTATGTTAACTTTACAGAAAATTTAAGTTAACTCTCTGAACTTTCATCATAGACTCCGAAAAACTTTACAACAGACTCCACGAATTTTTAATTGGTCCTTCTTTCTTTTCTACTAGGAAAATTCACTCCTGGAAACCCGCCTACCTTTAACGCAGTTTTCTGATAGGTCATCTCCGTTCCCTCTTTATTTCTTTCTCTTAGTTCAACCCCTTCTGCCACGGTATGTCCGATTTCAGACTCGTAAATCTTCCTGGCGTTTTTATATGCCATTTAGACAGAACAACCCCTTAGTGTCTTCTAACATCCAGCTGCACTGTTAATTAGTTCACTCACCTCTGCTGTAGCTTTCTCGGTACTGAAATCGTAATTCTCTCTCTGGCGTATTTCTATGCCAGAACAATCCCTTAGTTACTTCAAGCGTCCAGCTGCTCTGTTGATTAGTGCAATCACCTTTGCTGTGGCGTTCTTAGTATTTCCTAATTGTACTTCTCTCTAGTGTTTTTCTACGCCTTTCAGCCAGAATGACCCTTAGTTTCCCTAAGCATCCAGCTGTCCTGTTGATTAGTGCATTCACCTCTTTCGTGGCCTTCTTAGGATTTCATTCATACTTATCTCTGGTGTTTTCTATGCCTTTCCGCCAGAAAAATCTCTTGATTTCTACAAGCTTCCAGCTGCCCTGTTAATTAGTGCATTCACCTCTGTAGTGTCCTTCTCGGTAATCCTAATCGTACTTCTCTCTGGCGTCCAGCTGCACTGTTAGATTTATGATACATCCATATATCTGCACATCGACGTTAAAGGATGTCACACTCTTTTGAACTAACTCATAGTTTCTCTCCGTACATCAATGTCATTTCAAGCGCGGATTTTTTTTTTGTAGCATTATAATCAGAACAAACAGAATCTGTTAAAAGAAAACCAGAACCTCACTTCATAGGTTTTTGCATATTTTAAAATATAACTAATTTGCACATTATAAAGTATAAAATAATTAATAAAAATTACCAATTTGCTATATTCATCTAGTAAAACTGTTGAAACTGTATCATTATTTTGTTCAAAATACAAATAAAAATGAAGTAAAACTGTTTCCCTCATTTACCTGACAACTTTTATTTAACAATAACAATTATCTCCTTAACTGGTTATTTTCCTTCATAAAAATTACATGTAGTTTGTGACTCATTTGCGTTGATATTAAAGAGAAAAAATGATCTCTTGGTACATTTGTCACTCACTTTGAATATCTTTGCAATGAATATTAACTGTAATATTAAATTCTCAATTCACTATAAATGCAGGGGACTCGACTCAATGGGAGTACAAGTCAACTGAAGTGATGCCAATCAGAATATAGAAAGACTGACTAATAGCAAAACTTAGTTGGGGTAAAAATAATCACATATGTGCACAAAACAACTGAAGTTTGTCGCTCACCCCTCTTACCAGTGTCAATACTGTTAATTTGCCATTCACAATGAGTTCCTATTAATCCGCTTTCTTCACCTCTGGCAAGTTTCCTTCACCACATCTACTGAAGTCGACACAGTCCTTTGTCACGTCCCTTTCACATGTTTAATCCTGTACCAGCCACATTGTCCTACACCAATAGTAGAACGGAAGAAGATGGGATGGCTTTTTCATTGAAGGTGGTAATTGTCCACGTGGAATCAGCGCAATAATTTCATCTTACAAACAGTACAATCCGACTGGTGCACAGAGACAGTGTATGTACGGACACAGTACAACACATTTAAAAACGTACTATTATATCAAAGGCTTCATAATGTCAATTGTTTGGTTGAGGCAGTATTACTATTTCTGCACAAACAGTAATCAGATATTTTTAAAAACTTTTTTGCACGCTATAATGTAACCTAAATGAAAGAAATACTTTTCAGTATTTACGGAGGTGTACTCGGAGGCTTTGTTTTTAGTTTATTGGCTTTGCACAAATGAAGATGTTAAGAAAGATGTTGCAAAGATGAGGAGTGATAGGACAAGACATCAAAGTATAATAGAGGAGGGTGGTAAATGGTATACAACAAACAGAAAGAATACATGCTGGCAAAAATGGGATCTCAGGAAGGAGGGGGAGATGGAAGAGTGTATCATGTAACAACAAGCAAACATTTATATAAAGGAGGTGAGACTCATTCCTGAGAGACTGTTAACTTTCCCCCTTTTAAAGAATATTTTTTATGACGTTAATTGTAAAATTAACCTGTACTCACCATATGGTTCACTACAGCTTCCGGTTCGCCACGTGGCTCTATCGCCAACATTAGTTATCTTATTTGGGTCCAAGGTATCGTTGAACGAGAGGCAGAAACAGTTGGGATTGTCGAAATAACGATTCGTACACACGTATATACGATAGAACACTAGTTTTAATATTTCTCTGTATATTATGAACAACGTTACAAAAGGCTAAAATCAAAATGGAGTCATACTTAACAAGATGGCGGCTTTGCAGTTCCGCTATTAGTTATTAATTACTTTCATTGTTTCTCTATGATATGTAATTGGACATAAAAAAACATCTTATACTGCAGTTGTGATTTTAATTACTCGCTTAGTTTCATATGAAATTTTTAACAATACATAAACCAGTGCCTCGGTTTGATTACTGCCGGCATTCTCTTTCACTCTCTCTCATTACATATTTTATTATCGCTACATTCAATTTTGTTTGTTATTATTTTGAGCTCGATTTTTATAAGAGGATATTAATATAAATTTTTACTTTCCTGAAATGTTGCGAGTGTTGCGGTTCAGACGTTCTCCATGGCAGGCCCGGTGTTTGGCGTACTTAGCTGGTCGGTGTATTCTCTAGTTTTATTGTCTGTCCTTTGCACTGAATTCACATGATGTTAATGTTACTTGTAGTAACACTGTCTACTTGTAGTTACATTTTATTGATTCAAAAAACACTTTAGCTGGTAAATTTACACCAGCAAAATTTTAGCGTGTTAACGCCATGGCGATATTCTGCAGACTGGGACGCCATACTTGGATAATTTTTCATAGGTGGAAGGGATTACGTCATCGTCTATTGTCTTAAACGGACGACGCCATTGTTATGCGTCACAATCGTTATGTATTACATGATTGATGACGTTCAACAGTGCTTTTTAACTGGCTTGGTACAAATATGCGTGTAGAATCGCACGTACACCGTGACCTTGGAGTTGAGTTGTACTGATGAAACTGCGTCTTGGGTAACTCATTTGGGAAAGTTAACCTAACCCTTTTACCTATATTAAAATACAATAAATTTATCCTCTCTGTACCAATGAATATTAAGACGGACTTTTGTACCGTCACAAAAAAACCCCCTCAATGAGAGGTTTTATGTCAAAACATAAAAACTCACATTGACTCATTCACACTTTCTAAAAGGATCAGCCCAGATATGGCGCCACAACCCCCTGTAGTGTTTACATAAAAAGAAATACAATAACTTACCCTTGGTCCAATGATGATGACCGTACCTGCATGACCTTGCTGGACTTCCCAGGTGAGATCCCAACACCGCAAGGCCATTTAGGCATTCAACGTTCCTGCTCTGACACGCAGGCCAGCTCAGGACCGCCGTCACAGCATCACCAAACGCTGAAACATTGAATACAAAATTTAAAATAGTGGCCTTGTATAATCCCATATCCATAACTGATATGTCTCCCCTTAGCTACATCGGTTTATGTTCAGAGGCATTGGTTTTCTTACCCCTAAGTTTCAAATAACACAAGATTTAAGACAGAAAATCCATTTCCCTTTTTGACATTCCTATATTTATCAAAGCTTTCTGACTCCAGTCAATGTTACTTTACTCTCTTCACCATAAAAAAAATATATTCTTATACTAAGCATAACACGTAAAACAATTTTTTAAGTTTCCAAAGCAACAACAATTATCTATCTCCTTTTCATCTAAAATTCAAAACACAACTTATCTATGGCAAACACTCTAACTGTTTAAACTCTACTTATTCAGCTTTAATGATACTCATATTCTTTACAACAGAATCAGAACTATATTTTTTGTATGTTCAATACCAATATCAATATTATTTCTTTAACATTTAATATCTGTTACCATTGCTACCCCTGTAGCAACCTCCCAGCCACACACACTATTACCCCCCCTGGACTGTGGCGTCCAGTTGCCTTCACAAGGACGGAATTGGTAGAGGAATTTAGCATCTCCTTGTCCTTGCTTCAGCTTTACATTTTTAAAAGTGTCAGATATCATAATATCTGAAGTTTATATTGATAACCTTAAGGCGGGTCTATCACCTGTTTGGCTGTTCCTACTCGAACAAGGTGATAGCCGCTGTTCCATAGTTCCGGGGATTTCCCCTAAGTGGCCCCCCATTAATTTCAACTTTCACCAATTTTCAGGACAACCATTTAATGCAATTATGCTAATTATTATGAATGATTAATCATCCAATTATAGATTAGTGAATTGGGTCTAATTTAATTCGTATGCTATTTATGTCTAACTAAATGGGGTTGTAATTGACATTTATAAAGCCCCACTTTCCTTGGGTATCATTATTATTTAACACACATATGGAAAAGTAAATTATATCTGTCGGATTTGACTCAATATAGTTATCAAATCAATATGATCTACATGAGCATGTTAATCTGACATTTCAATGGTCGATTTGGGTGTGTCCATTGATAATTAGCATAACTCTGAGACTCTTTATAAGTTACAAGATGAAATCACTTGGAACGTGATAAATTAATTGTCAAGGTTAATCGCAATAATGAACGCAAGATATATGTAATAATTACTTATTTATTATATCATTGATTAAGTAAATTACTGAACCACAAATGAAATTATGTCCTGCAAATACATAACAAAACACATAATAACAAAATCACAATAATATTTGTTCGTTGTTCCTGAAAAACAAGACATATAGTACAATCAAATACAACACAATAATAGACATATACAAACAATAAGCAATCAAATATATTTTATCCCTAGCTAAATGCGTTCATTATGGTCAGATGAATGACTTTAATATTAACATTATTAGATTTATGATTTATATAGATTTACAGAAATCTCTCGGGAGTAGCTCTTTGAAAAGAAGAGACAGTGCAGTAGTATGTATCAACTAGCATTTAAGAAACATAAAGACTTATCTTGCAAAAGGCTTATCCACAAATTCCATCGGTGTAAGATTACATCCGTTGGTGGATACCTCGTACATCATAATTTCTGTTGATCGAAGAACACTTCACTTTCACTTCACTGAATTTCCCCACTCTCGTTATGTATAGTGTGGTGTTGGACTCTCCGCTGGCGTTACGTGTTTTATGGTTTCAAGTGTTATGATGCAATCATTGTCATTGAAGTGGTTTGCTTTTAGAGTTTGCTGTGTGCGTGTTCATGTAGCTAACTATTTCATAATGTATGCAATGTGCGTAATAGTGTTCGTGTGAATTCACTCAGTTCAGATGCCCAAAATTGAGAATCATTATGGTTGAATAGTGTCTGAAATCGTCACCCACTGTTTTACTCTCGAATTGTTACTCACTCGTATTGCATTCTGTTGTGTGTCGGTCGTAGTTTAGAGTCACATATGCACTGGTATTTAACGATAGTTATGTCTATCCGCACTGTTGATTATCGGTAACTCATATAAACTGTCAAACATACGTTTTGTAGAATTGCGATTGAATTGAATGTTTAAGTTCACTTAAGACCCCGACTTGGTTACAATTTCCTTGATTCATTGAACGAGTTAAAAGTTGAGTAAGTCGCGTAAACTATTTCAATTACTAGTGTATTACTGTATTACTACTCCAACTACTGTATTATTTCCGTCTTACTGCTATTACTACTGGGCTCCGCGTCCTCGCAAACAGTTTTTATCAATCATTCTCTCCCAGAAGGCAATTTCCTCATCTCTCCGCTTTTGGCCGTTGTTGATAGGTTCCTAAATTCCTACCACCTTGTAGATTTTTGTCATCGGTTTCCTGATTCGTCGTTCAAGTCGTTACTACTCTCTCCACCAGTTCCTTTGGAAGATGCCAAACGCTGGTTGGTCGTCGGCATCCCCGGAATATTCCAGCGACGAACGTTGTGCTGATTCTCAGAAACTAGAGTAATTTCCCGCCTGTCTATTAACCTTTGTTTCCACGTTGTCGAGGCACTCCGATATAGCTTTTGTTAAGAGTCTGCAGTGTCTTGGTCAATTGTTCATTTACCCTTCGCTCGTTCTGCCGATTATCAACTCCTCGTTGGGTGTCATCCCTGGATGGGTCCCACGCTTTCTAGTTGTAAATCTGGCTGGACGTCAGGGCGTGTTTTCATGCTGGGCTGTGTGTATCTCTAGTATTCATTGAATATCCGTTCTATTGTCTACATATTTGTCAAGATTTCTCTGCACCCTTTGTTACTGGGTGTAGCGTTCATACGTGTGCTCGTTACAACTCAACCCCACAGCATGTGTTCCATTTCACTTCTGCGTAACCAGGCTGCTGGACTATGCCTTTTTTGTCTTGGTTTGTTTGGCGCTGTAAATCGTAGCTAACTTCGTGCTGTCAACGACGTTCCCTATTTTCTATTGTAGCGTGTACTCAGGCATTTTTCTCATTGTCTTCCCACTGGCGTCGGGTCTGACGTGTCCCTAATTCGTTCTTATTTACGACTCGTGCCTGGGTTTGTCAACTCGAGTGTGTGAGCGTGCCACTTGATCAAGAAATTATAAATTTTTAAAATTTTGATCGCTATATTGTCCCCAAATTGGATTGGATGTTGGATTAACAGGAGACATCTGATCCAATTTTTGCGCTCTGTCCCAGTCGTGGACGTCTGCTTTGGAATGGTCATGGTTGGATGACCTATACCTCTCATATGGAGCAATAAATAGTTATTCCCTATCTTGGGGTCTTACATGATTATATGAATTTATTGCCGCCCATCTGAGTGAAATGAACGCATTTTTTTTACATTCTAGCCGTTTATATGCAGATTATACAATATTTTTCCATTTAAATAATTGAACTAAGATATTTACATCTACTCATTAGACAGTTTGTTTCGTTATTGCCTACATTCTTTCGTTATACATATATAACGTAATAAATTAGCTGAAGATTAGCTAGCAATTAAATCAATCGATCATACATCGATGAATCATATAACAACAAAATACTTTTAATTCGCTACTAGTATCTCATGACTATAGTTGCTAAACAAATAAATACATACATAAGATTAGCTTGTGACACATATTATAACTGATTACATTAATAAATGAAATATGCATAATAAATAAACAATTAAGGATTCATCATACCTCATGATGTACACTTAGACGCTTATTCCTAAAGTTACAAAACGATTGTCTCATATTTAAATTATTAATTGTATAAGCAAATTACTCGATTCACTACATCTTTATCAAGTTATTATTTCACAATTATTTAATGTCCTGTATCATTGTATCATAATGTCCCTTTGATACATGGTACACGTTATCAAATTACTCTATACACATTGATGTTTAGATACTTAATTAACATTGTAAATAATGAATACATCGTGATCACAAACACAATTGACATTGAAGTTTGAATTAAACATAGTATAGTAAAATTTACATCATTCTTTGGCTAGCTGGACTGGTCTCGCGAGCAAATTACCTGATTTATGTATTCCGCTTTGTAGTCATCTAGCAGCGGAGTCATTATTACTTTCTTGTATAATCCGTACCTCTTTTGCCGGCTCATGATATGCCTTAATTTGTCCTACGTTAAATCTTCCTCGTACCTTTCCGCTATCGCATTCCACGAGCTCGTACGTGGCCTCGCCGATGATATGGTTGATCTTATAAGGTCCTGAAAATAGTTCAAAAAAGTTGTCGATTTTTCTCAACATAGCGTCTGATTGATGGTATGTTCTTACCAATACCTTGTTGCCAATTGAAAACTTCGTTATCTTCTTACTCTCGTTGCAATGCTTTGCGTGCTTCTCTCTCTTCTCCTTGATTTTTACAAATATATTATTCTCGCACTTTCCTTCACTGCTAATGATCCCTTTGTCCAAGCATTGTTCCCATGCTCGCGTAGGTCTCGTACCGAGGTGTGCTTCATGAGGGGTAATTTCGATTGTCTCGTGGTACACCTCGTTCAGACATGCTTCGATTGTCTTTATGTATTGGGACCATTTAGTATGTCGGTCACTCACGAAAATTCGGAACAAGTTCCCAAGTTGCCGGTTAATCCTCTCGGCAAGATTAGTACAAGGGTTTCGTATTGCGGTAAACTTCGGTTGGATGTTCAACTCCTTTAAACCGTTGACCCACTTTTTGGAAGTGAACTGGGTCCCGTTGTCCGTCAAAATGGCCCTTGGTTGTCCGAACTTTTCACAATAAGCTTTTATTCTCTGCAACGTCGTGGTGGTTGTTGCTCTTCGGAGGGTGAATAACTTAACGTATTTTGTAAAATTATCCACCATTACAAGTAAATATTTAACACCGCCCGCTCCTGTTGGTAGGGGTCCATAGTAGTCCGCGCTTACCAGATCTCCTCTTGCTGTAGGTATTACAGCGCGTGTGCCACCAAACAGCTCTTTGTTGTTGGTGTCCTTACACTTCTGGCAAACGTCGCATGTTTGTATGTAAGTTTTGACCCTCTTCAACATCCGGTCGAACGTGAAATGTTCCTGGAGCATTTTCATGCACTTTTTCGTCCCTAAATGTCCAAACATCTGGTGAATTTCAGCGATTATGTCCCCAGATACGTTGTTAGGAACATATAGCTTCCATTCGTTCCGCTGCCGCCTATATAATTTGTTGACATATTTATAAAATTTATTTAAATTTTGGTCTAAACTTCCCTCCTTAATTTTATTAATAATTGTCTTAAGCTTGTTATCTTCTATTTGGTGTTTTCCAATATTTTTGATTAATTTTCGTACTTAGAGTTTCATCTTAACGGTGAAGTGATTGACCAAATATTCATGCGTATTGTCCTGAACTTCGTCTAGTTTCGTATCGTGTGGGTACCTGCTTAAGATGTTGGCTACGATGTTGTCCTTGCCCTTGCAATGGATAATATCGAATTTATATTCTTGCACAGCGAGAATCCATCGCGTAATCCTCGAATTATTCAAATAGCATTTGTTTAGGAATGTCAACGCCTTGTTGTCAGTTATTATCGTCAACGGTTGACCGAGAACATGTGCCGAATCCAGTATGAGATCGGCGATTGCCCAGAAAATAACGTCCCGGTAAACGTAAAACGCAGTACTAATTTAGAGCGGTTTAATTAGTGCTGCACCCTTGCCGTGGACATAAGAAATACTACCGGTGAATAGAGAAAGCTCGATTGGTGCTGCATTCTGGTGCCTGGCTCTGTAGGCAAGCGAGAAGGACAGGATTTATTCTGTTTAAGTTGGTCTAACACCAAAGCTCGTGGCTGATGGCTGCATTTTTTTATACTCCGGGAGATGAAGAAATTTCATCTATAATTCCTTCACACTATGTCAGGCTAGATAAATACACGACTGCGGGTCCCCGACTAAGCCGAGGAAACAGCGCAAAGACCTGAACATGAACATCTAGAACTTTCGCTCTCTTTTCATCTACCGGAGGAATAGCCAGGAAGCCACACCAACACCTGTAATGTAAGCCACGAGATTGCCACCTCACCCCCATGGACAAAAATCAGGTGATCTCAAACCAATATATTATGTACACGTAGAGTCAGCACTCGATAAGACCCAGTGAACCAGTTCTATCTATCAACCACAACACTTTCAAGTTTTTAAACATTTAATTGGATCCCCAATTAACGGGACAGTTTAGTGTGTGAACTGGGTATAAAATTATTTGTAAATTTTATTAAATTTGTTGTAAAATTATCAGCTCAGAGACTGGCATGTATCTTAGACAGTTCAACATTCAAACGTATAATTCCCTCTTATTTCAGTATATGTGTTTCTTTACAGCTTTTAAGTCATTCATTTAATTGGTAATTTCTCGAGTTCAATTTAGTGTTCATTTTATATATTTATTTTATAAATTTTAAATTCAGTTTGGTTCGTATTGTATAGAAATTTCTGGGGTAGTTAGGTGGATTTTCACAAGTTTAATCCTGAGTGGGTGCATGTTCATACAGTATTAAACGGGTTGTTCAGACAGGTTAAATTAGGCACCGACTGGCAAACGAACATGTCGGTCTCTGGGCCAAAAGTACTTTTTAAAAGGGTTATAATATTCATGACATATTTCTATTTTCACTACTTAGCAATGTTTCTATATATATATATATATATTCTATTAATTAATTATGATAACTGGGGGGGGGGTTCATTGTTTTCTAAATTTTTATTTCTCACAGTATAAGAGCCCAGTGGGGCAGAATTTTATAACAGTATTAGGCACTTGGCCAAATCTTGGATTTTATTATGTCCTGGGGACTACTGGAGTTGAACAAGCATAATCGAATACACATGTCATGTGTAATGAACCAATTAAATATTGTAATCCTAACAGGGATGTCTATAAAAGAATTAATAATATAAGAAAAGGGGGGTAAGAAAAGGGCGTGGCAAGAGATCTTTGTATAATCGTATTGTATTGTGGAACATGTGATGTATTGTAGATTTGTGTGTGTATTTTGGGGGTTATATGTATTGTACATTTTGGTGTATTTTTGGTGGGGAGTTTAGATATAGGGTTTTTAGAGAAGAAAGATGAAACACAGGATTATATATCCTTTTAAATTTAATAAAAAGTATTTATTCTATCTCAATTAATTTTTGCTGAATATTTTCTTCTAAGAAGGTAATTTATTTTAATTAACTTTAATAACAAGTATATGGATTGGTCACTATTTTATTTTAATTAATTTGTTAGAGAATTTGTTATTCTAATTTGTATTATCAAAAAGTCTAAAAAATTTTTTCTCCGTTAAGTTCAATGGATCATTTTAAAGAGAACATAGAAAATAAATTTTATATTATTAATATTTTACAGGAAACTTTATTTCAAGAATAGTAAGGATTTTAAATTTTAATTAATTTTTAAAGAGAGATAACAAATATATTTTATTTGTGTTAATAATTTTCAGGTGACATCGTTGAAGGTGTATAAATTATTTTAATTAACCATTTAAGGGGATAATAAATTTCTGACTGTTATGTTTATTGATTTTGTTATTAATTTTGTTTACCAATGGAGATAGAATAATAAAAGGGATTTTATTAATTGTTTAATTTATGAGTTTTCATTGCAAGTCCCGTCTCACTGGATCCAGCGCATTTTTGGCTTCTCTAGGCTTTGGTCTAGTTCTAATTAACTTGTGGCCCCCCTTTTCAAAAAAAAATTTTTCAAAAAAAAAAATCTTTTTTTTTACCGCCTAAGTTAAAGAGGGGTTACAAACATACATGCGGAATTTTTCTAAGCATCTAACGATACTTAAGAGCTCCTTTCCTGTGGTGTAATAGTTCCGCTCGGCACCCTTGAATGTTTTACTCGTGAAGGCAATCACGCCAATCTCCCCTTCTTCATCAAGCTGATAAAGTTGTCCTCCGTATGCGTAATCGCTAGCATCACATTGTATGTAATACCTCTGGTATGGGCGCTGAAATCTTAAAACTACAGCATCCACAAATAAGTTCTTGACTCTTACAAAGCAATCGTCTAATTCAGCTGTCCATGAAAACTTGCGATCATTCTTCAATAATTCATGTAGAGGTTGCGTGGTCTCCGCATATTTACTTGTGAAGCGGTTATAGAAATTAGTGAGGCCTAAGAAACCTTTTAACTGTTTCTGATTCTTGGGCTTCGGGAAATCCATAATGGCTTTCACTTTCTCTTCCGTAGGTTGGATGCCGCGTGTTGTCAGTTGATATCCAAGATAGGAGATTTCTTTTCTTAAAAACTGTGATTTATTGAGGTTAACGGTCAAGTTTGTTTTGTTGAGATTGTTTAACAGTGCCTCTAAATGTGCTAGGTGCGTGTGAACGTCATTAGAATAACATAAGCAATCGTCAACGTATATTAGCGTGTTCCTCTTGACATCTTCATCCAAGACTGTATCCAATCCGCGTGTCAGTGCCGCCGAACTGGTACTGAGGCTGTATAGTTACGTTATTTTTGAATTTATAAATACGATATATCTCACAAATGTGGTTATGTATACAAAAACTAAGACGCCATCTATGCAATTAACTAAGTCATGGGCCAGAAGTTCGTTACGCGAAGTCATAGGAAACGGAAACTGCTTGAAATAACAAAACAGCTGTTCTAATTGTTACCAATGAAATACCCCTTTTTATTCTTTACTTTGTTACATAACATTTTTTAAAACCAACTGTAACCCTTCCAAAAACATAATGTGTAATAATAACTTTAAGTTTAATGATTATATGTTTAAATGATTATACAATAATAACATGTATATATTTATATTTATATAGTGGTGCTCAACCCAGCACTTAGAATAATTATGCACGCACACAACCACTCACCCTTTCATTATCATGGTACAACTTATTTAAATTTTGGAGCTCCTTAAATTTTGATTGAAATTTTGAATAATTTGTTAAATGATTGATTTCTACAATAACATATATTGGGAAAGAAAGGATTCAAAGTATTTAAGGAACGCTCTCACCAATTTCCGTGTTGCTGTGCGTCCTCGTTTTGCACGAACTTCGCGCACCGCGAGTTCGGCGATTTTCCCGGTCACATCTTGGAGTTGGCGCACTGTATTTATACTGTTTCTTAACCACCTACAGTGGTCTAAAAAGTTAAAATTCACTCGTAAGTGAATGGGCGGCCGGCCGGCTCAAATCAGAGCTGCAGATGAAATGACGGCAATTTCTGGTTGAAATCTGCGGAAGTGGGGTGTATTGACGTCACATTCCTTTGTCTAACGTGTTGACATCGCAGTTTGGTTGCTGTCAACACATTCTCCGCCTCTGACGTAACGAAGGCTTGGCTCTGCTTATCTCAATAACTGCACACTGTTTTTGTGATGTGACACCGTTTTTTGTCATGAATTAGTTCAAATCCTGGCAAATATTGTAATATAGTCCATTCACTGTAAATTCGATATCGGGTGTTTGAGGTCGGGTTGGGTATGTCAAGAAATAGGAAAATACAATATTTATGATCTCGTTATCATATTTTATGTAATTATACAATGTACCATGATTGTACCATCACAAAACCCCCTCAATGAAAGATGGTGTGACGAAGCACACAAACTTTCATTGACCCTTTCATACTTCCTAAAGGGATCAGCCAGGACAAGTCGCCACAACCCCCTTACAATTTTACATAAAAAAATAATCACTCACCCTTGGTCTGGTGATGAGGACCGTACCTAGATGACCTTACTGGACTTCTCCTGCGAGATCCCAACACCATAAGGCCACTTAGGCTCTTAACGCCCCTGCTCTGACGAGTTAGCCAGCTCAGGACCGCTGTCACATCCCAAACACTGAAACAATTTATAAAAAATATTAATATAGTGGCTTATTGAATCACTCCATCCTCAACTGATCTGGTTCCCCTTAGCTAAGTGCTGGTTTGTGCCAATAAGCACTGGGTTGGCTTACTATTTATAAAATTATAAATTATATTAAATAAAATGAGAAAGTATAAAAATTATAAAAATAATAAATCTCAAGGATTAAAAAGAATATGAAAAAGGATTAAAATTGGATGAAATATAATTGAAAATATAAAATATATATAATATAAAATATAATTATATATCTCCCAAACTTGGAGAAAACAAATCAAGAAATTTAATAAATCGATTTATTTATTTATAACTCTTAAAATAAACTTTTATTATGATTATTAGTATTATTATTATTATTATTATTATTAACAGTTAATCATCTGGCTGATAAATATTATTAACAACGCCATTATTATAAAATCATGTTAAAAAGTTTTCAAATAAATACACAATACATTAATAATTAACACTGATATATTAATAATACAATTAATACATTTTAAATACTCAATCATATTTAATCATATCTAAGATATGCAGTAACATTTGTATAATTTCCTTAAAAGTTGTATTTAAATTAAAATTTACCATTGCAGTTATTAATTAAACATCAAATTTATTTATTTATAATAATAAAATACATTTTGAACTTATTGTTACTATTCATATTACATTATTATTTCATTATTCATTTTCTACTACCTCTCTCCTCTGAACTTTCTATCTACCTAACTACCTAACCTTTCACCTTCTATCACTGTTTAGTCTGGATAACTCCTATATTCACTATGCTTCATTATATAATTTTACTCACCTTCTTCTAACTGACCATCAAATTTACCTATCATTGACACCAATATCTCAATTATATACTCCATTACTATTTTCATTTAAATCATATGGCACCGCTCGTCTTTGCACTGGGTTGGGTGTTCCCTAACTGGCTATATACATCTCTAATATTTTGCCCTTCCAAATAATTCGGCAAACACTCCCTTAAACTACGCTAATACCTGCCACAACACTATTGGTTGGCTACTCTTTATCACCTCACCCCCACTACAGAATTCATCAACAATAATTATATGTATGTACCTTTACTTAAACACCTTCTCTACAAATAATCACTAACTACTGTATCCCTAACTATCTAATAATTCTCTTTGTATTTTCTTAAAAATTCTTACCTTTCTAACTCCATTTACATTAATTGCATAACTCACCTGCATTTTATCTATACCCAGTCTCTATCCCTGTTTAAACACTTACCTTACTGTAATCATTTACAATTCTCTTATAAAATTCCTCTCCTACCTACTTATAACAATACCTCTTTTCAAAATTCAAATATAATTATTTATTTAAACATTCATTATTATTCATTAGTAATTAATTAAAATATTCTTATTAAACATGTTACATATATTGAATATATAATAATACACACTGGGGTACCTGTAATACATAATACACATCAAAATACATGGATATATAAATACAGTTAATACAATAAAATATACACTCCAACTTCATTATTGTGTCATTAATCGAAATCAGTCCATAACAGTCCAATTCAAAACCACTTTGCACATTATTATTTAATGCTCATATCACAATATAACAGTCTATCCACCATCATTAAACAATAAACGAATCTTAGGTCTATATAAATTCTTATTTAATACATAGATTTTATTATTTGCAACATTATATTTATATTCCTGTATGCAATTGTTATTAATCAAATACTTCCAGTTACTATTAAGTAGAGTTCCGTTTGTCTTAGTATCATATGTCATTAATTGGTTTATACTATAATTATCCCCATAATATTCCACCACAGGTAAGTACCTAATGTCTTTATTCTCATTTCTTGTTATTTTCAATTTATTGTTGTTATCAGGTAAGTAGTCATCATTTTCATATACCACATATAACCCTAACCTTTCTAACAGTTGTCTGTAATTTCTTTTTACTTTAAATATTTTTATTACTCTCTTACTCTCACAATATCTCTCTATACTTTCTCTCTTAATACATTTCTCTCCATAACACCAAAATACACTTTCTCTCTCCAAATATGCAGGGGTCCCTATAATAAAATCGTTGCACCTCTTAGGTACACAAAAACTAAAAGAAACTTTATTTGTGGAACTATCGTCTATCAAACTACATGAAGACTTGTCTTCACCCCCTAATACAACATTAAAAGAAAATTCTACCCCCTGCATTCCTTGTACTAAAATACTTTCTCTCAACTTTCTTTCTGACTTCATAAACTCAAATATTTCATTGTCATGCATTATATTTTCATTATCATGTTTATCCTCTTCTACCACCACAATCTTACTACCTGTATTATTTGTATTATCTAGAGTACATTCATTTTTGGAATTATCAGTTTTAAATAGGTTATCCAGTACAGCATTTTGCTGGGTACTACTATCTAGTACTTTCTGACTTTCTAATTTACTTTCTACCACATGTAACTTATCTAATTTTGTAATCAGCTGGTCACATTTCTTAATAAGTTTTTCGTGACTCACTTTTATTTCATTCTTTAATTCATTGAATTTAATATTAGAATCGATTTTCTGTTCATCTAGTTTTTTATCAAAACTGTCAAATTTATTTAATAAAAGTTGCATCATTGCATTAGTTTCATCCTGCTTACTATCTAAACTAGTTGAAATGGATGTATTGACTTTCGTTATTTCTACAGATACAGGCGTATGCACCTCGTCAATCTGACTAGTTTGAGGTGTTTGTACATCCATCTCGCCAGTCAAATTTACATTAGTTGTACCTATTTCTAACGTAATATTGTCATTAGTACTCATTTTGGCAATTGTGTAATGCACGCATGCATACAATTGTATAACCTAATTGTGGGGTTATGTTTACGAATTATAAAATTTTGTCTCCGTTACCTCAAGCAATTTGTTCCGTTCTTTCTAGGCGTACATTAGGTAATAATATGTTTAAATAATACCACCTAATGTCCCTGTTCCAGAAGCCACCTGTACACTTACGTTATTTTTGAATTTATAAATACGATATATCTCACAAATGTGGTTATGTATACAAAAACTAAGACACCATCTATGCAATTAACTAAGTCATGGGCCAGAAGTTCGTTACGCGAAGTCATAGGAAACGGAAATTGCTTGAAATAACAAAACAGCTGTTCTAATTGTTACCAATGAAATACCCCTTTTTATTCTTTACTTTGTTACATAACATTTTTTAAAACCAACTGTAACCCTTCCAAAAACATAATGTGTAATAATAACTTTGATTAAGTTTAATGATTATATGTTTAAATGATTACACAATAATAACATGTATATATTTATATTTATATAGTGGTGCTCAACCCAGCACTTAGAATAATTATGCACGCACACAACCACTCACCCTTTCATTATCATGGTACAACTTATTTAAATTTTGGAGCTCCTTAAATTTTGAATAATTTGTTAAATGATTGATTTCTACAATAACATATATTGGGAAAGAAAGGATTCAAAGTATTTAAGGAACGCTCTCACCAATTTCCGTGTTGCTGTGCGTCCTCGTTTTGCACGAACTTCGCGCACCGCGAGTTCGGCGATTTTCCCGGTCACATCTTGGAGTTGGCGCACTGTATTTATACTGTTTCTTAACCACCTACAGTGGTCTAAAAAGTTAAAATTCACTCGTAAGTGAATGGGCGGCCGGCCGGCTCAAATCAGAGCTGCAGATGAAATGACGGCAATTTCTGGTTGAAATCTGCGGAAGTGGGGTGTATTGACGTCACATTCCTTTGTCTAACGTGTTGACATCGCAGTTTGGTTGCTGTCAACACATTCTCCGCCTCTGACGTAACGAAGGCTTGGCTCTGCTTATCTCAATAACTGCACACTGTTTTTGTGATGTGACACCGTTTTTTGTCATGAATTAGTTCAAATCCTGGCAAATATTGTAATATAGTCCATTCACTGTAAATTCGATATCGGGTGTTTGAGGTCGGGTTGGGTATGTCAAAAAATAGGAAAATACAATATTTATGATCTCGTTATCATATTTTATGTAATTATACAATGTACCATGATTGTACCATCACAAGGCCGAATGGTGTTACAGTGAATTGGTAGCACCTTCCCTCATACATGAACGCGGTATACTTTCTGCATTCTTCCTTCAATGGCACCAGCCAAAAGCTACTGGACAAATCAACGGTAGATAGGTAGCGCATCTCACTACATCTTGCCAAAATTTCGTTGATCGGGGAAACGCCTTCATAATCGGGTATCGTAACGCCGTTTATCTTTCTTGCATCTCGGCATAAACGGACCCTTCCATCTCTTTTGATGACTGTGACGAGTGGATTTATGAACGGACTCATGCATCGTTCTATCACTCCGTACCGAAGCATCCTGTCAATTTCATCCTTTACCTTTTCATTATATGCAAGTGGTACAGGCCAACCCCGTTGAAAGTAGGGCGTCCTGTCCGTGACTTGAAATTCATGCTCGTATCCTTCTATCCTCCCCGGGCATTCCCTGAACACTCTCCTATTCTTTATAAGTATTTCCCTTAATTGTTCCAATATCTCTTCATCTTGACAATCCATGCTTGCTATCTTATCGTTGATATTCCTCAGGATTTCTTCTTCCTCTCCATTATTTAGTAGTTCGATGTTCATGATGGGTACGGCGCGCACCTCTTCATCAGCTGCATTCATTAATTCTATCTTCTTATTTCCGATGTCGATGCGACATCCCACTTCCTGTAAAAAACTTATTCCTAATATGCATTGCTTAATGAGATCAGGTATAACTAAGAAAACACATTCATTCTTGATCCCGTCCATTTCAATATCGCACAGTATCTGCTTTCTGATTAATTTGGATTTATTCCCAACAGCACTAATGATGAGGGAATTTGTCATTGGTAAAATTTCATATGGTTCAATGTCCTTCTTATTTACGTTGAACCACTCTTCTGATAATCCGTTAATAACAGAGCCTGTGTCAATAAGTGCTGACACCGTAATGCCGTTGTTGAATTTAATAGGTACTTCGGGACATTTTAATATTTGTTTATTAATTTCCTCGTCATATTCTTGTAGCAGGTCATCCCTCAGGTCTGGTACTAAAATGTTGACATTATTGGTGAAGTTGTGTTTGTTGACAAAAACTAAGTCGTTCGCTGTGCAGGGGTGTTTTTTTTTACCATTATTGTCGGTATTCGTCCTTGGGGTGGTGTTGTCAGTCGCCCTGCTCGTACTTGGCGTACTGTTAACGAAATCAACAGTGTTTATTCCATTGTACTGCTTGTCCCCGAAACGAGTTCCGTGTGGCTTTCCCTGCCAAACTTGTTTTTTGTCACTTTCACTTTTATTTACAAAGCTACCTCTCGGTCGGTCGTTAGCTCTGCTTTCCCCTTCATTAGCTAACCGATAATGCGTCCGCCTGTTATTTCCATTGTTCGACTGAATACTTGTGTATTCAGTGATTAAAGCTTCAAAGTTAGGTATCGTGGTGATCCCGCGTGTGATTACAGTGATCTGCAGGTCTCTACCAAAATGCCTAGAAATTTTTCTTATTAACTGTCTGTCGGTCAATGCGGGAGTTAATTGTCGGCTTTCTAAAAGAATCCTTTCTATATACTGGATAGCCGTAATCGGTCCGTGCCATTCAAATTTCCCGTATTCGAGGTTATCACGAATGAAGTCTTGTCGCTCTAATCCCCAATACTTTAACGTGAACGCCTCCTTGAACTCTTCAAATGTGGATATTTGGTCCCGGATTACGTGCCACCATATACTCGCGTCCTTTTCTAAGTGCTTCCCGATCTATTTAATGTCACTATTTGAGTAATACAATTCTTGAAATTCTTTCAGGAACTCCATCGGGAATCTGTCGGTTCCATCGTATTTAAGTTCCACCTGTACTTGTTCCGTTGACTGTCCTACTTGGCCCAGACTCCCCTTCGGTTATCTGTCTCCGCAGTCTTTCTAATTGACACCTCAGTTCTTGCATGTGGGTTGTCCTCTCCTTGACGTTTTCGTCCAGTTTCTGTTCAGTCGTCTTTTGTCTGCCGTCTACTTCTTCAATTTTTTGCTGTAGTGTGTTGTTTGTTTCTCCTAGTTCTTGTTGCTGCTGCCTAAGCGTGTGGTATATTTCAGTTTTTAATTCTTCTTGTTTCTTCTGTGTTGATGTGTGATTTTAATTTATTGTGGACTTTTTTAATACTGGTTTGTGTGTTCTGTGCAAGGTTCTTTACTTCTTGACAATCCGACTCCCGGGTTTCCCACACTTCTTCGAACCTTTTCGTAGTGTCGTCCTTCAATTCTTTTATAGTGTCCTCCTGTTTCTTCAGGACTTCACTTATTTTGTCGTCACAACTGGTCTTGTAGTCACGCATTTCCGCTTGTATTTGCGCGAGCTGTTCGGCCATCTGTCGCTTGACATCTTCTTTGTGACTATCCAATTTTTCATTAATTTGTTCCTTCTGCTGGTCGAATTTCTCATTCATTACAGCGATATTTTCGTTCTGTTTGTCGAACTTCTCATTCATTACTTTGAGACTTTCACTCTGTGTACGCATGAAATCCATCAGCAGTGGACGCAGTGACGCCTCTTCTTGTGGTTGTTGGGACTCCTGTCCCCGCGCTCTGACCTCTGGCGTCTCCTCAGTCATATTTGGTTCGACCGTTGAGTTTTCTTCTCCGTTGTCGGGTACACCTAACTGGTTGTTGATGTCAAAGTTCATGCTGTCTGAACTACTGCTAGCCATTTTAGCTTTACTCCTTGTTATCATCCAGTCACCAGTCAAGCTAACCTTACACTATAAATATCTTATTGTATTATATTATTTTACTTAATCTAAATACAACTACTGCCTGCTCTCTTTTGCCATGCGATGGGCGCCATTTATATTTAGTGTATATAAATGGAATTGGCAATTAATTATTTAATTGTGTTTACCGTGCCCCACGATCTTGGAGCGCCATTTATATTTAATGCAATTATGCTAATTATTATGAATTATTAATCATCCAATTATAGATTAGTGAATTGGGTCTAATTAAATTCGTATGCTATTTATGTCTAACTAAATGGGGTTGTAATTGACATTTATAAAGCCCCACTTTCCTTGGGTATCATTATTATTTAACACACATATGGAAAAGTAAATTATATCTGTCGGATTTGACTCAATATAGTTATCAAATCAATATGATCTACATGAGCATGTTAATCTGACATTTCAATGGTCGATTTGGGTGTGTCCATTGATAATTAGCATAACTCTGAGACTCTTTATAAGTTACAAGATGAAATCACTTGGAACGTGATAAATTAATTGTCAAGGTTAATCGCAATAATGAACGCAAGATATATGTAATAATTACTTATTTATTATATCATTGATTAAGTAAATTACTGAACCACAAATGAAATTATGTCCTGCAAATACATAACAAAACACATAATAACAAAATCACAATAATATTCGTTCGTTGTTCCTGAAAAACAAGACATATAGTACAATCAAATACAACACAATAATAGACATATACAAACAATAAGCAATCAAATATATTTTATCCCTAGCTAAATGCGTTCATTATGGTCAGATGAATGACTTTAATATTAACATTATTAGATTTATGATTTATATAGATTTACAGAAATCTCTCGGGAGTAGCTCTTTGAAAAGAAGAGACAGTGCAGTAGTATGTATCAACTAGCATTTAAGAAACAAAGACTTATCTTGCAAAAGGCTTATCCACAAATTCCATCGGTGTAAGATTACATCCGTTGGTGGATACCTCGTACATCATAATTTCTGTTGATCGAAGAACACTTCACTTTCACTTCACTGAATTTCCCCACTCTCGTTATGTATAGTGTGGTGTTGGACTCTCCGCTGGCGTTACGTGTTTTATGGTTTCAAGTGTTATGATGCAATCATTGTCATTGAAGTGGTTTGCTTTTAGAGTTTGCTGTGTGCGTGTTCATGTAGCTAACTATTTCATAATGTATGCAATGTGCGTAATAGTGTTCGTGTGAATTCACTCAGTTCAGATGCCCAAAATTGAGAATCATTATGGTTGAATAGTGTCTGAAATCGTCACCCACTGTTTTACTCTCGAATTGTTACTCACTCGTATTGCATTCTGTTGTGTGTCGGTCGTAGTTTAGAGTCACGTATGCACTGGTATTTAACGATGTTATGTCTATCCGCACTGTTGATTATCGGTAACTCATATAAACTGTCAAACATACGTTTTGTAGAATTGCGATTGAATTGAATCTCTAAGTTCACTTAAGACCGCGACTTGGTTACAATTTCCTTGATTCATTGACCGAGTTAAAAGTTGAGTAAGTCGCGTAAACTATTTCAATTACTAGTGTATTACTGTATTACTACTCCAACTACTGTATTATTTCCGTCTTACTGCTATTACTACTGGGCTCCGCGTCCTCGCAAACAGTTTTTATCAATCATTCTCTCCCAGAAGGCAATTTCCTCATCTCTCCGCTTTTGGCCGTTGTTGATAGGTTCCTAAATTCCTACCACCTTGTAGATTTTTGTCATCGGTTTCCTGATTCGTTGTTCAAGTCGTTACTACTCTCTCCACCAGTTCCTTTGGAAGATGCCAAACGCTGGTTGGTCGTCGGCATCCCTGGAATATTCCAGCGACGAACGTTGTGCTGATTCTCAGAAACTAGAGTAATTTCCCGCCTGTCTATCAACCTTTGTTTCCACGTTGTCGAGGCACTCCGATATAGCTTTTGTTAAGAGTCTGCAGTGTCTTGGTCAATTGTTCATTTACCCTTCGCTCGTTCCGCCGATTATCAACTCCTCGTTGGGTGTCATCCCTGGACGGGTCCCACGCTTTCTAGTTGTAAATCTGGCTGGACGTCAGGGCGTTTTCATGCTGGGATGTGTGTATCTCTAGTATTCATTGAATATCCGTTCTATTGTCTACATATTTGTCAAGATTTCTCTGCACCCTTTGTTACTGGGTGTAGCGTTCATACGTGTGCTCGTTACAACTCAACCCCACAGCATGTGTTCCATTTCACTTCTGCGTAACCAGGCTGCTGGACTATGCCTTTTTTGTCTTGGTTTGTTTGGCGCTGTAAATCGTAGCTAACTTCGTGCTGTCAACGACGTTCCCTATTTTCTATTGTAGCGTGTACTCAGGCATTTTTCTCATTGTCTTCCCACTGGCGTCGGGTCTGACGTGTCCCTAATTCGTTCTTATTTACGACTTGTGCCTGGGTTTGTCAACTCGAGTGTGTGAGCGTGCCACTTGATCAAGAAATTATAAATTTTTAAAATTTTGATCACTATAACCAACTATGGTCAGTGTTACAATTGCTGCCCACAGCTGGCTGTTGTCCAAAACCACGATTAGTGCTGGTAAGACAGTAATCGCCCGAAAAGGCGGGGAAATCATCTTCATTAGCATGTTTTACTATAACATCAATTATACACTGCACGGTTAAGAATCATATATAATATAAAATTATATCAAAGTTGTACAGTGTATGTACGCCGATTTCGGCCTCCGATGATGGTAACGTACTGTGAGTTACTCATCAACTCATAACGCTATCTACAGTGGTACATGCCACCCCTGCAATAGCCTACCTAAATCTAAACTCAATGTCCTTCTACTTTGCAGTCTCTACATTCCGTCATTGATTTACACTTTTAATAACACCAAACAAACCCCAAAATCACCCTTTAATCTTGTATAATAACAAGTTCTTTTATTTATTTAAAAAATTTTCATATAGACACTTTTGCAAGTCCAAGCTTTCACTTTTCACTAACATTTTCTTTATGACAAAACAATAAGTACAACAATGGGTCATCTTATAAGTTTACATTATAACAAAATACATCTGTGTTGTTTTCGGAAGGAAAACAATTCCTTTGAAAATTAAGTATTCAAATTACATAATTTTGGTTGTTTCATTTCACAATTTCTAAAATAAAACTAAGATAGTCCTTGGAAAAATACTACCATCAACAAATTTTTTATTTTATTTTTTTTTTGTGACTCTACCTTACCTTTCCACGAAACTATGGGTCCCCCTCCCCGTTCTCACAAGCAAAGAATTTCTACTAACACCTTTTTGTGGAGTAAGACCATCGTTGCTTTCACCCTGTTGCTGAGGCTACCGCCAACCATGGTCAGCCTCCAGATTGCCAAAATCCACGATCAAAGGTGGTGAGTCTCTGATCGCCCGAAAATGGGGGAGTGTCCCTTCTGGAAAAATAAATACCAAATTAAAATTCATTCATACATTAATAAAATATAACCTCATTTAAACTCCTATGATGACCAGTACAACTTTAAGTTCGTAGCATTGTGTGTTCCTATCTCCTTTGTCTCCCTATCTTGCAATACATACGAGTTTTTCAACTTAATTTCTCTTACCTCATATGGCCCTTCGTAAAGCAAGAAGAATTTCTTTATTTCCTTGTCCTGAGCGCTCGATAAGTCGTGTCTTCTCACCAATACCAACTGTCCTATTTCGTATTTCACCCACTTACCTTTTGCATCGTGTCTACGTTTCCTCTGCTCTCCCTTGCTCAATAAGTTCTCATTTGCTAACCTGATCCTAATGCTCACATCCGTTGTCTCGCTTTCAGGTGGGTAATCAAACAGCTGTTCCAAAATCCTTGGGGGGCATGTTCCCTTAATCAACTCGTGAGGTGTATAGCCGGTGGACTCGTGGGTGGTACTCTTCAGCCAATTCTCTACTCTTCTGACGTACAACGGCCACTCGCTGTGTTTAGCGTGACAATAGGCTCTAAAGATCCTGCCTATCGCTCTCATTACACGCTCAGCCTGGTTGGACTGGGGATGGTACACAGCCGTATGTTTCCTTCCCATCGTAGGGTCTGATGCCATTTCCCACTGATGAACTGTGGCCCATGATCTGATAAGATTATTTTTGGCTTACCCACGTGAATCATGTAGTCCTTTGTCACCTTTTCACTCAATACCTGACTGGTAGCTCTTTTAACACTATACAATCTCACATATTTCAAAAGTGTCTAGCATCACAAAAATATACATCACTCCGCCTCTACCCTTCGGCAATGGTCCAAACAAATCTACCGCAACTAAATCAAAAGGTCTTTCCACTTTGATAAAATTCATCTCCCCTTCAACCCTATAATTTACTACCTTCGACTTCTGACACAAATCACAATCCCTTAATAATTTTCTCACACGCCTTTCCATACTCTTGAAAATACATGATTCCTTTAAAACACTAACACACTTTTTTGCTCCAAAATGACCATACCTTAAATGACAATCCCAAATAATCTTCTCTTCTAACCCCTCTGGCACAACTAATTTCCAATCACGCTCACCCCCTACTACTTTCTTAAACAATAACCCCTTGTAAATCTGAAAATGTTGACTATATTTTGATTCCGCTAATTCCGTTTCTAAAATACCTATAATCTTACCTGACTTACCATCTGCTCGTTGCATGGTTCTGATGTTCTTTAACTCTTCTCCAAAGATTCTGTCCTCCCTGCTTATCTGGAAAATTTCAATCTCCTTCAAATCTCTACCCGTTTTGTTGTCCAACATATCTACTCTAGAGAGAGTGTCAGGTATCTTGTTTTCTGTCCCTTTGATGTACTCCCAATCAAAATTATATTCCTGTAACACAAGCACCCACCTGGTCAGACGGCTGTGAGCGAGTTTACATGTATTTAAGAGGGATAATGCCTTGTGGTCGGTGCGTATCACTGTTCTATTTCCCAAGATGTAAGTTCTGAACTTCCCGACGGCGAACACAATGCTTAACAGTTCCTTTTCGGTGGTCGTATAGTTCTTTTCTGCCAACAGCAATGATCTACTTGCAAATGCGATGGTCAAGTGTTCCTTCTCGTCGTCCTCTTGGTAGAGTTCCGCACCTACTGCCACATTACTAGCATCCGTCTGTAAGAAAAATAACTTGTTAAAATCAGGATGGTTCATCATTATCATTTTACTAAATTTTCTTTTGATTTCGTTGAACGCCTCACGTTTTACTGCTCCCCATCTCCACTGTTTGTTTTTCTGGAGCACTGCACTCAATTTTGCTGTTGTATGTGCGTAGTTTTTCTGAAACTTGCGATAAAAATTACATAATCCTAGGAAACTTTGTAGTTGTTTAATGTTCTTCGGTTCAGGGAAGTGCATAATAGATTCTACCTTGTCCGGATTCGCAGAGATTCCCTCTGGTGTGATGATAAAGCCTAAGAAATTTATTTTCGTTTGAAGAAACTTTGACTTGTCCCAATTGATGGACAAGTAATCCTCCTTCCTTTAATTTCGCTAAAACATATCCCAAGTGATCTAGGTGTTCCTCAAAAGTTCTCGACGCAATCAATATATCATCGACATACACTGTCAGAAAATCCAAGTCTTTAGGTTTCAAAATTTGGTCCAAACACTTTATGAAGCTGGCTACGCTGGTATTCAATCCAAATGGCAGACGTCGAAACTGATAGTTTTTACCATTGAATAAAAGTGCTGTGTATTTCCTGCTTACCTCTGCTAGTGGTACGTGCCAATATCCTGCTGTGAGATCAAGTGATGTCATGTACTTCACTCCACTAAATTTCTGGAATATCTCGTTGATTGACTCTGGTGACTCCCGGTCTGGTATTATAATCTGGTTGATCCTCCTCGCATCTAAACATAACCTTACTCTACCATCCTTTTGTATTACTATAACCAATGGGTTTGAATAATGTGACACTGACCTCTCGATTATTCCTCCTTCCATTATCCTGTCCAGTTCCTCTTGCACCGCTCGTCGTTTAGAGTAAGGCACGGGATAACTTCGCTGCATGAAAGGTGTGTGTTCCCGTATCTGCAATATACATTCGTAACCTCTTGCCCTTCCTGGAACATCGGCAAACGCTCCCTTAAATTGCTCAATCACTTGCCACAACGCCGCACGTTGATCATCCCTTATCACCTCACCTCCACTACAAAATTCATCCGCCCTTATCTCCCATACTGCATTATTATTATTACCCATTTCATTGTCAAAACTCTCCATATACAGTACTCTACCTCTCTACATGAATTTATTCTAGTATCTGTATCACTCTCGCCTACCCGTTTTTGTAGTATTTTCACCCCTGTTATTGTAGTTTTCTCTAATACTTGTTCAAAACTAACCCTTACAGACCGATCACCCCCGTCTAACTCTTCTATTTCTCCTTAAAATTTACAACAGCTTTGTTTCTTTGCAGGAAATCATTACCCAGTATAATGTCTAAACTTAACCCTTTAACTACCAAAAATGTGTTCTCAAACTGTCTTTTATCAAAAAACTTAAATGTACCTGTTTTGTTATTCTTTTACTGCGTACTCCCGTAACACCTATCACCGTAACCCCTGCTACTGGTAAAACTGGAATATTCTTTTTAACCTCTGTCAACTCTCCTAAAATGTTTTCTGCAATAACGGAAATCTCGCTACCTGTGTCTAGAAGTGTTCTATAATTCTCATTTTCCATTGTTACCTGTATCTCAGTCAGTCCAGCTCTCACCTCGCTCGTGGAGTTGTTCTCTTCTTCCAATAAGTCTGCTATAATCACGTTGCTCTGGACATCCTCTAACGGTTGGACCTTATGTGCTTCCCTGGACAGTGATCCGGTCCCTGTTACCACTGTCTGTCCTAGTTTTCTGGCTGGTGTCTGTTGGGTCCCTGATGTCCCCTTGTCGGTCCCTGGTTATGATTTACTGCTCCCTGGTGTTTGGTGCTCCTCTATTTTGCTGCCCGTATTGCTTTGGTTTGGTTTTGGTATTGCCCGTCTCTCCTCCTCTGGTCTTCTCTTGGTAGATTGCATTTAAAACATTGTTGCCGATTGGCGTAGTTCTCGCATTTGCACCTGGAACATCTCCACTCACCTGATTTACTGTAACTATTTCTATGTATATTATTTTGTCCATTATAATTATTATTTTTATGTTGACTATATTCAACATGATGACTATTATTATTCTGTTGTGGTCGCCTACCCACTTCTCGATCCCTAATACTCTGTAATATGTCTACTATTTTTTCTAGTTCGTTCATATTCTCGATTTCTTTTGTCATTAGTGTTATCTGGACCTCTCTTGGTAAATGTTTACTAACATGTCTCACGAAGGATTTAAAGGGTATCTGCGGCTCTAGGTATTTAGCCTCGTTGTACAACTTCGTTACGTATATAGTTATGTTATTATTATTTGGTCCTATAAAATTACCCGTCCCCATTATATGGCTTCTCAGATTTCCTGTTCGTCCTCGGTCCAATATTTACCTTTGAATGCTCTCTCAAACGTTTCATAACAGTCCCACTCTAACCGGTGCGCCTCCGCCCATATAACGGAACTTCCCTTCAAACATTTTATTATTTTCGTGAGTTGCACCTCCCAATTACTACTGCTAAAACGGTTGTATTCCCGGGTTTGGTTTATGAACCTCATTGGATGTATTACCCTATTCTCGTAGCTGAAAGTTTCTAACTCGATTTCGTTGTGTAGGTCCCTAGTTATTATTACTGTCGGTACCACCGGTAAATTTTTTGTGAATTTCCACCCGTAATTCATTCTTCACACTGGTTAAACTATTCTCGATTAAAGAACATTTATCATGCATATTATTGTTATTTTGTACAGTTAAGTAATCTATCTCTTTGATCTTATTTTGTAGTACACTTATTCTATTGTTAGTATTACTTTCATGCTCTGATATTGTGTTATCTATTGTTTCAATGTTTTTGGTTATATTTACTACATTTGACTCGAATTTCTCTAATTTATCTTGCAAAACATTGGTTTTCATGCCTATTTGTTTGTTTACTTCACATTTGGTCTTAATTTCTATCTGCTTTTCTACTATCGTTAAACATTTATTTTCTATTTCTTTACTCTGTATCTCTATTTGGTCTTGAACTGTCTCATTTACTATCTCATTAATTTTATTAATTCTGTCATCTAAATCATTTATTTTGGTATTGAATTTCTCACTAACTCTTTCTACTGTTTGTTTTTGAATATTGTCACAACGTATATCTATTTCGTTAATTCTTTTATCAAAATTAAAATTTTGTCTTTTGATTTCATTTTTCATTTCATTGAATTTTTCATCAAATTGGTTAAATTTATCATTAAAATTATTTTTGATTCCATTTTTCTGTTCGTCAAATTTTTCATCAAATTGGTTAAATTTTCTATCAAGTTGGTTAAATTTTTCATCAAATTTAGCATTCTGTATATTAAAAAGTGTTTGCATCATTTTTACTATTTCATTCTCTTCAGTTCTTTTATTTGTGACTGGTGTTGAGTGAACAATTCCCTCTCATTATTTTTGATTCAGTCATACTCGTTTGGTTTTCACTTACAATGAGGCTGATATTTTCATTGTTGTTTGCCATTTTAAATAGAAAAATATTTCCGTTTGTTTTTAAATTGTCGCTTTTTATCTTAACTTAACCTAACAATAACAACATAACCTAACTATTGTAATGTTATGTTTACGTGTTATATTATACCATTTCGGTACCCACTGTTTCTGCACTCTGGCTCATTTATATAAAAAATAATTTTTTATATAAAGTCCCTGTTCTGGGCTGCCATTTGTTAACTTTCCCCCTTTTAAAGAATATTTTTTATGATGTTAATTGTAAAATTAACCTGTACTCACCATATGGTTCACTACAGCTTCCGGTTCGCCACGTGGCTCTATCGCCAACATTGTTATCTTATTTGGGTCCAAGGTATCGTTGAACGAGAGGCAGAAACAGTTGGGATTGTCGAAATAATGATTCGTACACACGTATATACGATAGAACACTAGTTTTAATATTTCTCTGTATATTATGAACAACGTTACAAAAGGCTAAAATCAAAATGGAGTCATACTTAACAAGATGGCGGCTTTGCAGTTCCGCTATTAGTTATTAATTACTTTCATTGTTTCTCTATGATATGTAATTGGACATAAAAAAACATCTTATACTGCAGTTGTGATTTTAATTACTCGCTTAGTTTCATATGAAATTTTTAACGATACATAAACCAATGCCTCGGTTTGATTACTGCCGGCATTCTCTTTCACCCTCTCTCATTACATATTTTATTATCGGTACATTCAATTTTGTTTGTTATTATTTCGAGCTCGATTTTTATAAGAGGATATTACTATAAATTTTGACTTTCCTGAAATGTTGCGAGTGTTGCGGTTCAGACGTTCTCCATGGCAGGCCCGGTGTTTGGCGTACTTAGCTGGTCGGTGTACTCTCTAGTTTTTATTGTCTGTCCTTTGCACTGAATTTACATGATGTTAATGATTACTTTGATAACACTGTCTACTTGTAGTTACATTTTATTGATTCAAAAAACACTTTAGCTGGTAAATTTACGCCAGCAAAATTTTAGCGTGTTAACGCCATGGCGATATTCTGCAGACTGGGACGCCATACTTGGATAATTTTTCATAGGTGGAAGGGATTACGTCATCGTCTATTGTCTTAAATGGACGACGCCATTGTTATGCGTCACAATCGTTACGTATTACATGATTGATGACGTTCAACAGTGCTTTTTTAACTGGCTTGGTACAAATATGTGTGTAGAATCGCACGTACGCTGTGACCTTGGAGTAGAGTTGTACTGATGAAACTGCGTCTTGGGTAACTCATTTGGGAAAGTTAACCTAACCCTTTTACCTATATTAAAATACAATAAATTTATCCTCTCTGTACCAATGAATATTAAGACGGACTTTTGTACCGTCACAAGACGACACCTAAAGATCAGGAATAATGAAAAAGAAGACCGTACTACAAATGTAGAACAAATGTCTAAACTCCAGCACAAAAGAATTTTATGGATTAAGGTGGCATATGCATACATATAACACAATCTTAAAATTTGAAGAATTTTAATGTATACAATACATAAGTTAATTACATTGTACAAATTTGTAAACATAAAGTATACAATAAAAAAATAACACAAGTCAAATATATTCACTTTAATACAAGTATACAAACATGAACCCTAAACCCTGGCTAGGGTATGAATTGGGTAACTTTCAACTACATAATAAAATAAATAATATGCATTTCTTTGTTAGGTTTCTTTATTTTTGCATATGAAAGTTGTCCTTTTTAAAAGTATTTAAACAGAACATTAAAAAAAAAAAAAACAAGGACTGGCCTCAGATTTTGCTTACCAAAACATATTTCCACTAATAAATTTTGTAATCATTAATACTTTTAATTTCTTAAAATAAAATAAAATAAAATAATTCATTTTTCTTCTAATTTTCATTTTTACAAAACTTTATTCATTAACTTTATGAACAGTATACAAAATATGAACAAATACATAGTTACTGAAAATGTTTGTTACGATCTTCAAAGCAACAGAACTGACATCAAGTAAATAATAGGTTTTATTTGTTTTTACAAAATATCATTACTTGTCTGTTGAACTCTGTATTTCGTATTATCAAATGTTTTAAAATTGAAGTTGCAACTTCAAATTACTTACACTTTAAACACCTTTTTTTACATGATAAAAACCCTTCCCTATTACTGTTATATAATCTTCACAATACTTAAAACCTAACTAAAACAAACCGCTACACAATTTGTATAATTTGGAAGAAAATTTAAACAAATTAATTTTGTCTTTTAATTTTAATTATTCAAATCATATCTTCAAGTTATGAACATTTTTCATTTCACAAAAAAAAAAAAATTGTTTACTAAAAAAAATCTGTTGGATACTTGTTGAAAGTATAGCTTGTGGAAGAAATGGAACAGTTACAGAACTTAGCATATCAAAATTCAAATGAACATCCATGCACATAATTTTCTTTTAATTACAAATTATATGAGAGAACTTAGCAAACTAAGAGTTAATGTATGTATCCATCATAACTGCTCAACACAATTGTCTGTTTGTGTTCATGTTTACACAAAATGCATTATTTAAACAGGGTTTGTTAACAAAACCATATTCACTGTGCTTATTATTGCCCTCTAGCTGCCTGCCTTCGCAATAATACATAGATCTTCTCCTTGATCCAATCTTTGTTGTACGGAACATATGTGTTTGTGGACTTCTGATACCTATGTCAAAAGAACATGTACATAAATATGCTGTATTAGCATTACCACTACCATGCTTTTAAGCACTACACTTAAAGCTGGTGTGACCTACAATACATACAATTCAATTACATTTCTGAACAAGTTATACCATACTGCCACCCACCACAAAGTAATAATTTAATCATGTTTTGACCACACAAACTGCTGCAAAACCACAGATATATGGAGGGTGATATTACTGACATAAATTTAGTTTATACATGTGTTTAATTTTGTTTGTTTTGCTTTAATAAGATCTTTTTTCTGTTTAGTTTATTGTTCATGTGCTCGTAGGTGTATACGCGCGCGCGCGCACACACACACACACACACAATATTCTTCAAGTTGTTTGTATATCTGAAAATAATCTCACATCTCAAACATTATTCATTTTTCATTATTGTTTCAAAATGCGGTAACCTACTAAAGACAGTCTAGAATTAAACAGACTTGAAAGAGTACAGATAATGCTGTGACACCTAGCTTTCCGCTGGTCAAGCCAGTCAACTATTTAGTTTTACCAGTCCCTCTCTTTATAAAGGTGAGTGGTAAATGGATTCATCCTAGAGTAGACCACAGGGCATAGTCATAGTGAATCAGTTAATACACAAAATAATTACAGTTACATACAAAAATATAGAAGAAAATATAGGTAAGGTAGGTTGGACATAACAGACAAGGTAAGTGCTACACCAGATCTGCTACTCAAGTCAGCAAAACCATTTGGAAAATCACATTAATTCACCCAAACTATGACCCCCCTCAGATTTTATGAAACTTTACTACTACACATTTAGGTTGGAAGAAGTTTGAGTTGGGAAGGTCACAGCTAAGTGGTATAGGAACTACTTAACGGGCCAACTTCAGTTTGTAGAAATTCAAAAGTCACATTAATTCACCCAAACTATGACCCCCTCAGATTTTATGAAACTTTTTACTATTACAAGTTTAGGTTGGAAGAAGTTTGAGTTGGAGCTAAATTGTATAGGAGCTACTTAACTGGCCAACTTGAGTTTGTAAAAATTCAAGCATAACTAAGGTTCTGATGGGCAGATCATTACAAAATGTTTAACACTTGCTAAGAAATGCATGCATATTACAAAATATGTTCCACACACCCTTCAGACATGGCAAAAGTTTATTTAATGTTCAACCAATATCTGGATGGATAAAACCATAGGATGTAGTGGACAGCTGCTGTGTTGTCTGAAAAAAAATGAACAATTTTCAGAATTCGCAAAGCTAATGCAGCCTTTATACAACTCTACGCAGTTGTATCAACAAATATCAACTGCAACAAAGCTACGCATCTTCAGGACCAATGTCAAAGCTGTTTGGTGTATGGGAGCAACACTTGGAAAGTCACAATGGAAATTACTAAGTGCTGCAGTCTTCATCAATAGTTGCCTAGGGAAAATACTTCAAATTTTCTAGCCAAACATTGTTTCAAATGAAGATCTATGGAGGACAAATGAGGAGCCCGTTGCCATCCAGATCAAGAGGAGAAAATTGAGGTGGATTGGGCATATCTTGCAGAAGAACCAAAATTCATTTGAGTGACAAGCCCTCTTTTGGAACCCTCAGGGAAGAAGAAGACGAGAAAGACCAAGAATCTCACTGAGAAGAACTGTCGAGATGGAAAAGCAGAGAATTCCTTTGGCGAACTCAGAGTCCTCGCCCAAAATAGGGTCAATTGGCGTAGCTTCGTCAAGGCCATATGCTTTGCAGAGAGCGACAGAAATTAGTAGTATGAATAATTTTCACTAAAATCTAATGGGATAATAGCTTCACCATGTTAAAAGTTGTAACGGTACAGAGTGAAGGGGTCTGTGATCTAAAGTTTTTTTTCTAACCCGAGTATATTTTGTGAACGAACTATAGCTACGGGACTGTTGCAGTGAGGCACTGGAATGCAGGTTATCAACAAGGGTGCGAATTCACGTGTATGAGCGCAGGTGTCGGCCAACATTCACACGATAATGTCACGTATGAGGATCGCTAGTCAGCCAGAGTGAGTACACAGCAATTAGTGATCGCTAATTACTGTGTCACGTGACTCCCTTTGAGCCTATCAGGGAGCAAGTTGCCGAGCAGGAGAACGTTTAAGTGATCTTGAAAAAAATTACTCAGCGTCACCAAGCAGAACCGCGCGGTTCAATGTAAAGGCTCGCGAGCCAAAAATTTGTTTAAAAGTGAAAATGTGATTTAAACTATAAAATTAGCATGATATAAAGTAACAACAAACAGTGAAATCTTAAAAAGTGAGAGCAAATAACTGCAAGTGAACAAAATTTAATCAGTGCAACATCTTTCGGACGCAACAAGTGAACAAAAATGTAATAAGAGTGACACGTGGTCTGCAGGGACGCCGCCAGTCAAGTAACAGAAAAATTTAAACCAATCAATATATTTAAATTCATAAAAGCGCTAAATTTAAATCAAAGGGGTTAAAAGATATGAGTGTGTGTGTGAGCGAAATGCTGGGTTGCTTTTAATTACAAAATTTAATACATAAGTTAATTTAATTATAAAAAATAAGAGATAAGGTTGTTATTTTAATCAGATGGGGTCGTCACCTCAATATTTAATTGTGTGTAATTGAAATGTTAATGAATAGAGAAGGAGAAGACATGTTTTTTTTTTAATTGATTCATAAAAAAGGGAATGATAAAAAAGAATGTTAGATGAAAATACAATAAAGTAGGGTTTTATATGAATTATAACTATGTACTTGTGTATTTGCAATGACCTATTTTTCTCTCCCGAGTACACTAGACGACATCTTGGTTAACTTCTACGTCCGAACAAGGTACAGTAACACGAATTTAAATACTTTTAATTATTAATTACTGAGTAATACTTCAGTTGACGCCCGAACAGGGACAAATTTAAATATTTTAATCATTAATATACAGAATACTTCAGTTGGCGCCCGTAACAGCGATGTTGTAAATTAAAATAAAAATAATTTACAACCTAGTCGTAAATGGCAGAGAAAAATACGAATGCAAATTTATGTGAGAGTGTAGCGGGGGGGTCAATATTAAATGTTACACAAGACAGTTTAGTATTGACGAACAAAAATATTAACGAGAGCGTAGACGAAATAACAATCGAAACAGTAGGGGCTGGGAGTAGTAAGAATGATAATGTAGATATACTTAGTCAATTAGCATTGATAATGAATAACAAACTTGACCAACAAAATAAGAATAACGATAATTTGAACACGAGTTTGAATGAATTTAAAAATGAGATCAAATCAGAGATAAATGCAAATAGCGTAGAAATGAATAGTAAGTTTGACCAACAAAACACGAGTTTAAATGAATTTAAAACTGAAATGAAGTCAGAAAATAATAATTTAATCACGAGTTTGAATGAGTTAAAGTCAGAGATAAATGAAATATATCATTCCATATCAAGTGATCAAAATAAAAGATACATTTTCCCTCATGTTTTTCTTTTTGATTAGTTTTTGGTTTATTGAATAAACACATAAAACGAAATTAAAATATAAAAAAAAAAATTTTTTTTATCTCCTCTAGGTTTAAAAAAATCTTTTTTAATGTTGCAAAAAAAGTGCGTTTTTGTGCTTACGTGGATTTACGTTTTATTCAATATCTCAGGCTAGAATCGAGATAGAAAGGTAAGACAAAGACCATTCTTTTCAGAATTCAACTAGCTTTAATTTGATATACAACATGACAGTATTTCAAGTACTTAAAATTTTCAACCCCCGAACTCAAAATTTTAAAAGTTAATTCTAAAAAACGCATGATTTAAAAATTTTCAAAAAAATACCATGAATTCTTAATGTTATTACTAAGTTGTGTACAAAATTTCAAGTTGGGATCTTAATGGGATCATATTTAAAAAAATTATATACATAAACTTGCAACGTAAATATAGACAACTTGTATACATTTTTTATTCAAAACATGTCCAAGTTATGTAATGATCAATAAAAAGCTAACAGTTTGTAAAATGCAAGTTTTTTCATATTATGATATAAAGTACAATTTATATATTTACAATAAATATATAAGCCTAAGTCTACAAATTCTGTAATACTGGTACTTAAGATAGAACAACAACTGTTTAATGGCTATGTCACTTCTTACAAATAGCAATTCTAGTAGAAAACAAACCTGATCTTTAAGAGTGATGACTATGTATTTTTGAATGTTCAAATTGATGATTAGGTGAATTGAAGTCTTGAACTTAAGCTCTTTGTTGCTGCAATGGTTTTGTTTTTGGAAATTACATAAGTTCTTCCTGTAGCTGTGTTCGGATTCACTCTAGTTAAGATTTGTTTTATGTTCACTTTTAAAATGTCTGGGTTGCGTGGGAAAACAAATGAGGGAGCAGGACCAGAAGGATGTAAAAATGTTACTTCTACATCTTCACTTTCATAGTCTTTTGATAGGACACTCGCCAACCACCAACGCCGATCATATTCACACGTAACGTAACCTGAAAATTCATCCATTGACAAACTTTTACCGCCTTCAACAATTTCTTGTATGCAAGAGTCGTCACATAAGGAAAAAATCTTCAACTTCAATTCAGTCGAACTGTGAGGAATGAAAGTGTGAAACTGTTGCGTTCCTTTAATAGTTTCAGCTTCTTGTAGACGATATTTCAAAAAAGATTCTTCTGAATAATCCAAGTTTGTGCAATATTCAAATTTAATTTTTGGTATATTTTCTTGACTCCAAAGAAACAGTTGTGAAGGGGTCATTATCTGTTCACTATACGGTCTTTGCAAGCTTGCTTTTGCTGCAAGCAGTTTGACAGTCCCTCCCAGGCCATCACAAGTTCCTTTGCCGTGAGCGGTTGCGAAAAAGTGCCACTCTGTCTCAATTCCAAAATCATTTTTGTGATTGCAGATATTGATAAAGTTTTTTCGATTTTTATACTGCGCAGCTGAACCGTCTGAGAAATAATAAATCTTTTTCAAACTGGGCAGCACATCATTTTTTAGAAATGATATTAACTTCCTTTGAAATAAATGGACTGCTACCGAGTCATGAATCAAGCATTCTGATATTATTACAAAGCTGGTGTTCTTAATTTTTCCTTTCTCATTGTAATAAAGGGCAAAAGGGTGCACAGTAGCTTGGTCATTATTCCAGTGGAAGGACTGTGCCTCGTCTTGGACAATGAAAGAGTAGTTTTCTGAAAAGTCCAAACTTACAACTGCTTCATCTTCTTGGATGTTTTCTTTTAAATGTTTATAGTACTTGGATTGCTGACTGGCTATAAATGAATGTTTCTTTAGTCCAACAAGTTGTTCACAAAAACTGTCCACAAATTCTTCTACAGTCTTGCAAAATGTTTTGAATGTGCATCTATCCACAGAAACCCATTGTTTGTATGTGATGGTTTCTATCATTCCCTCTTCAAAGTGGTTCAGAAGTTTTTCTTTTAATTTTGCAACTCCTGGACATTTTTCACATTTGTTTAGGTAGCAGTTAGGGGTCTTTTCTTGGCACATTATTTGTGACAAACATTGTTTGTAATCACCAAGATCAGAAGCTTCATCAATCTTCATCTCCTTCAGCTTTCCTCCGACAATCATTAATTTTACATTCTGGTGCATTGTGCACATGCAAACCGAATGTGTTCCATTTCCCCCAGCCAAGATACAATTCTTCGGTCTTAATTCAGCGAACTTTGAAAAACCAATTTTGGCAACTGATTCAGTTTTTTTGAATAGTTCATAACATTCTTTTAAATTCAATAAAACCAGTCTCTTTTGAACATGTTCCTTCTTTCCATTTACTTTCATCGATACAAAATCTTTCTTGCCTGGCATAATTCGACTCACATCATCAGAGTTGTAAAAATCTTTGACTTTATCCGCAACATTTTGGTCTAAAGTTTTTCCTGGCTTTGGATCTGGACATGACATTATTCCTTTTTCTTTAACTAGTGATTTAGCCTTTCTGGCCATCCTGTTACTGACATGGAATTCATTTTCAATTTTTTTTATATTCCAACTTTTAGGTATTGTTGTGAGGATCAAGAACTTTTCACTTTTTTTTGTAGTGTTTTGGAATTTTTCTTTCAATTGTACAATTATTTCCGAATCTAGATTAACTTGCTCTTCATTCTCAGAGAAGCTTGTATCTCCAACCAACTCGTGAGTGAGCTTTTTAGTGACTTTTCCCAATTTCTTTCTACAGTAACCAGGTGAATGCAACCTTTTCTTTGTAATTGGTGATTCTTCAATATTTGAAAGTGATTTGTTTAAATACTCTAATGATAAATTAGGGTTGGCAAAGTTGGTGTCTGTTTGGGAAGATGAAGGTTTATCCAACTCTACAGAATCTAAATTATTTTTTTCTTTTAATAGCTGCTTACGACAGCTGTCACAAATTTTAATTCCCAGGCCTTACTTCACTATTTATTTCAAACATCCACTCTTGTACTGGTCTAAGACTTTTAAAACTTTGTGATTACTTTTTTCAAAAGGATTACAACAATAAATTGTTTTAAACCCTGTACCAGATTTTTTGTGTGTCTTTTCCATCTCTAGTTTAGCATTGTTAACTCACTCATTAAAACTAACAATTAAAAAAACTAAAACTGTAAAAAACACACTTCACTTTCAACATTAATATTCACTCAATAACATCTGCCGAACGTACTTTTTCACTTGTCTAAATAAACACATTCACAAATCACTACTCACAAGTGCAGAAGAAGATAGCATACTGACTGTCTTGACTGGAGGAAAAATTAGCAGGGAGAGATTTCAAGTCTTGCATCATTGCATTGCATCACACTACTCCCCCCACTCCTCTGACTCATCCCACCTTCTACTGTAACCTATACCCTCTCTCCTTGTACAAAAAAAGAAAATCCACTTAATTTTAAATGTTTTTAAGTTTTAATTATATTTAAAAAATTGGTTTTTAAATAAAAGAATTTTTAAACATTGTATTTGCCTCCAAAAGCGTTTTAAGACTATAAAAAACGTTACTCGTCTTATTACCTTCCGTCACGCTTTTTGAAATCCGAAAACAGGATTACTCGAGTTTCGACACATTAAGTGTCATCTTCAGATCCTCGATGAATATAGGTTAAAAATACATTGTCGATGCATGCACATCCTGTCAGACAATAAAAACAACACAAACATAACAACAAAAATACTTAAATAATTTAACACATATTAAACCCGAGACAAAACAGAACGAAAACACAATACACGCGGGCGACGCGGACCTGCGCAGGAACACGTTATACAGTAAAATCAATCGATACAGATTTGACCTTTGATAAATTCTATCGATCTGACACAGCTAATATCTCGTTCTATATCATTTACTCTGTTGAATAAAATATTATTTTTATGGATCGATTTTTCATTTAAGATGCGATCGTAATTATTTTTAGTGGCCTTATATATTTCAAACCTTTCAAGAGTGTCCAGTTTAAGAGATTTCCTGCATTTATGTAATATATCCAAATTCTCACCAATACTTTTTATGTTATCATCTTGTGAACTTAAATGTTCAGCAAATGTGGATCTTCCTATATTTGATTTAGAGCTTGGGAGGTGTTCTTTATAACGCAATTTGAACAAACGACCAGTTTGTCCTATGTAGAAATTTGAACAATCCGAACAATTAAGTCTGTATACACCTGTACCGTCATATTCATCGAAAGACTTAATTTGATTTTTAAACTTAAGTTTGTTCTCGAGTTTATTATTTGCTTTTGAAGCCAATACTATATTCTGTTTTTTCAATTGGTTTTTTAAAGTGTAATGTAACATTTCGCCATACTCTATTGCGATATATTTTACTTTTTCTTTAGGCATGTCAATATTTATTAGTCTATTTTGTTTCTTATTTATTATTTTATCTATTATGTTACATTTTTAACCATTGGCTACTGCTATGTGTTTAATAATTTCGACTTCGTTTTTATGGTCTTCTGTGGAGAGGGGCAATGATAACAATCTATGTACCATACTATTAAAAAATGCCATTTTGTGTGAATAAGGGTGGTAAGACGAGGCATGAATAGCATGATCAGTGGTTGTCGGTTTCCTGTAAATATTATAGTTAATTTTATTATCAATTTTTGTTAAAGACAAATCTAAGAAATTTATTTTATTATTCTTTTCTGTTTCTAATGTAAATTGCAAATTTTTTGTTATGGTATTCAAATACTTATTAAGCGTCTCTAATTGTCTGCAATTACCATTGTAAATCACTATCGTGTCATCCACATATTGGCGATAAAATAAAATTTTGTTGTAATGTTTATTGTTTGGTGATAATATTTCATTATTTTCGATGTGGTTTAAATAAATTTCTGCCAGGATACTTGATAGTGGGGATCCCATTGCTAATCCATCTTTCTGCAAATAATATTTATTATCAAAAGTAAAATAATTTTGTTCTAAAATTACTTTTGTCAAATTAATAATCTCACCAACTATTTCATGGTTTAAAGTGGCTATTGATAATAATAAATAATAATATACCAATTAATGAAACTTTGGAAATAACAAAAAGTTTATTATTAATCAACAATGTATTTTTAACCTATATTCATCGAGGATCTGAAGATGACACTTAATGTGTCAAAACTCGAGTAATCCTGTGTTCGGATTTCAAAAAGCGTGACGGAAGGTAATTAACCTGTTTTATAGTAAAAGAATTTTGTATGTGCTTAATTTTTGTTAGTGGTTATTCTAAAAAATAGTGATGGACAAGTAATATTACTTTAGTATATTTTCTATAAGCCATTAATTGTTATTATGTGTTAAAAAAGGTCTAAACAAGATTAAATTAGGTTTTTAATCGACTTTTATAACAATATGCTGAATGATAAATCCTTTCAAAGCCAAGTTTGGACTTATGATCTTGAAAATGTCCGTGTTTAATAAAACTAATTTTAAGGTTTGGGTGTGATCCCATTGAGATCCCAACTTGAAATTTTGTACACAACTTAATAATAACATTAAGAATTCATGGTATTTTTTTGAAAATTTTCAATCATACGCGTTTTTTGGAATTAACTTTTAAAATATTGAGTTCGGGGGTTGAAAATATTAAGTACTTGAAATACTGTCATGGTGTATATCAAATTAAAGCTAGTTGAATTCTGAAAAGAATGGTCTTTATCTTACCTTTCTATCTCGATTCTAGCCTGAGATATTGAATAAAACGTAAATCCACGTAAGCACAAAAACGCACTTTTTTTGTAACTTTAAAAAAAGATTTAAAAAAAAACTAGAGGAGATAAAAAATTATTTTTTTCATATTTAAGTTTCTTTTACATAGCTATATCTAATATAAAAAGATCAACCCCATAAAAAATGGTGAGGTAATTTGGATTTGATCACTTTATATGGAATCACCCATAAATAATAAATTTAACAAACAAGACATAAATAAGTAGTAGACATAAATAACGAATTTGCGAACATAAGAAGCGAACTAAAAATGAGTGATGTAAATATGAACAGCCGATTGGAAAGTATGAATGAGACTATTGCGGGAGTGAAAGGTGAGATGACTATAAATGTAAACAAAATACAAACCGAGATGAAGAATGATATAAAAACAATTAACGAAAAGCAAAACGAGAAACTAATAGAGACAAACAAAAAATTCGACGCGTTAACAAATAAATTTAAAAAACAAAATGACAAAATTGATAGTAATGTTCAAGGGGTAATTGATGAGTGTGAGCGAATTAAAAGAGCAAATAAGATACAAGAAAATATTAATTATGAATTCAAAAGCAACATCGAACAAATTGGAATGATTAAAAATAGCGTAACTAATTTAAAAAGTATCAAACAGAACATGAACAAGAAATAGTTAAAGTCAGAGAGGATCTAAGCTTAGTAATTAATCAAAGATTAACAAATGTGAGTGAGAGAGTGAACATCGAAGTTGAGTTAGGTTATTTCAGTAATGAACGTAAGGGGGTGAACCGCATACAATTTTTAAACTCAATAAAAAGTCTCAATAAATATAACAAAGAAAGTTGGGAAATAAAGTTGGCACGAATTTTGAAATATTTTAAAGGGGATGCTAAAATTTGGGCGGATGCTCATAATGATAACTGGGCAGATTTTAATGAATTCGAACGAGCATTTAAAAATAAATACTGGTCAGAAGAAAAACAAGAGGGTCTGCGTAGCACACGCAACTATATAGCCAGGTTAAATATTTAGAACCACCAATGCCCTTGTCATCTTTTATAAGGTATGTTAGTAAACACTTACCTAAAGACATACAATCCACAATTAGAACCCGGGAGTTTACCGATATAGTTGAGTTAGAAAAAATATTAGAAGTGTACCAGAGTATGAAAGAAGAAGAAGACAATAAATATCAATTCAGAGAAAGAGAGGCGAGGCCAACGAATACTGAATTAAGCCAACCAGACCATTTTATTAGACATGATAATAACATGAGTAGGTCAGAGGGGGGTATGTGGTTATGTCCAAACCCTAATTGTAGAGCTAGTAACTATAATGGTTCTCGAAATCAGTGTTATAGGTGTCAGGGTCCTAGTGGTGATCCCCAAGGGAGAGTAGATAATTATAATAGAGGTTTCAATAATAGTGAATATAGTAGAAGGGAAAATTATGATAGTAACGAATTTAGAGGTAATAATAGAGGGAGAGGTTTTGCCAGTAGTAGGGGAATGCCGGGAGGTATGAACCACAGAGGGAGAGGGGGATATGTTAGTAATATGAATGAGACTAGGGGTACGGAAGTATTGTAACGGTACAAACCCATGAGATTTTGCACTTTTAATATTTTCAATTTTTATTCAACAAAGAATATATGGTGAATGGAGTATAGGATTGACACTGGTACAGCTCGTTACAGGAATGTAAAATTGTCAGCAAGTTTTCACCCACAAGTGCGCGCTCAGGCGGCCAACGTTCTCAGGCGTCTGGTCACGTATGAATACATTCCTCAGCGCTGTGTGCGCAGAAAACAGCGTCTGTCGCCTCCCAGTTAGTGAACTGGGCGGTTCTATGTAATAGTGCTCGCTAGCCGAGATCCAGTAAAATTGAAAAAACGTGTTAATAGAAGAGCAACAGCAACGTCAGAAGTAAAATTTCTAAATTACAAACAGTTAAAGGTATTTTCCGGACTTTTAAGTGAAAACAGGGACGCAACAACGGACCGCAAGTGCAGGATGAGTACTCTTCAAAACTAGTAACAATACAGACCAATTATACACAGACCCACTAAAATGTATCAATATTAAAGAGCTCTCTAAATTAAATTATAGGGTAATAAATTTAATGAATGTGAGCATGTGCAAATGCTGGGTCGCCTTTATTTAATATAATCTAATGAACCGGTTATTTTAAATAGGTTAAGTAAAACTGTGAATTTTGTTTTTGTTTGTCTATTATTTTTCTAAAGAAAGATAATATATCAAATGTTTAATAAAGATGAGTTAAATGACCAGTACAATGAGAGTTGAGTACATTAATAACGCTAACCCAAAGTCACGCTTATAAATCATGAGTTCGTGTGAAGAACTTTGGCCCGTAAAGGTAAGTTGGTTATGATTTTTTTATGTAATAATGTGGGTAGGTAGTAGGACTATTACATTTGACGTCCGAACTAGGGACAAAGTTAATGTATCCAATAAATGAATTATTATATTTGGCGCCACGAACTTGGACAGTTTTGCAAATTAAATTTTGTACTTAAACCACACCTACGAGTGGGTATAAGTGTGATTTGGAGGTTAAGTTGTAATACGTATAAATTACGTACAAAAAATGATGTTAGGTTAAGGGAGTGATAAAATGATTTTGAGTTAAGTGTAAGATGTTTTATATGTAAGTTAAGACAATGTTTTATATGTAAGTTTAGAATTATTTAAATGAAAATCAGTAAATTTATAAAAAATGGCAGGAAATAACGAAAATGATATAAATGAAATTGACGTAATTGTAGGCGATGAAGCCGAAAATAAATCAATGTTTGAAAGTATGTCAACTGAATCGGCTGATAAAAACGATTCAGGAATTCAAACAGAGGTAATGTTAATAAGTGAAAGTAATTTGACCGAGTCAAAATTAATGGAAGGCGTAACGAGTCAGTCGACGCCGGTCCAAAGTAAAAAGTCTGACGATAGTTATGCAATGTTCAAAATGATACAAACAATGTTAGATATGAAATTCAATGAACAAAAGAGTGTATCTGATGTTAAGTTCAATAAAATTAATAGCAAGTTCGATGAACAGAATGTTAAATTCCATGAGTTAAAAAGTGAGATACACGAACAAAAAATCAAATGTGAAAGCTATTTCAATGAATTAAAAAATGATATTAATGAAATCAATAAAAATGTTGAGAAAACCAATGAGATATTTGCCAGTAAATTTAACGAATTAGAACAGAATATTGAGAAAATGGGAGAGTGGAGAACAGGTATAGGTAAGTGCAAACTAAATGAAAATAACAGAGATATATGTGTTAATAGTAGCGGTGTTAGTTTAAATGCAAAACAGGTGGCGGTAGACAAGGTGAGTAATAATGATGATACTAATAATGAGTTAACAACAATCCTCGAAAATTGTTGGCGTTTCCCACTCGCCAGATACCGTTTCCCGGGGGGGGGGGGAATAAAACTTTATTATATAATATTTAGCATGTACCGCTACATTATTCATTAGCCCAGTTTATATTCTGATAGTCCCTTATCGAGTTGAAGATGAAAAATAATTGATTAAAAATAATCAAGCTGGACTAGGCTGAGTGCTTCCTCTTGTGGCCACTAACATGGCGAAGTACCGACGAGAAATACCATTTGTCTATTGCTACACCAGGGTTGAAATCTTCTAAGGGTGGTTCATTTACTGCCAGCTGCATTAGATCTCCTAATGAAGTGATGTCCAGGGAAAGTCTCTGTTTCACTTTTATCCTGTTAACGAAGCTAAATCCCCGTTCACAAGATGCTGTTGTTACTGCCATGCATGCAACGCCGTAAAATACTTTCTTTAGCTCACCAAAACGCTCAGGAAACTTGTACAGAGTTTTTAATAGCTCACCCAGTCCTTTTGAAGTTATTTGCTCTTCTTTAACCATCATTTTTAATTGAAGCCATTCCGATAGCAAAACATTCTCATTTATATCACCAGTAATAAAAACATGCGCCAATTGAAGAATCTCCTCATTGCCATACGCAGTTAGGGTGTCATCTTGAGGAAGGCACAAGAAATCCAGAACGTGGCACTTGGTGCCTACTACAGTCTCAAGTGTATCAAGACGGCACTTCAAGTATGAACTGTGCTTTTGATCAGCTTATTACGGATTGATTTGTATTCTTCCTCCCCTTGAGACGTGTTTGTGAGAACAATTCCTTGGTCGCCTTTGTATTTTGAGCAATTCAGTTTCTCTGAGTCTGAAGTGTCAGAAAGGAATTGTTTCACACTGGATCCTTCAGATGAAAGCAAGAAATGAACCATTTCCACCGTTACCATCATTGACGATCGTACCAGTGAGACCAGTAACTGTTTCAACTGTAAAACTTTACAAAATGGCTCTAGTTTCCCATACAAGTCAATCAAACAGTTTAATGTTTTTACAAACTTGTATGATGTAAGGATTTTTAGATAGCCTTTTGCTCTAGCTGCATCCGTAGCTTCTCCTGTTGTAGCTTTCCGGTTCATTATATCCTCAAGATGGATGACCAGAGGTACGAGATCAAGCCGCAAAGCTTTCAAAGCGTCAGATTTACTACATGGCCACCGTACATTGTGAATATTTCTGAGTTTTACTATCTCACTTTCTAAAGTTTTCGCGGTGTTTTTAAGCTCATGGAGGCGTTTTGAGGATCGTTTGTAAAATTTGTATATGTTCTTCACAGTTTCGTCAAGCTTTTCTAGGTAAGGGATGGAATTGGCAGCATCAAATATGGCCAATTGTAGACGATGCGCGGCGCAGTGAATGCTAATTAAATGCGGAGCTTCTTCTTTCAAACCAAGTTCGAAACCTGACTTTGAGCCAATCATAGACGACGCCCCGTCAGTTCCCACACTAACCATGTACTTTTCTCTTCTCCAATCAAGCCCTAAGTTATCCAAGAGCCCAGTAACAGCAGTGAAATACGACTCTGCCCTACCGCTCTCGAGAGGCACAAGGCCTAAAAGTCTTCTCTTATCTCCCCTTCACACACATAACGAGCATAAACAATCACATGTTCCTCAGCACTTCGGTCCGTGGAACCATCAATCAAAATACTGAAACGCTGAGCATTTTTTAATTTTTGAACCACATCTTCTTGTAACTGTTTAGCAATAAAATTAATGAAAACTAGGCAGTTTTTATCGTTTACATATTGTTTTGTCTCCACATTTACACCTAATTTAGTTGAAAGGGCAACTTGCTTAGGGAAGTCGGTAAATGGTTTTTCATTGATGCCTATAAAATAGGTTATGTTGAATGAAGTTGTTAGATGCTCAAACATAGAAGACTCTATTTTCTTAATAAATTTGGCAAGAGGAGCTTTTCCTGGTTCTGACTCTACTTCAAACCGCGTTAAATTGTCCATATGTACTAGGCTTTTACCATGAAACACAAAAGTTTCCTTTTTCATGGCACCAGAAAATCCTGCTACCCATTTTGGGTCACTATTTTGAGGGTATTTAGCGCATATAGTACATTTTGCGCGGTCGGAATCGTAAACTAGCCAGGGGAAGATATCCAGCCAAGCTCTTTGAAATTTTCGTTTCCCAGAGGAACCGTGAGTAGGCCTAAGTCCACTAGAACTCGTGTTTTCCACAGTAGGCATTTCAGTTTCCCTACTAGGCCCGGCACTTACATCTCTAGCAGTAGACGTCGCACTCGCACACTCACTAGGCGTCGTCGTACTGACAGTAGAACTTTTTTTAAAGAAATAATTAAGTTTAATCTGTTTCATTATGAATAAAATAACACACGAAAAATAAAATACACGCTGAACACGATCTTAGAAATTGAGAATACTCTTAGTACACGAAACAATAAATCACACGCGTAACATATCCGGTCAACTCAACAATAATTAGCAGCTGTACAACTTGGAAGGAGTGACAAAGGCCGGCGGCCCGCGCAGAACGGCGTGAAATTTCCGCTCCCCTCTCTCAGCAACACTATTTTGTTCGATGTGTTTTAAGATGTTTATATCCAACAGAGCAGTTTTTTTATAAAATTCACACGGTGACAGCTAACTGACGGCCTATGACTTCAACACGCGCCTTTACTAAAACAAAAACATGACGTGTTTTGGTTTAACAGACGTCCTTCTTTTTTCCATTTTTCATTCTTTCTCTCCTCTTTTCTCCTTTTTTTCACAGTCAAAACCGAGTGCAATTTTCGAGAGTTGGTTAACAAGTGATAGCAAAATAAAGAGTGATAACAGTGATATAGTTAAAAACGTGGTGTTAGAGAGTAAGGTTGTGAGTATAGAGTGTTGATGAAATTGTGAGAGAGTGTGAAGAGAGGTTAGGTGGGCAAAGGCAGATTTTTCCCAAATATATAGTGAAACAGGGTTTTCACCGTGGTGTTATGAGGACAAGGTTTCCTCCGGTAGTTGTGTGGAAGACGAGGTGTCTTCAAATAGTCCCTTAATTTTTTGTGGTGTTCTTGGAAGTGCCAAGAAATATAGTAAGTTTGTGGTGCCCTTTGCATGGTATGAAATAGGTCAGTGGGGTTATGACAGGTGTTATGATGATGAGAGATATTTAGAGAGAGAGTTGTTTATAGATAGGAAGATAGAGATATTCACGTTAAGTAGGAGCTATAAGGAGTTAAAAAAGAAGTTAAAATTTGAAAAAATAGATGATATGAAAGACTTACCTTGTTGTGAAGATAGTGCAGAAATAAATGATGATAACGTTGATAATTATATGGGAAGCTTACCTGTGCTTAGACGTGGAGTATTAATAGTAGATGATTCTGAAATCGAGAGGTTAAAATGCTTAAGGGTGATAGATAATAATACAGACGGTGACAAGACCAAAACTAATGATGCAGACAGGTTATATGATTTAATAATAATGTGGGATAATCCAGTAGATTATTATGTGGGTTTTGCGGAACAAGTTGAAATATTAAAGAATTATTATATAAATAATAATAATGAAATGAGTGTGAGTAAAGATGATAATTGTTATGTAAAAGTAAGACTAATATACGATGATGGGGGTTAAATAAAAAAATCAGTGAATGGACATTTAATTAGTTTAGTTTATGGTGATGACCTTGCTAACTTATGAAATGAGGTGTGGTAAACAGAAAAATGACAAAAAATTGTAAATAAATTATAGTGAAATTAATTGTGTTTGTGTTGTAAAATGTATTTTATGTAAACAATGTGTGTATGTAGTAGAAATTGATTTTAATAATAATAATATTTTATCAGAGTAAATAAATAATGAGAGTTTGTAATAAATGAATTGTAATTGTTTTGGAAGAAGGTAATTAAAATAATTTGTGTTTAAATAACTGATTGAATTAAAATAAATTGTAGATGAATTAATTGATTTAAATGTGGTAGAGATAAAGTTTGATAATGAATTTAAATGATGTTTCGGAGATTTGAACTTGACAATAAATAGTAAATGAATAAATGTAAAAGGTGTTTAGTTGTGGAGTCATATGATTGTTATGTTTCAGAAGGTACATATGGTTGTATGTGATATTTGTGGTAATGAATGTTTATAGTTTTGTGTCTATGACAGGAATCATGTGTTTATTCAATTGAGTGATGTAATGTAAGTATGAAGTTTATAATGCAATTGAAATAAAGTAAAATGTTTAATGTTTGAATAATAAATGTTAACTGTGTTTAAGAGGTTTTAAATAAGGTAATTAAATTAATTTGAGGTAGATGTGAATTTTCTAGTGTAGTTTTCAATGGTCATATTAATGTAAAATGTTGTAAAAATTGGAGTTTGGGTGATAATAATCATTTCAATAAGGCATTTAAGTCAATCAAAGTTATTTTAAATGGGTGTTAGACAGAATAAGAATTTCTGGAATAAAAGTAATACAGAAACGAGGTAATAATAGGGACACAGTAGCGATAGTGTATATATGTAGAGTAATGAGAGTGATGTAATTGGAGAGTAAATAGATGATGGGGAGATTTTGTAGTGAGGGTGGTGTGGTAAGGAGTCCTCAACGAAAGGCACTGTGCCGGGAGGTGAACAGTTTTAAATGGGGTTTGGCGGAGTTACCTGGGAAAGGGCCAGGAACTAATAAGGGAATGAGTATATGGGAAGGGAACACACATCCTAGGTACAAAGAGGGTATTTGGTTCTAAGAGGAGAATGATTTAAGTGAAGTGAGAGAAATTAGGGAGGTAAATATTTTTGAGAGATTGGTGTCACCCTATGTAAATCTGTTAGTGGTTGTTAGAGGGAGTAAGTGGGGTAAGGTTATATTTAAACACCCGTTCAATAAATTAGATCATTATGAATAACTGAGAATCACCCAAACCAATTGATGACGAAAACGATTAATAAAGTTCATAACTGAAATGTAATAATAAAATGTAACAAGATTAAAGAGTTAATAGAATTTAAAACTAAAATTAAGCTGCAAGTTGTGTGAATTCTTGGTCAAATCTGAATTTGAAATGTGATGTAAAACGAATGTTAATAATAAATTTGTATTATAGTAAATGATAAATAATTAAAGGTTGGTATAAAAAGAGTTAATAAAATATATTAAGTTAATAAACTTAATATAATCTAATGAACCGGTTATTTTAAATAGGTTAAGTAAAACTGTGAATTTTGTTTTCATTTGTCTTGATTAAATTGAGTAGGTAATGCAACATTAATATTTGTCAGAATTGAATCCTAATGGATACAGAATAAACTTGTCATCATTTTCTAAAGAAAGATAATATATCAAATGTTTAATAAAGATGAGTTAAATGACCAGTACAATGAGAGTTGAGTACATTAATAACGCTAACCCAAAGTCACGCTTATAAATCATGAGTTCGTGTGAAGAACTTTGGCCCGTAAAGGTAAGTTGGTTATGATTTTTTATGTAATAATGTGGGTAAGTAGTAGGACTATTACATTTGACGCCCAAACTAGGGACAAAGTTAATGTATCCAATAGACTGTACCATTACAGTATTTTCCAATAATCATGATAGTAGGGTAGATCATAGGGGGGGCGTACAATGAACCACCAACTCCAGCACAGTTAAACTAATGAGGACGGTTGAAAAGAAAAGTCCCCAGCTGTCTAGTAGTAACATAACAATAGGGTCACTTATTACAAATATGATAATGAATTGAATTATTGGAAGAAGTAGAGGAGAACGGTAGTAACTTTAGCATGGCTGAATTCGAAGCCGAAGTATTCAATTCCAAGTACACTTTTCTAGTAGATTCAGGGAGTGAGATTACCGCTATGGATGACAGAATTTTTGAAAAAATAAAGAATCAGACCACTGAAACCATTCCACAACTACCAGTATTGGGAATTAGCGTTATAGGTGTAACAGGTGTTCAGAGTAAGAGAGTGACTAGACAAATAATGTTACAGCTAACAATAATTAAACACAAAATAAATGTACCTTTTTTAGTAATTCCAGGTTTGAATATGGGGGCAATAATGAGAAATGATTTTTTTTAATAATTTTAAAGCTGAATTAAATTATTATACACAAACCATGAAATTAAAAAATGAAAACAATATAACTAAAGTACCATTTATACGACGAAGAGATGTGGAAATGAAAGCATTAAAAATACAGTAAACCCTCGATTTAACGGACAGAATTTGACAGACAAAACGGGGGGGGGGGCATGATAATGTTTTTAGGCTTTTGAAACGTGTAATCTGCATAAACTGCAGACTCTCCTGTTCTGGCGATATTGCTTGGCTATCAGAGCATTCTTTCGTTTCTTTTCTTCTTGTTTCTTGTTTTGAAACACGCACATTTTCTCATCTTCAATTGTATTTGATGAGAACGGAGTATTCATCAAGAATTCATTTAATTCTTCACGATCCCTGTCTTTGCGTTGTCGTTGACGCAGGCATCCCACATGTTCAGCGGAAGACATCACGACGACTAACACTGAACAATATACACTGATATGCATCTTATTTCACTGTGAAATATTCATCCATCAGCTAATACAGCAAGCATTACAGTGGCACGTAACTTTTCATTTCCCGTAATCTTTACTGTTACAGATTTGGTTCCGTTTTGGTCCACAGTAAATATACGTGAATAAAAAATACGGGCGTTTCATCGGCATTTCCCATGTGTTCAAGTGAATAATTATGCTTCTTGCGTAAATGAATGACCAACCGCTGATACTGTAGGAGTTTTTCTTCGTAGTCACTCGGTAGTTTTAGCGCGAGTGATGTACGTCATTTAAGCGCAAATCCATTTCACTGCATCATTCGTCTTTTACACTCGAAGCTGGCTTTGAAACCGGAAACTTTTAATTCTTCTGCGACTTCTAAAGCTTTTAATTTTAAAACATGTCTAGTGACAGGGAGTCCTTGCCTTCTTAAAAACCATAAGTATTCACAGACGCTGGACTCTACTGCTACAAAACGCCCAACTTGAAGTCCCACGAATGCTTGTCACGCAGTATTTGCATTTAAAAGTCGTTCCTTCTGTTTTCTCCATCGTCGAATACAGGATTCATCAATAACGAATTTCCTTGCGGCTTCGCGATTGTATGTTTTTTCTACATTTTGTATCACAATTAATTTATAATTCACATCGTACGGGTTACGTTTAATTTGATCTGACTGCGTGCCTTTAGTTCTCCACAATATCACTCATACCGCAAACGCACTACAAAAACGCCGAATGAAAACAAAATACAGATAAGCGATGTTGTCGCTGTTACAATAGAAAGCCACACTGGTAGTTTACCTGTTATTTAGAAACATGTTACTCACACCCCCTACTCATCCTTTGTCTTGCTGCCTACAGAAGGGTGCGAACATGCGCGTGTGCGCACGCACTTGTGTTCGTCCCGCCAGAAGTCAGGTATAACTTCGAATTTCGTTAGCGCACGAATGCAAGCCGCATGCCAAATTAGCGACCATGTTTTTAGGAGAAAAAGTGCGGTTTGTGTTCAGAACAATACGGTATTTGCATGATATTAATAGTATTAAAATTTCAAGTGTTATAGGCCTATTTGATTTAAATATATCCTCAAAAAACAAAATTTCCGATTTAACGGACTTTCGATTTTACGGACACCCCTCACCCCCCAATTAGTCCGTTAAATCGAGGGTTTACTGTAATTAGTAAGGGAATATTAGTATCCGACAATGAAATAAATGAATGTAGACCCTTGATGATCAATTATTGTAATTTAAAGGTAAATAAGCACGAATTAACTAAAACTGAAGATAGTTGGTGTGAAAGAATGAATAAAATTCTATATCAAACGGGGGAATTTAGTTATCAGGACAAAGAGAGAATAGTGCAGGTAGTAGATAAAAATAAATTAGTTTTTTCAGATAAACCTGGTCTAGTAAAAGGTTTTAGGGGTAGGTTAATTGTTAAAGAAAAGACACCTTTCGCGCCTAAAGCACATTCGGTACCATATTCTAAGAGGGGGTTGGTACAAGAAGAAATAAACAAAATGTTAGCCGAAGGAATAATAGAAAAATCCACCTCACCATACTCCAACCCTTTAGTAGTGGTGACTAAGAAAGACTTATCAATAAGACTCTGTTTAGACGCTAGACAAGTAAACAAAATAATTATTCCAGATAGAGAATCACCAGAACCAGTGGGAGAAATTTTGCAACGGTTTAGCGGTACCAAATACATCACAATGTTGGACTTGACGGCTGGGTACTGGCAAATAGAATTGGAGAAGGGATCCCGAAAGTATGTGGCATTTCTGTATAATGGAAGGAATTATCAGTTTTGTAGATTGCCTTTTGGACTGAATGTAAGTGTATCAATTTTTATTAAATGTTTGGACTACGTGCTAGTGAGAGAAATTTTAGAGTTTACCACTGTGTACGTGGACGATATAGTAATAACTTCACCAGACAATAGTACACATTGTGAAAGACTAGATAGAGTGTTGAGCAAATTACATGAATATGGAGTAACTGTTAAATTTAAAAAGTCAGAGTTTTTAAGGGAACAGGTCAATTTTTTAGGCCACATAATTTCAGCTAAGGGTATCAGTACAGATCCTAAAAAAGTAGAAATAATACAACCTTTTCCAGCACCCAAGAATATTAAACAGCTGCAAAGTTTTTTAGTTTTCTTTTATAGAATTGCTAAACTGCTATAATTGTTTTTATTATTTAGACAAAGCTTTTCGTCATTACTGACATCTTCAGGTCTTAAACAACGTCTATCAACTGACCTGAAGATGTCAGTAATGACGAAAAGCTTTGTCTAAATAATAAAAACAATTATAGCAGTTTAGCAATTCTATAAAAGAAAAGTAAGGATGGCTGCTAATTTAAACAATACGAAGAAAGTTTTTTAGGCCTGTGTAATTATTATAGGAAATTCGTAGAAAAGTATTCATATTTAACCGTACAACTGGGGCATTTATTGAATAAGGGTAATCAGTGGCAATGGGGTTTACCAGAACAAACTGCCTTTGAACAAATAAAAAATAAATTTTGAACCACTGTCATATTAGCTCATCCTAATTTTATGGAACCATTTTACATACACACTGATGCATCCGACATAGCTTTGGGGGTAGAACTATTTCAATTAGATAGGGAAGGTAATCATAATGTGATAGCTTTTGCCAGTAGATCCTTGGTAGCTTGTGAAAAGAACTATTCAATAACGGAAAAGGTAGCACTATCGATAGTTTCCGCCTGTAAAAAATTCCGAACATACTTATTGGGAAACAAAATAATCATAAGGTCAGACCATCAAGCTTTAACATTTTTAAAAAACTGTAAACTAACACATGGTAGATTGGTGCATTGGATGTTAATATTACAAGAGTATGACTTAACCATAGAATATTGTAGGGGTAAAGAGAACATAGTAGCTGACGTCCTATCTAGAACTGATTTTAATAATAATACTGATGTAGATACGGCAAATACCTATAAAATATTTGTAATCAAAGAAGTGGAGGGGTTAGATATGAAAAAATTAATGCACAACCTGGCGGCAGAACAAGAAAAAGATCCGGAACTTGGTAAAATAATAACAGCATTGAATAAGATGCCAAATCCACCTAACAAATGGGAAAAACATTTTAGTTTGTATGATAAACATTTATTTCACCGAACAAATGAACAAGGTGACGATTGGAAGTTATGCGTTCCTAAGTTTTTAATATCCGAAGTAGTGAAAGATTGTCATTTGAGATATGGTCACGTAGGTCCCAAGAAAAGCAGTGACATATTAAAAGAATCACGTAAATTTAATAATATGGAAAGAACCATACGTAAAATGTTAAAAACATGTGAAATTTGTCAAAAAGCCAAAATAAATAATCGTAAACAGGAGGGTTTAATGCAACATGTAATACCAGACAGTCCTTTGGCGATAGTTGCCATTGATTTATATGGTCCACTACCCAAGAGTCGAAGCGGAGTGACTTATTTGTTCGTAGCATTAGATGTTTTTACTAAATTTGTAAAGCTGTACCCTGTAAAAAAGGCTACATCTCTGGTATTAGCAAAAAAGATAGTAAATGAATACATTGCTGAAGTGGGTAGACCTAAAATAGTATTATCGGATCATGGGTCGCAGTTTACCAGCAACACTTGGAGGGAAACGTTAGGTTGGGAGAATATTTTAGTTAAACATACATCAGTATATCATCCCCAATCAAACCCTAGTGAGCGTGTTATGCGGGAATTAGGGTGTATGTTCAGAACATTTTCCCATCAAAAACATTCATTATGGGCCACATTTGTAAATAAAATAGAAGGGTACATTAACTGTCGCTTACATGAATCCACAAGTTATAGTCCTCATGAGTTAATGTTTCAGAGGAGGCCATCACGCATAATAGAGGAATTAATAAAATTTCCGACACGGACTGAGTTACCACATGGTAGGAAGCTGGTGCTTGCCAAGGAGCGGCTCTTAAGTAAAGCGGAACAATGGAAACAAAAGCATGATAGAAATTTAATACCCGTCAAATATGAGGTAGGGCAACTAGTATTAGTAAAAAACCATGATCAATCATCGGCACTAGATAAAGAGATAAAAAAGTTCTTCTTGTTATACGCAGGTCCATATGAGGTTAGTGAAATAAAAATGGAAAATGCTTATGTATTAATAGACCCACAAACCAGAGAAATAAAAGGAACGTATAATGTGACCCAATTAAAAAAAGTATTATCTATCTGAGTAATGCTAGGTATTCTTTTTTTAAATCATTGATAATAAATATCATTAAAATTTTGATACATAAACACAGATTATTGTATAACTAAATGAAAAGGGGGGAATATATATATATATATAAAGTATAATTTTTGTGATTCCCCACTTTCGGGCGGTCACAGCGTCACCGAACCCTGACCGTGGATTTGGATTATTGGTAGCAAGTGTGGTTAGGCAGATTGTATCCGAGCCATACTTGCTATTATTTTCAAAATTGGTGAATTTAGAAATCAAACGGGGGGGGGGTAAATCAGGGGAATCACTATAATTATGGAACAGCGGCTATCGACGAAGGGGGTGGTAGTGCCGTGTTAAGGGTGTATAAGTAATATTTAGTAGGATTACTGGTGTCCTCGGATATCAGTAATACCAAATTTTTTATAACGCTGAAGCAAGAACGGTGTAGGCAGCGTCTACACCCGAATTAAACTTCAGTTCTTGTGGATGCACATGGGCGCTACAGTCCACCATCAGGAAATAATAGTATGTGTGGAAAAGGAGCTGGCCGTTACAAGCCAGGGGCATACACAATAGAGTGTTTATGGAACCAGGTAAATACTTGATCCGGTTTACCCGGCAGGTTATTTACCTAATTGTAACTGGGTAAAAAGGGGGGTAAAATAAAAATGATGGAGTAGGAGAAGTAACTGAGAAATCAGTGAGAAGCAACGACCACCATAACAGCGGGACAATCAAGTTTACTTACTCTAACTTGAGAGTTGGTGATTGATGACCCAGTTCCTGTTCGGTAATGTTTACTATTAGTTTATGATTCAATGATTAGTGATGAACATTCACTTATGAGAACAAATGATTTTAAGTACTAGATTCTAGATTGTACAATCAATAAGGACATGTTATGATTTGAATTGTATAATTGGGTGTATTGTTTTACTTGTGTTCAGTGGACGTACAGTAGGGTCATTCACCTGATAATGAGACATCAGCTGAGGACTGGTGTTAAATTGTTAAATATATAATGTTTAATGTAATCAATTCATAGGTTCTTTTTATTAATTGATTTAATTTAATAATTTTGTTTCTGTTTATTAATTGTCAGAAGATAGATTTCTGGAATTTAAATTCACAAAAAAAAAAAAAAAAAAAAAAAAAAAAAAAAAAAAAAAAAAAAAAAAGTACAGATTGTGTTGGGTTTTCATGTTCACTATATATGGATATGATTGTGTATGTTGATAACGTATCAGCTGATTCATAGTGTTCATGTTATATGTTTGTAACCAAATGTAGTTGTGAGTTGAAGAGAGTAAAAGATTTTTTAGGTGGTAACAATTATCTGCATAGGATTATAAAGATTTATATTGAAAATGATATTCATTTAAAAGATTTTGAATTTTAAAAGTTGCGATTAGAGGGATAAATTGAAGAAGATATAGCAAATTAACGTAAATGTGAATCTTTGGTAAGGGAGAATGAAATTTAAAGTTTATTTTCGTTTTGAGATGATCTTGCCAGACAAACAAGTAACAGTTGAGTAAAATAAGGGAATTGTGTTTATATTTGAGGATAAAATATTTATGTTAAGTTAAAAATGATTACAATTGTTTTGAAGTTAGGGTTTGGTACAGTAAAGAATGTTTAGTTGAGTTAAGTTGCTGATTTTACGATAGTAGGGCTCATATGTACCCACCCAGTACTTTGCCAAAGGCAATCCAGTATTTATAAGGGGAGATATATCAGTTGAGGATTTGGTTTGGTACAAAGGCCAGATTGATTTTTTTGTGAAATGTTACAAGGTTAGGCGATATTGTGTTGAGTGCCTGTCTGATTTTACGGTGTTGGGATCTCGGTGCGAGAAGTCCAGTAATGTCATTCAGGTACAGCCATAGTCGCTGAACTAGGGAGGTAGATTACCCATGATTTATTAAGGAATTAAGGGGGGTTGTTGACACCACATCCTCACTGGTCCTCTTAGTTTAGCAATGAGAGTTTTTCTGTTTCGGCAGAAAATCTCTCATTGGGGGGGTATTGTAACGGTACAGAATGAAGGGGTCTGTGATCTAAAGTTTTTTTCCTAAACCGAGTATATTTTGTGAACTAACTATAGCTACGGGACTGTTGCGGTGAGGCACTGGAACGCAGGTTATCAACAAGGGTGCGAATTCACGCGTATGAGCGCAGGTGTCAGCCAACATTCACACGATAATGTCACGTATGAGGATCGCTAGTCAGCCAGAGCGAGTACACAGCAATTAGTGATCGCTAATTACTGTGTCACGTGACTCCCTTTGAGCCTATCAGGGAGCAAGTTGCCGAGCAGGAGAACGTTTTAGCCATCTTGAAAAAAATTACTCAGTGTCACCAAGCAGAACCGCGCGGTTCAATGTAAAGGCTCGCGAGCCGAAAATTTGTTTAAAAGTGAAAATGTGATCTAAACTATAAAATTAGCATGATATAAAGTAACAACAAACAGTGAAATCTTAAAAAGTGAGATAGCAAATAACCGCACGTGAACAAAATTTAATCAGTGCAACATCTTTCGGACGCAACAAGTGAACAAAAATGTAATAAAGAGTGACACGTGGTCTGCAGGGATGCCGCCAGTCAAGTAACAGAAAAACTTAAACCAATCAATATATTTAAATTCATAAAAGCGCTAAATTTAAATCAAAGGGGTTAAAAGATATGAGTGTGTGTGTGTGAGCAAAATGCTGGGTTGCTTTTAATTACAAAATTTAATAAATAAGTTAATTTAATTATAAGAAATAAGAGATAAGGTTGTTATTTTAATCAGATGGGGTCGTCACCTCAATATTTCGTTGTGTGTAATTAAAATGTTAGCGAATAGAGAAGAAGACATGTTTTTTTTTAATTGATTCATAAAAAAGGGAATGATAAAAAAGAATGTTAGATGAAAAAACAATAAAGTAGTGTTTTATATGAATTATAACTATGTTATATGAATTATAATTATGTACGTGTTTATTTGCATTGACCTATTTTTCTCTGCCGAGTACACTAGACGACATCTTGGTTAACTTCTACGTCCGAACAACACGAATTTAAATACTTTTAATTATTAATTACTGAGTAATACTTCAAAGTTAGTTCTATAGTCTTTCAAATATTTTTCTTGCAATTTAGTAATAAATCGATGGAGTTTCCTATTACAACTGTTAATTCAAGATTTCCTATTACAACTGTTAATTCATCAAATGTAACAGTGAATTAAACCTGCCGTAGTGGTGTCTATCAATACCCATGAACTGTACGTAAATCTGTCTTCAGGGTCCCACTCTTCAAATTTGCCAAGCAGGAAGTTTTTAAGATTTGTACTTGAACAGTATCATATGATGAAGTATTTTCTTTAAAACAAAGCATTCAATCATATAATTGCAAGGTTTTTATGAAACAAGCATGAAGGAAAAGCATTTTGGTGTGTAGTGCAACACATTCTGCATATGTACCAAAAGACTATGTTAATACACACCAAGGGCTCAGCATACAGAATTTGGAAAATCTAATTTTAACATTTGGATAGAGGAATTTAAAAGAAACATACAATTCTTTTAAATCAGCAAATACTAATCTTAAATTTTTTTAAATGCTGACTATTCTTTTTCCTTGCATAATTTAAGAGTACCGGTAATTGACATCCAGATAAAAATTCTTCACTATGTGGTACATCCTGATAATTGTTTCTTCATAAAGCACTTTTCCCTTTTTTGGCTCGGGTAAAGCTAAAAAGCCATTAACATTTTTTCTTTGATGAGATCTCTTGCTTTATGGGCAGTACATACACTGTAGTGGAACTCAATTATTCTTCACCAAGTGTAAGTGACTTTTGAATTAGAACTTTTGAATTTTTACGAACTGAAGCTGGCCAGTTAAGTAGCTCCTATACCACTTAGCTGTGACCCTCCCAGCTCAAACTTCTTCCAACCTAATAAAATGTCATGGACAAAAATTTTAGTAATATCTACAAAAATACCAGTTATGCATAGTTTTCTTAATTAAACCTTAAAATAAGCTAGAACAAAAATTGAGTAATATTCTGTTTACTATTTGCAACAAAACCAAACTAGTTACTATACAAGATGTTATGTATATTAAAAAACTTATTAAACACTTTTTTATATTTTTTCTACAACTTTAGAAAAACTTATAAAAGGGAAATTGGCCTGTAGTTATTTAGGTCAGTACCTTTATTAAACAGAAGAATTACAACAGCAGTTTTGAATGAACTAGGAAACATTCTTCCCTCAAGCCTTGTTAAAAAAAAGGGGGGCATACATCATTAACACACGTTCACTGCGGGTGGTACACCAGTGTACCATGCAGTGTCTGACTCTAGGAGCGGATGGATCGCCGGCATACCACGTGGTCAACAAAACACTATCAAGTCAGCGTGAGGTTAGTCATCATGGATAGCTGTTGCAATCGTGTTATCACTCTCCGAGACAGTTTTGTTCTTTGTTTTATGACTTTGGTTTGCACTTACTGTGTTTCCGGTAGTTGTATGGCCTGGCCTATGCCCTGGGAACTGTCTCAAAGGGTACAGACAACAGATTTGTAAACAATAAAATAAATAATAATAGACAATAAAATACTAGTAAGAATACCATATTATCAGTAGTAGTGTTAATAATAGTAATAATAATAACACCAATAATGAACTAATCCTATATGTTCGAATTTCGTAAGTGGCCGGAGTTTGGTACATAAATATGCCGTGGTAAAACATTTCAGAAACATAATACAACACAGAATGGAATATACACATGCAGTGAAATAGTCACTAAAAAGTGTTTACAATATAAGTAATTTTAGTCAGACGAAAACCGCCCAGGAGCGGATGGTACGCCAGCAGGCCACAGAAAATGCCGTCACATTTTCACCGAAATAATTCTTGGAAAATATTATTGACATCACCCGTAGATATTCAAGCCAAAAAGGTTAAGTCCTGACAAAAAAATTTTTCAGCTCCTCTAGTCTAGTATATAATTTAGGGTCACACAGTGAACGTGTTAATGGACTTCAGCATAAAGTCCCAACAGTGCCTGGCAATTTAGTTGGAAGATAATTTTTTAATAACACTGCTTAACTTCTCAGTACAAGTGGGGGAGTGTCTATGTATGTGCTTGTTCTGGAAAGTATGGTTATAGTATACATTTCTTAATCCATGAAGTAAATACACAGACTGCTTTATGTTATCAACGACATAACTAAAAACTTTATTAAACTCATTGGCTATTTATCTCTAGGGTCAGATATTAACTTGTTTCACTATAAAAAAAATATATACCAGATAGTGAACACTATTTATAGTTTGGCTGAAATTGTTTCAATCAAATATTTTTCTTGTATTTAAGCATACTGTGTTTCAATTTTTGGGAATTCGATTGGAAAAAGAAATTTAAGCTTTTTCTAATAGATTCTACTTTCACATTTCTTTTACATCAGATTTCTGTAGGCTTGATACAGAACACATTTGTGCACAGTTCTTGTCTCCTCTGCCAACCATGGCTTGAGGGGTTCAAATTTACACCATTTTCACTTGAACACAAATTGTGTTCTCAAATTTAATTTCAAATAAGTCCCTATATTTTGTGTTTTGGTGTGCATGCATCCTTTTCCTCATTATCTATTATGACCTGATTAATTTATATCGACAACTACTTTTTACTCAGTGTTAAAAATTGGTATATATATTTAGAGGGTTGCATAAAATAAAAAATACAAATAGAAATTTTAAAATTATGGAGGTTATATATGATAAATGATACACTTTATGGATAATTATGTCATATACAAAAGACACATGGCTATTTGAGGCATTATGGACTCACAGACCAAGATAGGAAAGACAAAAAATAGTTGTACTCCATGACATGAGAAGCAGTGACAGCAGGGGCAGCTCATCCGTAAGGTTCAATGGTTCATTGAACCTCCTAAATAATTTCAATATGTTGAAGGAGTTGTTGAGATAATGGTTTCATATTTAAGTAACAAGATTTGCGAGATTAATCTTGTTGACTGAACAGTAATGAACTCATGTTAGAGGCGAATTGTTCACTACTATTGCTTGAGGTTCAAAGTAGCTCTCAGAACCTCCTAGACTGTGTAGCTTTGGAGGGGGAAAACAGTATACACAAAATTACACTGAACTGTTGCTAAAGCTCATGTTTAGCGACAGACACGAACAGTTCCGATGAGGACCGAACAGCACTGACCAGGAATTTTTAACATTTTCATAATACCGCCATTCACCATTATTATGATTTTTATCACATGATTTACCTTCAGTTTTGTGTCAGATTTCTCTATTTCATTTAGAATGCAATGAAAACGTGTGCAGTAAAGTCTTAAAATCAAACAAAATAGTGAAGTAATTGTATTCCGAAAATAAAGTGTGTTTAATGTAGTCATTAAATAATTATATTAATGTTAAGCTGATTGATGTGTGTATAACCTTCAAAGTGTTTGCTGGTATTTTTGTATGTTAAGTGTTCAATCTATTTTAAAAACAAATTTTTCTTCTCTCTCTATTAAAGATAAATGCAAAATTAAGGAACTAGGTAGGCCGCTTTCCGTTTTAAATATTAAACATAAATATTTAACTATCCTTTTATTTTAACTACATATTTTTAGAATAATTCACAAATAGCATAAACACAACTAAATATTAGGCCTACTAAAAGTTGTCAATAGTTATGTCTTCATTTTGCGACCCACCCTGTGTGTTATTTGGAATGGGATAATTGCTCTCATCTTAGTGGAAACATTCAGACATTGAACCCCCAACTGTCAGAACCATGAGCCGCCACTGAGTGACAGCTAAAGACAACTTGCTAGCTTGCTGTTGTGTGTGTGTGTCAACAATTTTATATGGATAATTGTTGCTACAACAAATAAAATTAAAACACTAACTTCTTCATAATATTCTGTCCAATGAAATGCAAATAAGGTCACTATATCAGAAGTCACATATCTACAACAGGAGAAAACTCTCGCTGCAATGGTAAAAGAATATGCTGAATGCCTAAAGTAAGAAAATATAAAGGAGTAATCAAACCAATTCTTATTGATGCATCAGATGAAACAGCTAAGAGGTATGAGGTTCTCACCAAACAGGACCCCCCAAAGGTATGAGGTTGTACAAATAAGATTTTACGAAAGGTGGTTGCTAGGAGCAAGAAGTCAAAAGGGAGTAGTGCGGTGCAGAGCACACAACAGACGTGATAAACAAAAGGCAACAAGAATGGGAGGGATTCTCATATTTCAAAAGCAACAACAGGATGGTGAAGATACCGAAACATGAGAAGCCAAACAAGAAAAAATAGGAGCATTGGCAGACGCTCAAGAAGATGGACAGATGGCATCATATAATGCCCAGCAAAAGTTTACGCAAAGAAGAAAACATTGAATGTGCAGCTCATCAACATAACAAATGAAGTAAAGCGATTTTTCCTATAGGCCATTTTCTCTGTATTCTTATTTCTAATGATGCATCACAGAAGTTTTGTGTGTGTGTGTGTGTGTGTATGGTTTTATACTTATTTAATATATAATCATTTGTAAGTTAGTTATCATAAACACTTACACAAGACAGGACAGGTCCGTCAACTGATCAATAAAGTCAAACAGTTGGCTGATGTCATATGTGATGGAAGGTGTGTTTGGGTTTTGCCGTTTTAAATGTTCTTCATAGATTTTACACACACCTGAAACAGTTTCAAAAAAGAAAGAGAAGTTTTGTTGTGTTCATTTGCTTATAAAAATAATGAACACAACAAAAACACATATCTACATAAAAATAGATTTTTTACATCAATATCAATAACATATTTTAAACTGGGGTTTAGATTAGAGCACTGCATACTAATGTTATCATTGTTAATGTTACTTAATAATACATTTTTCAAGTTGCACTCAACTTATTACAGACGTGTTTCAGGTATTAAATTGTAAGCTCATAACCAGCCATGTTGGATTGTCATTTGGTAAATACTTTTCTTAATATATATCCTATTTTAGGACCTAACACATAGTGTCATGGTTGTAATAATTTGAATTATTGGTTTTCTGTTATATTTTTATACATATCTACATTTTCCTAAATGTTCATAATGGTGCATGTTTTATTAGTGTCATGCTATAACTGGGGTTTCATATGCTACACTCGATTCAGACACTTATATGTTCATAGTCAGTGGTTATTACTATTTATATTGGTTCTACAAGCATTTTGTTTCAGTCTTAACATTCAATTTTGTAAATATGGCATTTGTAAATATGACAGTTTCTCGTATCATATGCTGTTAATCTGTAACAGTGAAGAATCTATAATTTCAATATATACTAGTTTTTGGACAATTCTGTCATGCCCATAATCTTTATTCTTCTCCTTTTTCCTTTCATTAGACAATGATGTAATTACGGATCAACAATCACATATTTGTTCCATCCATAACAATGGAATTATCTACAACTATACTTTGTTTTAAACTGGAATGGGATTGGACTTCAGGAACATTGTTGCCAGACTGTGTCATGTCTCGCGTCCATAGCAAACGTACAAATTGACTGTCATTATGCTCCTTCACTTTTGTTGTAATTTTACTAATAATATATATCTAATGTTAATAAAATGTATACGGTTTTAAAGACAACAGTTCAGGGAATACTACAGTATACTAAATATTAGACTAACTGGAATAAATTTAATATTTTTTATTTGTATAACAGGAACATGTTTTTAATTGTACAAAAACCAAACATACAAAAAGTAGTAAGCAACAAAGTTTTTTATTTTATAGTCAGTTAAAAACTTGCAGCAGGAAAGTTGTAGTCAAAACTCCATACACTAAAAACTCGTTTATCTGAAACAATTTTAGTAAATTTAAAAATACACAAAAGCATTTTCCTGTCACTATAATCTATATTTAATAGCGCAGACAAGCAATTCCACATGATTTAAAGTAGAAAGTCAATACAGTAATCAGAACTAATTGGGATAAGGGGTCCTCCGAATTATCAATTTGTTCGGATTTTTGAACATAAAGTATTATGTTCATATATTGTAAACATTAAGTACTGTATACTGTTATGTATTATAACAGTACATTTCTGCTTTCTTTTAGAAGCCGAAGGTGACACAATAACAACAGTTCACATAAAACAATCCAATGTTAATAAACAACTGTAATGCGACTACTGTGTTATTATTAAATAAAGCTACTGTACTTACATATGTATTATTATTATTATTATATAAATAGGAGTTTCGGTTTATCCGAAAAGGGCATGGTCCCATCAAATTTGGATAAACGAGTTTTTAGTGTATTTTATTTTGAATCAGCAGCTTATAACTTGAGGACTACTTATTTACAAGTGAGAGTGGTTTTTCTAACCATCAACTTCCTGCGGGGCGGGGCGTGCCAACTATATGCAGTCATCATAATAACACAAAGAACCAGTGCTAGTACTATGGTATCAACTAATTATAAATCTAACACTATATAATTTGATTAATGTTGTTAATGTTGATTTACTTAATGAATTGCTTTTTTAACAAAAATGAATTATCTTTCTTTACATTTACAGATATCGTTAAATTCAGCATTTTTGTCTACATGGCTTTAATGTAAATGACGCATTTCCAATAAGCAGTCTTTAAAAAGACTGTTTGAATTTAACTGCTGAAAACCACTAACTAAAACCAGCAGTAAATATACACATGAAAATCGCAGAACTTCACATGTTCCAGGCGATGGTGGACTGGCAACGCGCGCCAATTTCCACGACGATGATTGGACGAATCTAAGCTGAGCCTCCTGTGCTTACGTCATGCAAAATCCCATTCCAGTTTAAAACAAACTATAATTGATTACTGAAACATTTAATGAAATAATCGATTTATTTTCAAAAACTTATTGCATTATATTTCATAGCCTATAATATTGTGTTACATATTTCAAAAAATGTTTCTCATACTGAAACACAGAATGTCAAATTTTTCTCTGATTATTTTGTATTTCTGACTATATTACTACATGTATTTGCAGCAGGTTTACCTACCTTCCATACAGTCATTTACTGAATCATAATCCGAGTAGGTTCGTGTTTCTGGTTTCATACCAGGCTGGATCAGCAGTATTGTGTGTGACTATAACACAGAATGACATGATTAGATATTTCATTTTAAAATGAACTTCAGATTTTAAAATTGAGTAAATAAATACATTATATCTATTTTTTTAATGCACCATTTAAATCATATACTTAGTCATTTATCGGTAGGTTGCACACAAAATACTAATAAAAGATGTACCATTTTCTGTACAAATGATCAAGTTTACTTAGAAACATAAGGAACCCTTTTACACTTAATGTACATAACAGAATTTTGTTCATGTTATTTACATTAAGTGTAAAAGGGTTCCTTATGTTTCTAAGTAAACTTAACATGAACAAAATTCTGTTATTTAATAATCAAAATAAGGACAGAATATACCACTAAACGTCATTGGCATCATGTGAAATGATATCAAATCCTTCTGTTATTACCAATCATATGTCATATCTTCTTTTCAACTGTAACATGACTATCAATCCTTAAAAAAAATATTTTCCCTACTACAATGTCAGTAGACATAAATATGGTTTAAAGCAGGGGTTTTACTCAAAAATGGTCCATTAGGTACCATTATAATCAACACACACCCTCCCACTATCGTTCCTGATTTTTTTTTTTTAATGGTGGGGCCACACACTTGCTGCATGTAACTAAACCTACACTACTGGGTCTACCCTAGTATTGTGCCTGATTTCTAGCTCCTTCTCCTTTCCCCAACAGTAAATAAATAAAATAATTATATGGAGGGGCAGTTTCGTTTGACACTTAAGAACATCAAATGTGCCCACTGATACCACAAAATCATGTATCACGCACCAACTATATTTACAGCAGTGATATAAAGTGCATACATAGATACATACATACAAACATTTTTGTAGAAAGGTTTCACTTGTTTTTATGATTAATGCATTCCATTAAAGAAATAAAATACACTGCTATGTAGTTAAAACACCAAGAAAGCACAATACTTGATTACATGATAGCCCTAATGAATAGTGTACATATGTAATATCACAATATGTGCCATATGTTGAACAACTCATCAACAATGTCTTTTTTTTGCAATGTTATCTAACGTATACTGCAGACATACTGATAATAATACGAAAGAAGTGATAATGAGTTTCTTCACACATAACAGACAAGATCCGATGTGGCTCAACAAAGGATAATATATTTTTTAATCTAGCTGTATCAAACTTGCTCATTGCTTTTTGAGACTACATTTCTATAAAAACGGACCATCTTAATCGTTATGTTTTAGTTCGAACAATATCTTTTCGTCAACTATCAGTTTCTTGAAAATTTGAGATACACTCATCACTGTGCCTAACCTCTTTCGTTATTCTGGTCCATATATTCCAGAATACAACACAGGGACTAGTATGGTCACGTCTAGAGGTGGGCCGATGTAACTGTAACAGGTATTTTGGAACGATATTTTTGTGGAAAGGATGTAACAGTGACTGAAATGTTGAAATACCTGTTATTCACGGCCTCGCTGTTCCGAGTCAAGGCATGCCCCTCCGCAACTATACACACGTACCAAGTAAACAAATACGCCAAGGCCAAATACTAGGCGTATCACTGGTACACAAGTAACAGCAAGTAATCGAGTATTTCAAATACTAGGGGTATCACCGATGCACAAGGAACAACAAGTAAATGAGTATTACAAATACTAGGCGTATCACGAGGAACACTAGTATTTTAGGAACAACTAGTATCAGGAGTATTTCGAGTACGAACTAGTACAAAGGCATTTTTTGGTCCTGAATACTTCATTCTGCGCAAAGAGACAAAGCTGTTTTCAATAAATGAACAAAATTCATACTGATGTTACATTTATTCTCGTGTGTTATGCAGATATATAATACAGATTATAATAAATTATATATTATACTAGTCACCAACTTCGTAAATTTTGAAAAACAAATTATATTGTGTTATAACCTACAGAGTGGCTGATAATAGTTGATAGGCCGCTAAGAGCAGATATCTAATGAAATTTTACTGCATACTGTTTAGGTTATGTTTTTATAAGGGTAATCGGTTTAAATCATGTTTACTCTCATTCACTCTTGTAGCTTACTGTTATGTTGTTATTATGTTTTTTTTCACATAATTTGTTGTGCTATACATTAAACTTTTGTTAATGTGATTTTAACTTCACTGTACAGCTCACGTAAATGATGAGGTTGTAATGGACATTTATGCACTTTATCTAGTCCTGTTCATTAAATCTTTACTGATCTGATAAGGCTACCCTAAAAACAAGGTGTTTTCATAAATTTGTTTCTTTTATCTAAACTGCTGATTTTGAATTTTTGTCTCCATCACTTTACTTATCACTTGACTAATAGTAGTTTCCACTTAGTAAAGAAATAAAAATAAACTCCATAACAGATAACACATTTAGGTGTAAAAGATCAAACTGCAGCCTAAGATAAATACAAGATCTGATTAAGATAAGAATTTACTAAACTTATTAGAAGGCCATCAATAAAACAAGGTAATAAGAAGAGAAAGCTACAAGTTTATCTGAATTTCTTGGAGACTGTAAAACATTCATCATTGATTTATGATATGGTTGGAAGTTTCTATTGTTTTCCCAACTTGTGCTTTTGCTAGGACCTATCAGTTGCACAGTTGATCTAGCAGTGGTTCCCAACTTTTCGGGACCCGCGTACCACTTCAGTCTTCCGCATTCTTATCGAGTACTACCTGATAAGAAAATAAAATAAGGTAAGAGGAGATATCTAATGAAATTTTACCGCAGACTGTTTAGGTTGTGTTTTTATAAGGGCAATCGGTTTAAATCATGTTTATTCTCATTCACTCTTATAGCTTACTTTTGTTATTATTATATGTTTCTGATGTTTTTTTCACATTATTTGTTGTGCTATTCTAAATTTCATTGCCTGAGTTTCGCAACTGATTTGTCTAACCAATGTTAGTTTGTTTACTCGTAGTGAAAACTTAAATTAGTATTCCCAAAGGGAGGCAGGCCTATAAATTCTTTTGTTTCTTATTTTCTTTTAAACAGTAATAGTTTAATAAGTCACAGTGTGAAGTAACACTGTTAATACTTTTAGTTTCAATTTATTTCTTATAACAAATTATATAATATAGGTTATATAATTGTTCGAACTTTGTACAGTATTCTTATCTGTCTGCTGTAACCACCACATTGCGGCACGCGCGGATGACGTCACTTTGCTTATCAAGCGCCGCCGGCAGTCAGCTGGGCTCACGGTGGTCAAGTTTAGTTCAGTTACTTCAGAAACTCCGAGCTGTGCTCTCGTTAAAATTAATAATCCAGACGCGGCTGCTGGATTTCATTGTTCAATAATGCATCACGTGCAACTTGCACCAATTTATTCAGACGACCTTCGTCTATCTATTTGTGAGTTTGACGTTTATTAAAACTCAATTACCGGGCGTTATGCCAGAAAACATCCGCACGTGTCGGCAATAGCATCGAAAACTTAAGATTTTCAATAAATGAACATTATACAACTTCAATACAGTCCACTTTATATTTCAAAACCAGCCCTTTCTATTTAGCGTCTTTGGAACAACTCTAGAAACTTCAAGAGCTTCCAGCACGCAACAGTAATATCTTCAAATAAATACACTGCAAGTAGGTTTATTAATACATTAATAGGTGTATCTAGGTGAAAATAAACCTACTTCAGTGTATTTATTTGAAGATATTACATAGGAGACCTGCAGGAAACTCAACGAGTTACTTAGGCCTCTTTCACACTACCCGGTTTTTTTGCCGTCCGGAAAGCTGATGGCAGTATTGCCGGACGGAGGTAACTTGTGTGTGCTCTTCACACTACACGACATTCATCCGGCTATTTCGCTGGACGTTCCCTCAGTTTACGTTCTGCCGCCATGGACAGAAGTCAGAAAATATGTGTTGTGCTAAGTTTAATGCACAGGCGAAAAAAAAGGCGAAATAGGCAGTTATGGATGCATCCTCTGTTGATGAGAAGGGATGAAGTAGGAGCCTTTACACTTCTCTTTCAAGAACTCAGGCAAGACGAAGATAAGTTTTTTAATTACTTTCGTATGTCGACGACAACATTCGATGAACTTCATGGTCTTCTCAAGGTTCATTTGCAGCGACAAAACACAAAACTGAGGGACTGTATCCAGCCCATAGAAATGCTAGTTTTATCACTCCGGTAAGTGAATATAATATTCATAAAATAACCTAATTAGGGGAACCCAGGGCAGAACGGACACCCTAATACACAAGTGGTTGTAAAAAATTAATTTAAGGCAAGAAATTGGTGAAAATTTGTATACACAATCTTCAATTTATTGTTTTACCAAAAATGATACACCAAACATAAAAAGTTAAAACAACCACTTGACGTTTTCCTCTTGGTGCAATTATTTTTGTGTGTCCTTTAGGATTGATAGAGATACCGGTTTCGTCGCAGTTGAAAATACGATCAGGTGTAAATTTATGCTTGTCAACAATTTCGCTAAGCAAACCAAAAAATTTGTCAACACTTGGTCGATTAAATCCCATTGCTCGGGCCCCAGATGTTGCCTCAGGTTTCCGCGTACTTAAATCTGAATGCCTAGAAAGAAACTGTTTCACCCTATCCTCACCGTCCATCTTCTTCTCTTTGTTAAATGGGAGAGAGAGGGAGAGAGAAAGAGAGAGAGACCGAGAGGGAGAGAGAGAGACAGCTCAGTGTGTCGTATATTAGAGCCTACATAAAAAATCACTGTTTAACTATTTCCGATAACATCATGGAACAGTATGTTTTTCAAACATTCAACTTTCAATGTAAATTTTTATCTGAACAGTAACAGATAACCGATTTTTTTTACAGGACAGTAAAAACAACAAACACAGCTTTTGCGAGGCTCTGGTTGAAATACCAATACTACGTACTATATCTAAGAAAAATTAGCTACTAATGACTATATACCTCAGCAGAGAACACAAAAAATATAGATTTATTTTGTACTCTCTGGAGTTAAAATTCCTCCCACGGTTTGATAAGGGCGGTAGAATGTCTGTTTTGATTATAAATGATGTCACCTACACTGTCTAGATCGCCTGATGAACTGTCCGGTAGACTGCCGGATAATGTGAAAGCGTCAATGGTGTGCAGTAAGCTACTGAGCGAACTACCGGCTTTTTCTCCGTCCGACGACCGGAAGATTGTAGTGGCAGTCCGGCGAGTCATTAGGTCGCCGGACGGCAAAACTGCCGGATATTCGTAATGTGAACGTGCTCACGCCCCTCCATTTGTCTCGCTGCCGGGCGGCAAAAAAACCGGATAGTGTGAAAGAGGCCTTACAAAGGAATAATATAGGTTATGTATAACTGTACATAACAGGTATTTGTACCTGTTATTTTTTGGAACGGTATTTTCATACCTATTATTTAAAAATAACAGTTTAGCCCACCTCTAGTCACTTCCACATAACATTTTGATTATTTGCTAAAATATGCTTTACTTATTCTTAAATCCACCTACCGCAAACCTACACACCTGTTACAATAATTTGCCTAATGTTCAGAGAAAACATGCTATTACCTGGTGCTAATTCAGTGTTTGTTACCGCCTACAGTGTTACAGCAGAATGTGGTATTAATATACTTTAATATAACAAGTCACAACAGAACCGTTTGTTAGCGAGAAAAATTGCTACCGAATTATTTACGCTCACTTGGTTAAGCGTCATACGTAATTTTCAATGGCTGAGCTTGTCAGACGATCGCTTTATGTAATAACCCTCATTATCTTTAGGGAATATGAAACTTTTATACGTCTTTACCCTTCTTTCTCATGTCACATTCCAAAATACGCACACTTCAATGATGTATTCATAAAAATTTTCTAGAACACGGTGGACTATAGGCAGGTTGAGAAACGGAGGTGACCGCGCAACCCTTCAACTGACCTACTTAATTATATTACAGTCTTTATAACTTTACCACGTACAGAATTCGAGTTTTTCAAACACAATAAATCAGTACTTACCATGTTTAAAGAAATTACACACTATACACAATATTCAAGTTTCAAGATGGCTGTCCTAAACACGAATAAATCCAAAACTTTAACTTCTATCAGTGATACCAACATACAATATGTGATATACAAACAGTTGTAATTTTCGTATCCAACATTAACATGAATGTATTAACTTAGACCGCCTCATAAATTGATAATATAAGCCAACATTCTGTTTCGACACCATTACAAAAAAATGGTTACGATATTTAGCAATTGATAGACTACGTTTTAATTTATGTATATAGAAGAATTCATCTATATACCTTTCATGTTACTTAAAAAAAGTTATTATTATATAACACACTATTTACTCTTCATGCGTAACCTAATTTAAACAATGTTAACACATAACAAAGGATTCAACAATAATGTTAGCCAACATAAACCTATTTCGAGTATTTCTTTAAGGTAAAAAATCGTGATCGTGGCTTTCCTAGCACCTGTATCTGCACTTTTGTCGATATTTTATTATGCGATAGTCGGTATTGATTTGATTGATTGTTTTATTAAAATGTTTGATTTCGGTGGTTCGTAGATGTATGCTTGTAGAAGAAGAAACCGCTCGAATGTTACAATGCTTAATTTTGTTTGCTTTCAGTTGCGTCCCATTTATGCGTCACCAAATGTTAATCTGTAATAATCATTTTATTTACTTATTAACGTTATATTTTCCAAAATATAAGGAGTGTTTTCTTTACACAATAAACTAAAACAAAAAACATCCTTATGTAACCTCACACATTAAAACATTACGTTTTTCGCATTACAGTGAAATTGGTTCACTTCTTTATAGAGCTCTAACTTCTTCTTCGCTGTGTGACATATCGATAGTACAATGTACTCAAAACATCGAAAATGTAATGCAGGCACAGTTATTGGGAAAGTACCAAAGTACCAAATTATCGTTGATCGGTACTTCCGGCGGGCGTCAATGTTTTTCAAGTTTACAATGAGTTGACGTGTTGAAGTAAATGTGTTGCAGTAGTTAATTTTGAAACACCGGACGTTTAATAAATACTTCGACGGACGTTTAAAGATATTCATTTTTGTACGTCAACTAAGAAATGAAGATAATGGATTCTGATGCTGGCACGTCTCAACTGCAAATTCGTTTTGTAACAAAACAAGAACAGTAAGTGTTAACAGGTTATGTTTAAACATTTTGTATAAGTTACTTGAATATTAATTGTCAAATGAGTTGCTTCGTTTAAAATATCATCAAACCGTAAAACTTTTTTGTTTTCTGTAATTACCATTTTATGTGTGGGTGTGTTTGCATTTGGACAAACATTCGGTTATCTTGTTGATTCATCCTCTTCGTTTACTTTATTAAATTTATTAATATATATTAACATATTCAGTGTTTGGTTATGGAAAGATAGTACATGATATTTAACATACGTAATAAATAGCTAATAATATTTATTACAATATTATATTTTGTATGAAGTTGTAGAGATTAGTTTATGAATGATTGTGTTAACTTTTTTACCAAAAAAATTAACTAAATTACTAGAAATTAATTTGTGATTCAATAGAACAAGCTGAGCCGACTCCATTATTTATTTGTCCATATGATTAATTAAGTTTTTAAAGCTAGTGGTGGTAAAGCCATTTTTAAAATGGTAAGTAAGAATGGTGATTTTAGGGTTCCTTGTTTGTGCATTATGTTACAAAAAGTACACGTGTGTGTTATATTTCACAACATTATCAAGGAAGTTAAGAAAACTCACAAATACTCATAAATATGTTCCATTTTTTCGTGATAACAGATTTTACACTAACAAGAAGCTTACCATTTACAATTTTTAAAATTTTTTATTTTGGTATATTATTTCCTTCTATGTAAAAATTAAGAATTAATAACGAACATGCTGTTCCAGAAATATATATGTATTTAGTGATTATACTTTGTCAGTGACATGTAGAATAGCCAGTGCCTTTTTTGTGACAGAACGCTGTTCCGGCACCTTAGTGAAAACAATTTGTATACTGTACTTATCAAACAAAATTTTAAATTATGTTGTATTTCAATAAAAAAAAAAAATAATAATAATTCAGAATTTTATGCTATTAAGATGTTCTGCACATCAGTGGTACCATTAAAATATTTAGTGAGCAGCAGTGGTAGTCATGAAGACAAACACGTGTCAGTTGTTAAAAGTAGTACTATTTTTTGCTCTTTGTCATTATTAACCTTTTAAGGCAGTAATTAGTATCATGCATTCATTATTTTTATATTTACAAGTACGTTACAAGTGATTCTATTGTTGTTTATTTCATTAGTTATTAATGTTTTGTGGGAATGTAGTTTTTTATTTGTAGTGTATCTGTACATTATGAATGTTATTAGTGTGTGTGTGTTATGTATTTCTTTATTATTAACTTTTGTGGCACTGTAGTTTATGTCCGTACATCATATTTTTTGTTGTTGTATTGAAATGTATATACAATTGTATAATGACAAAAAATAGCAGCATATGTCCACTGCTCACCCAAGGAAAAAGAAAAGCATATGCATGGTGAGGTGACCACATATTTTATCTTTTGTCTAATGTAGCAAGTCCAAACTGTAGAAAAAAATATTGGGTCTAATGGCAATGATATTGGGTCTAATGGCAATGAGCGTTGTTGCCACATCATACTTTAATCCCACTACCACTTGTTTATTCATTAGTTATAACTAATGACTAATGTCAATTCAGCATAATACATGACCTTGTACATGCGGTAGAATGACAGTATGTTAGTCAGTAACTGCAGGTTATCACTTTCAGTGAAACCAATGTACATTGTGCTGTCGGCATTTTGCTGTTTAAGTGATACAAGAGTGTGTCAACAACACAGCTATATAGGTGGAGTTGTGTTTAATGACTACATAGTCAGTAAAGTTTATAAGAGTTCCTTTGATAGCTCATGTTAACTGTGTAATGTACTGCTTTTTGATGAGAGGCGGAGTAGAGTTATTTTATATGGCCCACGTTGTTAGCGTCAATTCTGTAATGTAACGCAGTGAGGTACAGTAGAGTTATTTTATATGCCCCACGTTGTTAGCATCAAACTTGTAATGTAGCGGTTATTGAATATGAGGTACTAGCGAAACGTCCACCTTTAGTCAAGCCCCACTATTGGGTTCGCCAATTCTTTAACGTAGCGTTTTGAGATATTAAAGTTTCCGCCTCTCCGCAGTCGCCACTTCTGAATTATAATAACTGACGTTTAAAAAAAATAAAGGATTTTTTTTTTTAATGTATTACTCAATCTAAACAGAAATCGAGAGTGTGTGATTTGGGGTCAAGGAGGGAAGTTGTTCAGCCTTATGAAGAAGAGAGAGTAAGTACCAATTATTTACACTTGGTTTAGACGATTCCGGATTTTTTCAAATTGTTCGCTGTGATTTAAATCAGCTGATGGTGAGATAAGTTTCTATGCTTAGTTCAACACTATGCAAATAGTGTAGTATGTTTGCTACACTATAGCAAAATCTGATCCGATGTGTTGATTTCTTCTGTTTTTGTGCTGAAACTTATTACAACTACCCACTACAAAAAATTATAACACACTTTATTATTCAAGATTATTTTTTCAATAATATTATTTATTTATATTATTGGTTTTTGTTTCCTGCCACCAAAATACAAGTATCACAATTGATCTTTCTTTAAATAAAACATAATCTCGACTTCACAGAGCAAACATGGAATTATCTAAAGAGAAAAACATATATGGTTTTATTTACCAAATTTTACTCTATTTAAAAAAAAAACATCAATTAATATATAATTCTTAATAATTCCCCAGGGTTCAGCGTAAGAGTGTCAGAAATGGATAATTACTAAGCTTTACAAATACCGAAAAAATTATTAAATAAATTTGTTTATTTTTCCGTGTAGTATGTAGTTCCAGGAATGTCCGTAAGAGAGCAGCATGCCTTTGTTTACTTTAAAAAAACGTGATTAAATGAATATTTTGTGTTCTATATCAACGTTCGGAATGCGTTTTCTTCTTGAATTATTAAACGAAATGTTTATATTACCTCGCTCCGTATGGTTCTTACTGGAATGAAGCTTTTTCTCTGGTGAGGTCCTTCTTGCGTTATAATTTCCTTACCGTCTGGCGCATTTTTCGATCGTCAACTAGAACTATGGCGAAACCAGGTTGAATCATCCGAAGGTTTTCTTTCACTGTTTTGTAAGGAATGTAACCATTTAATTTTGATAAATCATGGATGATTATATAGTGGTCATGTTGCTTGTTAATTTAGTATTAATTTTCACTCCTCCAAAGTTCCAAAAAAGGTTATTTTTATTATAATTGTAGTAGCATCATTTCTTCAACTCTATGGTTTTATTTCAAAAATTATTATTATTAACAATACTTGTTATTCTCGTCACTCTTAGTAACCCATAGTATTTTTATTATACAGGCAGTTTGTAATTATTATAAATTAATATTTTATTTACCGAAAAATAATTCTTTTCCATTCCGGTTTCTTTATTAATTTGTTTTACATAATAAGTTTTTATTCATTTTCTTATGACCTTGTATATAAATATTTGATAATTTTATTATCTTTAAATAAATTTATATATATTATTTATTAGTCTCTCATAGTATTCCTACACTGCACTACTTCCTGCTGCCATCTTCCTCATAGTATTATTTTAATTTTTTATTATCCTTTGATATTTAAATTTTTATGTTTTTTTCTTTTTTAAACGAACTAACCCTGGGTTATCCTATATTATAACACAAATATTTTAAAAAATATAACATTAACTTATGTATAACAATTGGTTGTCCATACAATATAAATATTACAATAAATAAATAAAAATACAAAATCAGTTAGTAGTATTATAGCCTACTCTCATAGTTTTATAATTTCCAAACCTACAGCACAGTTCTGTAATGAGTTACCTTCACTCCCCCATGGGTACACTATAACGCACTTTGCACCGTATATCACTCGAATTGTTTATCATTTTTAATGATATACTTTAATTTAGAGCTAGTTACAGGTTACCCATTTCTGACCTTTATATTATCATGAGTTAATTTATTGTGACCGGGTTATGTAACGTTACATAAAGCCCCCCCATTAGAACAAATTTATTTTAGTTTAACTCGTTTATTAAAAATAAATTGTTGATTATTTCCATTCTCTTAATAGTCTTGGCTTTATTTTCATAATAGTGTTTCATTTCAAACTGGTTATAAACTCTGACTGGTAATTCAGACTGGTGGTAATTACTGTTTTCTTACTCTACTCTCTCTCTCTTGGAGGCAAATTCATCAATTATTCATTTCTGGGTAGTGGTACTTCCACATTTTATTTGATAAGGACTGGTCACACTAATCTTATTAAACTTGTTTTAACACTCATTTCTATTTACTTTTATATACTCGCTTTATCAATTAAGCTTCTGTCTGCTATCTTCCTTCTATTTTCTTTATCTATACTTCTGGAATCCAATATCACTCTTTTCAGCTATTTTATAATTATTATCCCTTAAATATTCAATTTCCCTAACATTTTCCCCTATCCTGTGCGGTGGTTCCAGTCGGGTGGCCACTCTGGGTCCATACACCGCTGTCCATCCTTACACCTTCTGAGACCAGGGGAACATCATCCCTGCTCATAAAAATTATTGCCGGAACATTTCTACGGTCAATACATAAAAATAAAAAACTTATAAGTAGTAGTCAATTAGCGACTAGTACTAAACACTTTTGGGATTCTTCATACTGTAGCTGTTTGCATTTATTTATATATCTTCTTCTCCTTGATTCCTTCTTCTTTTCCATTAACTAATAGCATATAACATTATTGATAGGCCTTATGTTAAAATTCTTTTGACTTTACTTCTTGTGACATATTTCTCCGTATCATTTCTTCTTATATAATCTTCAATTCCGAGAAATTCTAATTATTGTATTAATTATCATCCTCCTTCAGTTTCATTGGAGTCATTAAATTATTCTTTATTCTTCTTATCTGAGCACATTACCGTCAATTGTTTTTGTTCATTTATTCTTCTGTTTATTACCATAAAATATTATTTTTCCTATTATTTCATTTTAAATCAGTTCTTTATAAATATTATTTAATCATCTGTTCTTACATTTTCTTGGTGTTTTGTCTTTTTATTTTAAATTATATTGTTTCAAAATAACTTGAGTAAGATGTCCTTACATGCTTTTAGAATTTTGGGGTGTTTATTCTCTTCATTCTAAATTATATGGTTTCAAAATAACTTGAGTAAGATGTCCTTACGTGCTTTTAGAATTTTGGGGTTTTTATTTACAATGGGTTGCTATGGAGGTCCTGTATCCATAAAATCCGTCCCTTTTTTCTGGTTTGTTTGGAGTCTGTTTAACCGTGGTCCATTATTTCAGGTACTCCATTTACTCGGATTACTGGGGTGTTCGGAATTAATTCTCTCCTTGATAATCTTCTTACCATCCGGCTCTCCCACTTTGCTGCTATGAAACTTTCACTTAAGTACCGGTCTTCCGTCATAATTCGTTCCTTTTTAACTAACCAGTATTGTACCTCCTCTAACATAACATAGTTGCTCATATTTAATCTCATTTCATTCCCTTTTACCTCTGGATTATTTACCCAATATTTGAATGTTGTATTCCGTCTTGAAGATACGACTGATATTGTCTGATACACTTCCATCGTTGACACATTTAATTGAGATCTAAACTTAATTAACTCCCTTTGTTCATTAATTGGAAGGTTAAATACATTAATTAATCCACCTGTAATCATCTCCCATTCTTCCTTGGTATTTATTATTTTCTTTCTACTTGTTTTTATTATTTTCTTGGTCTTCTTTTCCACGGTTTGGATCTTCTCCTTGTCCTTTCTATTCTTATTTTCAGATAGCAATGCATTCGGGTCTTCTTTAGTACCTTCGGAAGTGCTGTTTAATGTTTTATCCAAATTATTAAAACCGCTGTCCATTTGTTTATTTGTCTCCTCTTTGTATATATCTGCTTTCTGGCTAAGTGTATTAACCTTTCCAAACTTCTCCCCGAAAGTTTTCCATATCTCCTTATTGAAATTCTCCATTTTACCCTCAAATTGTTTTAAATTTTCTTCGTTTATTTTCTCAATTTGTTTTAAACTATCCCTCAAAGTTTCATTTTGCTTCCTAGAGTTCTCTTCCTGTTTCTTAAAATTCTCATCTATTTTATCGAATTTTTCGCTCAAGGTTTCATTTTGTTTCCTTGAGTTTTCAATTATTTTATCAAATTTCTCGCTCAAGGTTTCATTTTGTTTCCTTGAGTTCTCATCTATGGTTTGTTTATTGCTTTCCTTAATGCTATCAATTTTCTCCATCATCATCCTCATCATCTCTTGCCAATCTGGTTCTCTTCTGGCTTCCGCTTTTTCTGGTTGGTCCCCTTGGGCATCCTCTTCAATTATTTCCGGGTCCCTAACTACTTCGGTTTCTTCTTTATCACCTGTCAGTTGGTCCATTTCACTGTCCGTGACTAATTCTATTTCTTGTTCCTGTCCACCTTCTTCAATCTCCTTTTCTTCTGCCCTCTTCTTCGATTTGCCTCGGGTATTATGCATTTCTTGTTTTCTCATAACTGCCAACGATAATTAGATTTTTTGATATATATTTTTATTAAATTTCAAAATTCTTTTCTAATTACCGCCCTTTTACGTTGAGCGCCAATTCTGTAACGTACTGCTTATGGAGAGTCCTTCCTAATTCTGCCCCACGTTGGATTCGTCAATTGTGTAACGTACTGCTTTTTGATGAGAGGCGGAGTAGAGTTATTTTATATGCCCCACGTTGTTAGCGTCAATTCTGTAACGTAACGCAGTGAGGTACAGTAGAGTTATTTTATATGCCCCACGTTGTTAGCGTCAAACTTGTAACGTAGCGGTTATTGAATATGAGGTACTAGAGAAACGTCCACCTTTAGTCAAGCCCCACTATTGGGTTCGCCAATTCTTTAACGTAGCGTTTTGAGATATTAAAGTTTCCGCCTCTCCGCAGTCGCCACTTCTGAATTATAATAACTGACGTTTAAAAAAAATAAATAAAGGATTTTTTTTTTAATGTATTACTCAATCTAAACAGAAATCGAGAGTGTGTGATTTGGGGTCAAGGAGGGAAGTTGTTCAGCCTTATGAAGAAGAGAGAGTAAGTACCAATTATTTACACTTGGTTTAGACGATTCCGGATTTTTTCAAATTGTTCGCTGTGATTTAAATCAGCTGATGGTGAGATAAGTTTCTATGCTTAGTTCAACCAGCCTACACTATAGCAAAATCTGATCCGATGTGTTGATTTCTTCTGTTTTTGTGCTGAAACTTATTACAACTACCCACTACAAAAAATTATAACACACTTTATTATTCAAGATTATTTTTTCAATAATATTATTTATTTATATTATTGGTTTTTGTTTCCTGCCACCAAAATACAAGTATCACAATTGATCTTTCTTTAAATAAAACATAATCTCGACTTCACAGAGCAAACATGGAATTATCTAAAGAGAAAAACATATATGGTTTTATTTACCAAATTTTACTCTTTAAAAAAAAAACATCAATTAATATATAATTCTTAATAATTCCCCAGGGTTCAGCGTAAGTTCTTTTTGTTACGAGAGTGTCAGAAATGGATAATTACTAAGCTTTAAAAAAACCGAAAAAATTATTAAATAAATTTGTTTATTTTTCCGTGTAGTATGTAGTTCCAGGAATGTCTGTAAGAGAGCAGCGTGCCTTTGTTTACTTTAAAAAAACGTGATTAAATGAATATTTTGTGTTCTATATCAACGTTCGGAATGCGTTTTCTTCTTGAACTATTAAACGAAATGTTTATATTACCTCGCTCCGTATGGTTCTTACTGGAATGAAGCTTTTTCTCTGGTGAGGTCCTTCTTGCGTTATAATTTCCTTACCGTCTGGCGCATTTTTCGATCGTCAACTAGAACTATGGCGAAACCAGGTTGAATCATCCGAAGGTTTTCTTTCACTGTTTTGTAAGGAATGTAACCATTTAATTTTGATAAATCATGGATGATTATATAGTGGTCATGTTGCTTGTTAATTTAGTATTAATTTTCACTCCTCCAAAGTTCCAAAAAAGGTTATTTTTATTATAATTGTAGTAGCATCATTTCTTCAACTCTATGGTTTTATTTCAAAAATTATTATTATTAACAATACTTGTTATTCTCGTCACTCTTAGTAACCCATAGTATTTTTATTATACAGGCAGTTTGTAATTATTATAAATTTATATTTATTTACCGAAAAATAATTCTTTTCCATTCCGGTTTCTTTATTAATTTGTTTTACATAATAAGTTTTTATTCATTTTCTTATGACCTTGTATATAAATATTTGATAATTTTATTATCTTTAAATAAATTTATATATATTATTTATTAGTCTCTCATAGTATTCCTACACTGCACTACTTCCTGCTGCCATCTCCCTCATAGTATTATTTTAATTTTTTATTATCCTTTGATATTTAAATTTTTGTTTTTTTCTTTTTTAAACGAACTAACCCTGGGTTATCCTATATTATAACACAAATATTTTAAAAAATATAACATTAACTTATGTATAACAATTGGTTGTCCATACAATATAAATATTACAATAAATAAATAAAAATACAAAATCAGTTAGTAGTATTATAGCCTACTCTCATAGTTTTATAATTTCCAAACCTACAGCACAGTTCTGTAATAAGTTACCTTCACTTTTATTTTTTACCTCAATGGGTACACTATAACGCACTTTGCACCATATATCACTCGAATTGTTTATCATTTTTAATGATATACTTTAATTTAGAGCTAGTTACAGGTTACCCATTTCTGACCTTTATATTATCATGAGTTAATTTATTGTGACCGGGTTGTGTAACGTTACAACTGTTGCAGCTATTTAAAAATTAAGAGATGTCTGTTTCATTGTTAAGTCATCACACGCATGTGTTTAACTTACCGACAAATACCACTCATTGCTTCGCACGTGTGTGTGTGTGTGGAGAGTGAGAAAAGAGGTGGGAGTGCCTATGATGCACATACAGTCCATAAGCACAGTGCTTTTTTCTAAGCTTTGCACAGACTACAGACGAGTGTCATCAAGCTACAGCACTGTTTTTGCTGTTTGGCAAAATTGTGAAGCTTTGGTCATTTCTTTTACCTTGAAGTATCAAGAGTTAATAAGAGCCGTAATAAGAAAGAGTATGTATAATGATTTGTACAGGAAAATACCTTCAACAGCCTTTTTATTGGACATGGGACTGATTCTTGATCCCATGCAAAAACTTTTAGAACTCCGCATTGACCCACATGAATAAAACATTGATATGTACAAAGCAAACATAAAAACCAGAAAGGCTGGTTAACAATTTTTATAAAAAGGAAAAATTCCCCGTTCTGAGTATAAACAGTTCAATAGGTAGTAAAAATCTGAAATTCTGTGATGTTTCACTACATGAGACAGTCAAAGCAGGAGACCCATCTATATCTCCAAATGCATTCTACAACAGCCATAAACAATCTTAGAGTAACAGTTTCTTTCAAGAGAAGATGCTGAACTGTCAAGATATGCTCAAGTATTGGGTGAGAAGAAATTCCCTGATGAATCTAAGAATAACTTTCTGTTTGGAGAGGAACAAGTTCACTACTTGTCACAAAAGTGCAGATAAAGTGAAAGAGGAACTCTCCAGGCATTTAGAAATTTCTTGCAGTCTCCAGATTAGATTCCTAAGAAACTCAGATGTCTACACCACATCTGTAACCATATCTTCAAATGAATATGAAAGAGGCTTCTCTGAATTCAACTTAATTGTGACTTCACACAGATCGCCCTTACTAATTGAAACTATGATGAACCATCTTTTCGTTAGAATTGTTGGGACTCCTTTGACCATTTTCAACTCTTGACAAGCAGGCCTATGTTAATATGTGGCTACCCAAAGTTCACCATGCTGCAACTGACACCAGATACAAAGAACATGGTAGGGAAAAAAAGAACGCTAATCAAATGGTTATATTGTGGAAGATCTTGTAATTTTGCCTGAACTAGTTCAAGTTTATTAAGTTGTCAATAATTTCTAATTATTTTAATCCGAGTTTATTACACTTCTATTAGAATGTAAATAAACTGTTAGTACTAGTAATTAAAAATAATTTGTAATGTGACTTAATTTTCTTTTTTTTATGAATTCTGTTTACAACTTTAAAGTCCTAATTTTGCATTGGTTATAGATTAAAAATTACCATACACTCCAGACAGTAACAAAAATACAAGTAATATAAAGACGTGTATTGAACCAAAAAATGGTGGTGTTTTTATAAACAAAAACCACAAAAGTTTACGAGTAAGATTACAGAGTGGAAGATCGCTTGGCTGAACTCCATGCTGTTCCTATGAAGGGTGATGGCTTATACTTATTCAGGGCCCTGGCATTCTGTGTCTATGGCATTCGTGAACAGCACATTGAGGTGAGGAGACAAATTGTATGTCATGTCGTTGACAGGTGCCAGGAGTACGGCATGCATATACTTACTGCTGATGATATTAGCTATACAAATGCCAACACATATGCAGCAGCCATGAGTAAACATGGTACTTTTGGCTATGCTTGTGAGGTGCAGGCGGCAGCTGCATGTGTACTCCAGTTACAAGTTCGAGGTGTATGCTGACAGAGCATGTGATGAATCTTTTGGGGAAGGCATTGTAACAGAAGGGTTGAGGTTTTGTGGAAGTACATGCGGCTCATAATCCAGGCGAATGACTTCAACACAGCCTACTATGTTATTTTAGAAGATTATGGAATCAGTTCTTAGTAGATATGTATGCCAAAATTGAAACTGTATACTTTACATATGGACCAACTAGCCAGCACTCTAGATGAAAAATTACATTCACCTGAGAGATCCAGTCACTTCTGATGGAAATGCTGACAACATGGGAAAACCTTTCATTGTACCATCCTCTTTTGCAGGAAGCCCATGGCATATGTTTTAAAAGACCCAGGACGTGGTGACTTATGTGCGGCATCACAGCTGGCTGGACTTACTCATAATGTTTACATGTAACCTAAAGTGGAGAGAAATAGAATCAGAACTGTTTGAATGCCAGAGGTCGTATGATAGGCATGGCATTGTTCCAAGAGTGTTTCACTTGAAGATGAAATGCCTCATGAGTCTTCTTAGAAGCAGAAAAATTTTCAGACCTGTCTCTTGCCACATGTATACAATCAAATGGCAGAAATGAGGCTTTCTCCATATGCATGTTTTGGTATGGCTCATGTACGGACATGCACATACACAAACCATCAACAAAAAAGAATTCTAAACTTCACCATTAATCTGAAAAACATGGCAACCATTTTCTGTTGACTGCTTGAGATGGATTAAAACTAGTGAACTATATATTAATTGTAATTTTTTGTTTGTTATTATAGATATTCTGTTCCTGATCCACCTTTCGCTGTACCAGCCTCCATAATAAATGATCAGTTGAATGTGTTGGTCAATGAACTGCTCAGAGGTAACTACATTGTAAAGTGTACCGGTATCATTTTATAGTGTAATACAGCATCTATCATACATGTATAATTAATTTTGGTTTTTAAAATTTTAACAGATTGGCATTACCTAAGATTGTTGATACAAGAATAGACAAGTACAGGTAGACAGTGAAACTATGAACGTATTAATTTCAGAATGAAAAAACTACAGAGCCAGTAATCTTATGTTTTACACTGTATATATTTCGTAAGCTATAGGAACATATGTAAGATTAAAATGCAACTTAACATTAACCATTCATTAATATCAAAACACTTGGATAATTTCATTTTATAGGTCATTGTGTTCTATATTTTGACTGTATTTATGGGTTATGTTAAACATGTATTCCAGCAGAAGAATGGAATCTGAGTGTTGTATGCTCCATCCACAAGAAAGGTGATATCTTGGACTGTGCCAGATGTAGGGGATCAGTTCTGTAAGCACTGTATATAGAGTATTCTCCAACAGACTGGCACCATTTATTAAGCACCAGAATATTTATTTAGCAGACTGGCATCATTTATAGAAAAGCAATAGGAGATTATCAGTGCAAATTCAACAGCGCCAAGGCAGGTCAACAAACGACCAGATTTTTACCATACGCCAGATTCTTAAAAAAATGTAGCGAACATGGAATAGAAATACATCACCTCTTTATTGAGTTTAGATCGGCTTATGATAATAGAGATAGGGAATATTTGTATTCAGGAACGGTTGAATTGAAGATACCAGAAAAGTAGATCATAAGCTTTTTAGACTAACCTTGTACTATACGTTTATAGATAAACATAGTTTATTCTACCTAGATTTCGAATTTTTGTTACCTAGGCATTTCTTGTAGGCTAAGTGGTGCATGTTGGTGAATGTCATTGCGATATTACTACTTTACTATTTTGGTGCAGAATTTTTTGCAACCAAATTTGGGAGCAACATTTTCCATAAAACTTTGAAGAGTGCTATTTTTTATGGGATAGAATTTTTAATTAAGAATTTTTTGAACAAATTTTTGGCTTTGAGATGAACTTTATGGCTGACTAATAGTGTTTTCCCCACATATACCCAGTTACTATTTTCGTGTGTTCCCCACAATAAAATATTCTAGATATTGTTACGACGGTCTACTCGATCGTCGTAGGTACAGTGGAAACAAAATAAGTACAAGACACCAATTAAGTCACTAATTACCAGCTTTAATTTCCACAGTTAACAGTTCGCAATTAACAATAGTCTCTACAACAAATCAAATAAAAATTGTTCACATGCAATAAATGTCCACTAAAATTAAACACAATTGTATTACAATTACCGTCCGATTATAAAACACAACACTTAACTAATAACCACTTGAACGCGCGCACAGTAATTTTCCCCGACAATAACTCTCGAACCGCGCTGTAAATATATCACACTAATACTGAAACTAAGGCCACTGCCGCCATGTATTTATAGCCACCGAAAATCTAGACGATTCCTAATTGCGTCTTAGCGTCCGTATGAACTACGTAATTAACTGCACACTTGACACAGTACGCATGGCTGGCGGCATCGAGAAGACTCTCGCAAATGCGTCTACAAGCACGTTGTTACGTTTGACTTTATAGCAAATAATAATATGATCGAGTCCCTAATTTGGGTGTCACTGTTACATTTGATTTTATATGAGTTAATCAACCTTATCAATTTTATAAAACTGTTTTTTCTTACCTTCAGGTTTCCTCCAGAGTTCTATAGACGAAAACAGTTGCAGAAAGGTTACTTGAGTTGAAGGGTGAAAATATAATAACACCGTTTATACTGTCTAGAACAACTGATTTGAATTTTATTTAATACGCAAAATGCTTATTGGTAAATTAAGGCATTCTTAAAATTAACAACACAAAAACCATAAAATTAATTGGCGAACCAATCTTACTTAACTATGACAGTTATAACAAACAATTTATGTGTTTACTGAACCAGTACGTAATTTCTCCCCATTCTCACACACATTCATTCTTTTACATAAACATTCTATTTAAACCCCTTTCTCTTCGAGATCTCATTATTATTTGAAATGTTCCCAGGTATAAATTTTAATGTTGTTAAAAATTTGGTATTATATAATTGATTATACGAGTACTCAGCCTGTTTGTAGACCTGGTCCAACTGTTGAGGCACTTATTTCACCCTGCACTCCGAAAGTCAATGGAAGATAGTTAAAGTTATTTTTTCTTTTGACTGACATTAATTATTCACTGATTGAATAATATTACTCACTGAATAGAACCGTGTTTTATCACATTTCACTTTTTTGTCGGCTGGCTTTAGTTTGCTCGACCACAATATTGTTTATGCACTTTTATAGATGTTTTATTGGATAGGCCAACTTTAATTTTGGCCTATCTCATACGTCCTAGGCCACTGTTTAACTTGTAGACGACTGTATTCTGCTGATGCAAACTGGGGTGATAAAGTGTTCTCTGTGATTCACCAAGAGACTGAGCTGGCAAGCTGTTGCGTAATGCGTCTGGCTGGGCTGTCTAGACATCAACAGTCTGCAATAACATTGTATGTTTTGCTGGTTACTAGGGGTTCCCCTTAGGTGAATACTGACTACATTGGGATTACAATTGATTTAAATTATTTTTTACACCCAATTTGTACCGTTACAATACCCCCCCCAATGAGAGGTTTTATGCCGACGAATAAAAACTCATTGCCTAAAACCTAAGAGGATCAGTGAAGATTGGCGCCACAACCCCCCTTAACTCTCTACTAAAATCATGGGTACTTACCCCCCCCAGTCCGGTGGCTGTGGCTCCACCCACCCGACCTTACTGGACTTCTCTGCTCGAGATCCCAACACCATAAAATCAGATAGCCACCTGCCACAGTATCACTTGATTCTGAAACATTTAATTAAAATATCAATAAATGGCCTTCCATTACTCCATATCCTCAACTGATTCGTTCTCTCTTAGTCGTACTGGTTCATTTACAAAGTACTGGTTGACTTTTCTCAAAGTACTGGTTGCGTATTTAATTTTGATAATATAAACTTACTGTATACTTACATCTAGTACACATAAATCCCCTACAAATTATATACAAATTGTTTTCTCCTACCAAGATACCATCACCCACCAAAATCACAAATGGATTACCTAGACTACAAGTATTATAATAACAACCTTACTATAGGATACATATTACAATCAAAATACATTATTACCTTTAAAAAATAGAATTTATGAACATTATAATTTTAATCTCAATTATCCATTACCCAAACCTTTTCCTTGTTTTCTTTTTCAATTAGTTTAATTCCAACTTAAATTTAATTTAATTTCATCATTTAGTTACATTACATTCAGAATGATTCTACCTTAATAAAATCCTATCACATAAACTTTGAACTATATTACAATCAAAACACTAAGGTACTTCATTACATTATTCAAAAAATTTACGTTCATTCCATCACATCTCGTATTTATTTTATTTCATAAGAAAATTCCTCTATGGCAATTATTTATCAAAATAAAACATTATTGTTGTTGTCAACTACAGCATGACTGTAAACATTAGTCACACAACATACTTACAATGTCCCTGTTTACATCAACGGTTGTCTACAAGACTTGTTTTATAAACACTGGTTCAGTCTCAACATTCCAGATTACATCACCACTAACACTTCCTTAAATATTGTAATCAGTTACCCTTGACTTTACAATTCCAATCACAGTATATTTAAATTTATATTTACATTCACAATCATTTATATTTAAATACATTACTCAAATTCACATTTGAAATCAGTTTACTTTCAACTCAAATCCAAACAGTTTCTTTAGTTACATTATTTAAAACATTTTTGATTTAAACACACAATTCAAAATAAAATTCCTTAGTACCTCCTGTTAATTGTTTAGTAAAATCAAATATTATTATAACATGCTACAAACATTGTTACATAAACTATTATATACATTGTACCAATATAACCTTAACACAATACATTTAACACTAACACATTTATTTACAAATTTTCATCATAATTTTATTATTTACCACACTTCATTACATAAATCAGCCAAGTATTTTTACCATTGACTCAAGTAATTAAATGTTCATTCGCTTTTTGTCTAACCCCTGTCATCAAAAATTAATCGTATTTTCACAGAACACATTTCATTTTTATTTGCATTCATCATACGGCTATTTTTTGTGTTATAACCATAAAAATTTGTTTTTTCCATTGTACCATAATAATAATGCATAGGGTTACCCTCCATTATTACTTTATCATAAGTCATGTCTACATTAGTGTTTTTTGTCCAGTCTCCATTGGTATTTATTGTTACAATTACATCCTTTATATTTTCATCACTATAGTTGTCAGCTGTTACTAATGCGCTGACCCTCACTACAGGTAAGTGTTTATTATCATCATCAATGTAATCATTGTTTATTACACAAGGTAAGTCTCTATTATTTATAATAATTCTCTACTTATTTAACTTCTTAACCAACCCTTTATAACCTCTATTTGGCTCAAATATCTCTATCACTCTCTCTCTCTTTTCATGATCACTTTCATCACCATACCATTTCATTTTGTCTCTATCACTCCACACAGAGGGCAATACCACAAAATTATTTAAACACCCTCTGGCTGTACCAGATATACACAAAAACCTATATTGACCATTTGCCGACCTATTGTCGCCCAAATGTCCTAGTGAGGATCTCTTATCCCCATAAACAACTTGTGAAATCTCTGCTTCACATTTAACCCCATAAAAATTTGCCCCCTGTTCACCCTCTTCATTTAAACTATCTCCATACTCCCTTTCTAAATCATAAACACTAACTAGCAATCCTCTAACCTCAACTAATTTTCTACTCTCAATATCACTACCACTGTCACTCAATATATCACCATAACGTTTATTCAATAATACAGTATATCACTCTTATTTATTTTAACACCACCCCTTACCTTATAGTCTATCATTTGATTATTCATAATTGTTTCCTCATTATAATTATAGTTGTCACTATTATTTCCATTTACCTTATTTACTGTCACTTGTTTGATGCTTAAACTAACACCATTATCATTTATATTTCCGTTATTTTCACTTACTCTATTTTCCGTTACTTCATTATTTTCAATATTTCTCCCCAGCTTATCTAACTGTTGAATTAACTTAACATTCATTTCATTTAGTTTATCATCAATATTCTTTTGTGACTCTGTCACTTTTTCGTTTATTTCATTGATATTAATATTTTGTTGTTTCATTTCCCCCTTTAATTCATTAAATTTAGTATCACTACTATCAAAACGTCTACTTATGAAATTCATCATATCATTCATTGACCATTCTTTTTCTTTTATTTTTGTTATTATGGGGGTTGATTTCGCTCCCGCATTACTAATTGTAACTGAATCTGTCAAATTATTTTCATTAACTATGGTTGGAGTCGTTTCCAGCCCCGATTCATTCGTAATTGTTGACTCAGTTAAAATATTTTCTCGGACCGTTATATGGTTTACATGGTCTCCTGACTCACTCATAACTGTCGAGTCGGTCATTTTTATTTCGTTAATGTCTTCCATCTTTGTCAATATAATTAATTTAAGTACACGATAAACTGCCTACGCAATTATAAACCTCTTAAATTAACATTTATATAAACTTCATTAGACGTTTATATATTTTACAAAAACGCCCTTACTCTCAAATAACCAAATTCTGCAACTTATAGCTTAGGTCTAATTTGTGTGATTAAAAGAACTCACACAAATCGTCCAACTGTTCCGGGCGCCACTGTTACGTTTGACTTTATAGCAAATAATAATATGATCGAGTCCCTAATTCGGGCGTCACTGTTACGTTTGATTTTATATGAGTTAATCAACCTTATCAATTTTATAAAACTGTTTTTTCTTACCTTCAGGTTTCCTCCAGAGTCCTATAGACGAAAACAGTTGCAGAAAGGTTACTTGAGTTGAAGGGTGAAAATATAACAACACCGTTTATACTGTCTAGAACAACTGATTTGAATTTTACTTAATACGCAAAATGTTTATTGGTAAATTAAGGCATTCTTAAAATTAACAACACAAAAACCATAAAATTAATTGGCGAACCAATCTTACTTAACTATGACAGTTATAACAAACAATTTATGTGTTTACTGAACCAGTACGTAATTTCTCCCCATTCTCACACACATTCATTCTTTTACATAAACATTCTATTTAAACCCCTTTCCCTTCGAGATCTCATTATTATTTGAAACGTTCCCAGATATAAATTTTAATGTTGTTAAAAATTTGGAATTATATGAAATTGATTATACGAGTACTCAACCTGTTTGTAGACCTGGTCCAACTGTTGAGGCACTTATTTCACCCCGCACTCCAAAAGTCAATGGAAGATAGTTAAAGTTTTTTTTCTTTTGACTGGCGTTAATTATTCACTGATTGAATAATATTACTCACTGAATAGAACCGTGTTTTATCACATTTCACTTTTTTGTCGGTTGGCTTTAGTTTGCTCGAGCACTTAGGTGTTGACCGCAATATTGTTTATGCACTTTTATAGATGTTTTATTGGATAGGCCAACTTTAATTTCGGCCTATCTCACACGTCCGAGGCCACCGTTTAACTTGTAGACGACTGTATTCTGCTACTGTCTGATTCAAACTGGGGTGATAAAGTGTTCTCTGTGATTCACCAAGAGACTGAGCTGGCAAGCTGTTGCGTAATGCGTCTGGCTGGGCTGTCTAGACATCAACAGTCTGCAGTAACATTGTATGTTTTGCTGGTTACTAGGGGTTCCCCTTAGGTGAATACTGACTACATTGGGATTACAATTGATTTAAATTATTATTTTTTACACCCAATTCTGTACCGTTACAACGTACGCCACACACAGTAGAGCGAGACTTCTGGCACATTCGACAAACACGTAGATTGTTCTGTGATGTCGTAACACTGCCCCCTCCTTAAGCCTGTTCGTCCCGAACTGGCAAACCGTCTCTGAAGTAATACTCGACCAGGCGATCTAGGTAGACGTTTTTGCGAAAGATAATTCTCCGGTTCTTCGAATTCAGTCTCGTGTGATCCGAACATCACGTTCCCAGGAATGCGGGTCTTCTGCTCAGCCACTAGTTTTGCTGGAATCACTCCCGTTGCATCATGTACTGATGACCTAAACACCACTGGCTGATCCAAGTTTGTTTGGTTCTCGTAAAACAACCTCTTGCGTAACCTCATCTTCAGCCACTTTGCCCTCAGGCACTTCTATCAGCTCAGGAACAAGCAAGAGTTTTGTCTCGACACCCATAGTTGGCTTTCCAATCACTTCTTTTGTCGTTACACTTATTTGTATTTCCTCTGCTAGTTCTTCCTCCATTTCCGCTTGCAAAAATGTTCTAGATATTGTTACGACGGTCTACTCGATCGTCGTAGGTACAGTGGAAACAAAATAAGTACAAGACACCAATTAAGTCACTAATTACCAGCTTTAATTTCCACAGTTAACAGTTCGCAATTAACAATACAGTCTCTATAACAAATCAAATAAAAATTGTTCACATGCAATAAAATGTCCACTAAAATTAAACACAATTGTATTACAATTACCGTCCGATTATAAAACACAACACTTAATTAATGACCACTTGAATGCGCACAGTAATTTCGCCCGATAATAGCTCTTGAACCGTGCTGTCAATATATCGCACTAATACTGTCAAGGCCGCTGCCACCATGTTTTTATAGCCGCCGAAAATCTAGACAATTTCTAATTGCGTCTTAGCGTCCTATGAACTACGTAATTAACTGCGGCCTTGATACAGTCCGCACGGCTGGCGGCATCAAGAAGACTCTCGCAAATGCGTCTACAAGCACATACACCACACACAGTAGAGCGAGATTCTTCTGGCACATTCGACTGTAACGGGTCAAATAAAAGGATTTTTTATTTTATTAATTTTAGGTGTGGTTTTTATATTAAATTTTGATTTATAAAAACTGTCCCTGTTCAGAAGCCATTGTGCTTTTATTTTATGCTTACAAATATAAATAAATAAAATTAGTTTTTACCTACCTTGTATTTTGCCCAAGAACCCAGAATCCGACACACGAACGTTAGATGCAAGTATGGTTCACGGGTTAAGTAAATCACTTACGCAAGTATTTAAATAACTGAAAGGTAATGTAAAATAAATGTTAATAATAAATTTGAAAATTTTAAGGAATCTAATTGTAGAAAGTGATGAATGATTTAAGATTTAATGATGATGGATAAAAGAGTTAATGAAAATTTCACATTATAATGTTTATAGAAAGTTTTATTTTAGTTATTAGGGTGCTATTGCTGTGGTGGCATGTGCCACAGTAGATAGCGGAAAGGGTTGGGGGTAACAGGAAGTGTTACCTCCATTGGAGGCCAAAAGGGCGAAAATGCATGGCACATTTTTTTTGTACAATCTCATATTGTACCCTGATAGACTGCCGTGCTGTGCAGAGTAATGATGTTGTAACATGCATGAAGGTAAAGATGATTTCCCCGACTTTTCGGGCGATTACTGCCTTACCAGCACTAATCGTGGTTTTGGCCAGTGGTCAGCTATGGCCATAATTTAAGTCCCTTGACCATAGCTGGCTTGAAATTGGTTGATATTAGAAATTATTGGGGGGGGTGTAACTAGGGGAAATCCCAGAAACTATGGAACAGCGGCTACCACTCTGTCTGAGTAGGGACAGCAGAACCAGGTGGTAGACCCGCATTAAGGGTGTATAAGTATATAACGAAGATATGTCGATATCTAAACAGTTCAAATGTAACGCCGAAGCAAGGACAAGGAGATGTGAAATTCCTCCAACTATGCCGTCCTTGTGGAGGCCGATGGGCGCTACAATCCAACAGAAAAAACAATAGTGTGTGTGGTTTGGGGGGTTGCCCAGGTGAGCAACGAATTTAAATTTTATAACTTAAAGATGATAACTCATTTTGGCACTAATTACTCATTTTGTATTATGCTTTGATAAATAGGTGTTCACATGTTTATTATACTGTGTTTATTCTGTTTTATAAATGTATTATTTTATTGTGTTAGAGATAAGGATTGATAAAAATATGTGTTTCATATAATTTGTATAAATTTGAAATGTGTTTGCAGTAAGGTCATTCACCTTGCTAAGAAAGTCAGCTGATCCGCTGTAAAATGTCACTTATTAATGTTTGCCAATTTTCAAGGTAACTGATGTTTGGATATAATAATTCTAAGGTGTTAAAGAGTTTATTTTAAATGATGAGAATAATTTGATATAGTTGAGAATTTTAAATGATTTGGGAAAACTAATAATAGGTAAAATTTTGGGTGATTGATATTTTGCTGGGACATGTATATCAGTGTGGTAATAGAGATGAAAATGTTGTTATGAATAAATGTAATGTAATGTAGAATTTGAGAAGTATTGATGTTGACACAGTAGATATGGGGAATATATGTAGAGTAATGATTGATATATTGAGGTAATAAGTAAATGATGATATTTTGTTGTAATTGAAGTGAGGTAGTGAGAATGATAATTAGGGGATGGTAATTTTATAAGAGGGGATAGTATAGTGTAGGAGTCCGCAACAAAAGGGTTGTGACGGGAAGGGACCGTTTAGCGCCGGAAAGGGTTGCCTTAGGTAGAATCCAGGGACCAACATAAGGGAATGAGCTTATTTGGGGGGGGGGGGGAACACACATCCTGAGTACAAAGGGGTATAGAGTATTTTTTTTTATATAAGAGTAGAATGAGGCGAATTGAGTTGAGTAGTAAGTTAGGTTTAGAGATGTTTGATAGATGTATTTCATAGAGATGGATGTCATATTAGTTAAAGCTGTTAATGAGTATTAGAGTCAAAGAGGTAAAGAATATATGTATAAATGCCAAGTGGCAAATCAAGTCATTGTGAATAATTAGATCACCCAAACTAATGGAGAATGCGATTGTTAAATAAAGAAAGGTATAGTAAAAATATAGAATTTCAATTGAAATAAGTGACAATTTTAATAGAATTTGAAAAAAATGTAAAGTTGTAAAAGGAGTAATTTTGAGTAATTCAAATATCAGTTTGATTGTTAATTATAATAATACTTTGTTATTTTTAAATGTTTTACTTTATTATGTTTTGTGTTTAAAGATAGAATTTTAAAGATGTTCAATATATTTTCTGTGGTGATTCATGTATAACTTATGTAGGTCAAGGTTCTTGACTTGACCCAGTTTGATCAGCTGATGGGTGATGTTGTAAATTAGACCAGTTTTGGCAATGAAGTGATGCCAATCTTGTTTCTTAATTAATCTAAATAAATTTAAATAATTTAAATATTGAGAAAAATATATTTTAATAAATTTAAATTTTTTCGAATTTAAAATTTTTTTGAAAAAAAAGCAAACAAAAAAATGTTTTGATTTTGTGCCTGCCATCTAATTGATGTTTTGAACTCTGATTATATTATTGTTTGTGTGTATTAATAGTGTTTTTTATTGAATTGTATTGTTTAGGGTATATGTATAATCACATGGTAGGATAAGAAGGTTCATGTTTTTAATAAATGTTCAATTTATTTATTTTCTAATTATCAAAAATAATGAAGAGAATTATTCAATTCAAATAAAAGATTTGTATTTTGATTTTTGAGATTAATGGTAATGTAGATTTGGTTTCAATTTAAAGGAAACTCCTAAATGTGATAACAAGATTTGATAGGATGTAGCAATAAGTGTGTGTACAAGCCCAGTAACTGCTAAAGGCAGCCCAGTGTGCATGATAAGGGGGAACATATCGGTTGAGGATCTGGCATGATATAGGACCAGGGATTTGGATTTTTGGGGCGGCATGTTAGAAGGTGAGGTGCGCTGTGGTGCGTGTCTGTTCGATTTTATGGTGTTGGGATCTCGTATAGAGAAGTCTAGTGATATCGTTCAGATGCGGCCATAGTCGCCGAGCCAGGGGGGTTGTTTACCCATGAAGTATAAGAGCTACAGGGGGTGGTTGGCGCCATATCCTCACCGGTCCTCTTAGGGGTTTTAGCAATGAGATTTCTTCTGTTTCGGCAGAAGATATCTTATTGGGGGGGGGGGGTTGTATTGTAACGGGTCAAATAAAAGGATTTTTTATTTTATTAATTTTTGAGGATTTATTAAAAAATATTTTAAATTCATTGTCCATCTGTGTGGCCAGTCCACGTGTTTGAATAAAAGCATTGTGCGGACAAAGGAACAATACGCAATAGTTGTTGTGTAACCTTTACAAAAGAATGTGCCCGGCGTCGATTCTAAGAACTTTACATTTGTGTGACGTCTGCGCCCAAACGCACCACACCAGCATGTGCGCAGACGACGCCACGGTAGTAAAACTCAAAATGGCTTAGAGACGAAAGTTTGGATGCACATGGTCTCAAAACGACGGATGTAAGTCTAAGCTCAACCTCTTTTGTTACGTCAACCAGTGCTTACCAAATGTCATCCACGTGTGTTGAATGTGACCCAGCAGTGGCGAAGAAATAGAAGGCATTGCTTTCCACCTTGTGGGACCGCAATCTAGTTGATAGTAAGTGTAGAGACGCTCTTCCCAGTTCGCTTACAGACAGTGCCTGGCCAGGTACTTGCCCCAAGGGGCTCTTTCAAAATTTATGAGTTTCAAGTAAAAAAGTGAGTTTCAGTTAGCAGCAATGTGACAGTGGTGTTAGTGTTCAACGAAAGGACGTCAAAATCTATTTTTTTTTTTGGACATCTACGAAGTTATAAATGAAGTAAATCGAGGTTGAGAGGACGCCTCGTGCCGGCAAGGGGTATATGTATTAATTTCAATAATAATGGGGCTGATTTCTATTTAAAGGGGGTTTTCTAATGAGTATGAATGAGAGAGAGAGAGCAGGCTGGGCGGCCTTCATAGATATAAAATTGTAGATTTTAACTCTGACAATATAAGATGTTTTACCAAAAAATGTAAGAAAATTTTAATTTATTTTGATAATTTTTTTTATTGGAAAAGAATAACAGTACAAAACTGAAGTAATTACATATTAAAAAGAATTTAATTCTCTTCAGAAATGAGTTGCATAAGTGATTTACTCAACCCGTAAACCATACTTGCATCTAACGTTCGTGTGTCGGATTCTGGGTTCTTGGGCAAAATACAAGGTAGGTAAAAACTAATTTTATTTATTTATATTTGTAAGTATAAAATATTAGCACACGACAAACACATAGATTGTTCTGTGATGTCGTAACAATATGTTTGAATACTTGTGTTTATTTCTACAAATAATTTGTGTATTAAACTCTTGTCTTTTTTTTTTTCATTTTTAGAGAGCTCAGGTGATGATGTGTCGAAAAAAATAGAGTTTGACTTCATAGTTGCTGATGAACTTCTGCGTACTACGCTAGACGAACACATAAAAGAAAGAAACGTGTCGCCTGAAGGTGTCGTGATAGTTGAGTATGTGGAGAGGCTGCCTGCACCACAGCCCGATGACTGTCTCTTACATGATGACTGGGTGTCAGCTGTTCACGTTTCTGACAATTGGTAATCATCTGTCAGCATTCAACCCTACTATCAATCTCTCTGTCTGGAGAGGAGGTCTAACAACTTCAGTTACATCCCCACACTTTGGAGCATACTCTTTTCCAAGCCAAGGTGTTCGAAGACCCTTTCCAGTCCTTCATTTCTTCACGATCTTGTGCTCTCATTCTTTCTTCTCCCTTGTGGTTTCTACTCAAAAACTGTACAGAATACATAAATGAGGATTCACTGTACCATTGCATTGTAATCCTTGCTGTCCGATCCTACCTGTTATCATGGGATGGTCATTGATTACATCAGATTCATTTTCTTTCTATCTCCTTATTCATAATTCAGTCTCATCTAGAAGCTCTGACATTGTTGAGCAACAGTATAGAGCCTCCCCTTCAAGTTTGCATTTAATGTCATCACCTCACTTCCATATACCAAGACCAACTCAACAAGAATTCTTCCTATACATGCATATAGAGTCCTTTACAATATGTGCTTATCCAGATAATATAAGCAGCCGTTTCTGGTTGCTTTGTTTTGTATTGGATTTCCACTGCTTAGTCATTTTTAGTTATTACTCCTTCCATTTTTTTTAGGCCTACTTATGTCCTACTTTTATTCTAATCATTTCACATTAGGATGAAGGTAATTCTTTTGCTTCCACTTTCAAATGTTCTTATAACTTAACAATTTTGTTCCTGTTCTGTGTCCTAATCTTCTGACATCATTTACGGTATATAAAATCCGTCACAATGTGCGACAAATGCTAAGTACTATAAACTGGAGTAGTACACGCATCCTTGTCAATTTGCCAAGCATTTATCTGTAAGCATTTTCGTTGTCTACAACTGAATATTGATATAGGATGTATGGTGTATATAAACCTAACAGATCATTTTTATACTATTTAAACCACTCCCATAATTTTTCCCTACTTTACCCTTTGTGAAATTTAATATGGTAGTATAGGATTGTATTTTCTCTTATCAGCTTGTATTGCTAATATTAGTTATATTGTTGAATTGATTGGATAAAGTGTTTTGTTATTTTTTACCTAATAGGTTGTAACGGGACATTTCAGCCCACCTAGTGTTTTGGGGGAAAATAAAATAAATTTTATTTGTAATTCAAAAGTAGAAATCATAATGGTAGAGTTTTGTAATGACGCAGACAAGTGCATGAAATCGTATCAAGGTCAACATTGCAGACGCAAAACAACAGTTATATTTAGCCAAACGAACTTTGACCGATGAAATCGCCAGTTACATAACGGCCAAGCCTGTAAATACGTCACTTGGAATGCAGTGCGTAATTGGCCTCGCCTCAGAAATTGGCTCGTCATACTAATAAGACAATAAGATTTGGTCACGTGACCCCCTCTACATCTTAGATTTTGCAGTAGTTCGTCTCAGCCCAGTCTGTAATAACATCTTGTGCGAATAGCACGTAAAAGTTCCGGAACGTAAATCGCAGGCACCCGCAACGTAAAAAATGTGAAAAATGTAAAAAACAGTATTTTATTAAACCAAGTAGATGCAGTGAGAAAATTTAAGCAATATGACAGTTCGGCGATATGAGCAAGGTAGTGCGTGTCTGCGAGACAACATTGTAAGAGAGTACCTTCAACATTGTAACGTTACACAACCCATGCCCAAAAAATGATAACATAATCACCCCACTCTAAAGGTCACAAATGGGTATTATATACCTAGCTATAGATTACTTTGTATTACAAAACACTATAAACTATAACTAAGTGACACATAGGGTACAAAGTGAGATATAGTGTGAGAAAGTAAGTGGTTAAAAAGGAGCATCTCACAGATTTATACTGTAGATGGAGAAACAATTAACTGTAGCAGTAGACTATATTGCTACTGACAAATTCTGTATTTTGTTTGTATTTTGTATAATTTGTATTGTGTAGGCCACAAAGGTTTTGTAACTAGGTATAATTTTATCTTGAATATAATAATTGTGTTTAAATATAAGATAACCCAGGGTTAGATATAAAATAATAATAAAATAAAATAATACTGTATGAGTAAAATGGCAGAGGAAAATAGTCTAGAGTAAGGATACTTTAAGCAAATAATAAATAAATACAATTGAAGGAAATCAAAATATTAAAGACCTATGTATAAGTTTAAGAGAAAATAGAAAGAAAAACCTTATATAAATTAAATTGGATTATAAACAAAAGTTAAAAAGGATTATTTTTCTACAAATAAGAAATAAATTTATAATAATTAATAACAGCCTATATACTCAAAAGTATATAGATTCACCAATAAAAAAACCTTAAAAAATTCTTGGTTACTAACAGTAACCAACTAACAAGATATAATTTTAATTGTTAAAACGATTGAGAAGTGAACGTTTGAAAAAAGTGTAATGCCTATATAAAATTTGAAAATTTATGAATACTTTCGGAATAAACAGTGCGAAATTTAATAAAAATTGACAAGAGATGTACACCTTCTATTAGAACTTCTGCAAGTAACACCATCCAAGCCTTTATTTGACGAAATTTTGAGAAACTTAACGACTGGATCCAGGCCTAGTATCTAGCACTTAGAGATTTTTGGTGAGACCGTGTCCTAGTAAAAATTAACTAAATTACAAATCAACTATAACTTCTAACACTGGAGACTGCACCATACAAGTAAACACTTCAGGAAAGAGGTGAAACAGACTTTATTAATGTTTGTTAACCAAAAAACCGTCAACGGATCTCTGTGCGTTTTCAGCCTTCATTAAATAATTCCGTATTGGTAGCGAGGAACATAACCTGTACTCTGGCGGATAAACCCGGAACTACATACTAAAGAAAAAAAAAACAAATATAATCTATTTTTTTCATGTAAAGCTTGGTATTCTATTATTCATTTCTGACTGTCTCATAACACAAAGAACTTACCATTAACCCTGGGAAATTAATAAATTAATTCTTTATTGTTTTAATATTTTATCAAGGATAAAAATTTTTGTTATACTTTCTATGTTTACCAAATAAGATCGAACCAATGTTGTGTTGACAGGGAGAATCGATTATAACTTTTTGTATTGGGAGAAGATAAAAAAAACAGTGTATTTAATAAATAAATACCATGAATACTTTGTTATAAATAATAAAATGTGTATTATTTTTTGTAGAGGGTAGTTGTTTACAGAGTTTCAGGAGACGAAGAAGAGGACGAACAGCCAGAAAAATATTACAGACAATTGATGTTAATTTAACCTCCAATTTGTTTGCAAACGTCAAAATCAGCTGGTCTCATGAGCGGAGAAATTTAAATTAAGTAATTGTATGCTCAGGGGATAATACCTTTAACCCTCTCTCTCCTAACTACGTTCAAACAACTTCATTGAATTCTCCCAAATCACACACCCTCGATTTCAGTTTTTTTGGAACTGTAAACATAAAATATAACGAATGCTGTGATGATAAGATCTAACGATACTATCTGATCATTAACCGCGAGACGTTACAAGATTGGCGAACCCAACAGTGGGTCTAATAAAATATTATTTCATTAAACAATTACTGTGACTCTCATTAAAGCGAGATTTTCGAAGGGCAAATAAAACTTAGATTTAATTAAGTAAAGTACTATTTAGGCTCTGAGATATTAACTGCGAAACGTTACCAGATGACGTATCAAAGAGATGCTTAATTAGGAAAGCTTAACAAGTTAACGATAGTATACAAGTTGAGCTCTGAGAGACATTGACCGCGAGACTCACAAGATGGCGCTCAACGTCAAAGGGCTTTAATTGGGAAAGAAATTTTGAGATATTCAACAAAATAATATAACAAAAAACCTAATTATCGTCGGCAGCTATGAGAAAACAAGAAATGCATAATACCAGAGGCAGATCGAAGAAGAGGGCAGAAGACAAGGAGAAGGAAGAAGCTGGACAGGAACAAGAAATAGAAGTAATCACAGACAGTGAAATGGAACAACCAACAGGTGATAAAGAAGAAACCGAAGTAGTCACAAACTCGGAAAATGAAGAGGATGCCCAAGGGGACCAACCAGATAAAGCGGTAGCCAGAGAAGAACCAAATTGGCAAGACATGATGAAATTTATGGCTGAACAATTTAGTAAACAGGAGGAAAACTTAAAGCAAACCAATGAGGAAAATAAGGAAAATTTTAGGAGACAGGAGGAAAAATTTGATAAAATAGATGAAAACTCAAGGAAACAAAATGAAACTTTGAGCGAGAAATTTGACAAAATAGATGAAAACTTTAGAAAACAGGAGGAGAACTCAAGGAAGCAAAATGAAACCTTGAGGGACAAAATTAAAACAAATTGAGAAAATAAACGAAGAAAATTTAAAACAATTTGAGGGTAAAATGGAGAATTTCAATAAGGAGTTAAGAGAAAATCTCGAGAGTAAAATTGAAATGGTCAGTAATACACTTAGCAAGAGAGTAGATGAGTACAAGGAGGAGGCAGAAAAGAAAATGGTAGAAACCAATCAAAGATTAGATAAAACAGAAGAAAAAAATGGAACAAATTAAAACAGGAATAAATGCCCGAATGGATCGAGAGGAACAAAGTAATCAAGTTCGTATAATGGCCATACGCCAAGAAAATAATGACCAGTTAGATAGTATAAAAAGCAGCCTAAACTGTAAATTCACAGATTTTAACGAAACGGTAGAAAATGTCAAGAATCAGTTCCATAGCCAAGTAGAAAAATTAGACAATTTACAACAACTACAAACAAACTTACAAGGGGATGTAGATAGAATGGGTTCCAGATCTACATGCAACACTCAACATGCTATCCAAGATAGTAGGGAAAGTGTAAACTTTCGAGATTATCGAAGAAACCCACTCGAATTTTTAGGGAGCGTAGATGAAATTTTAAATAGATCAAAGGAGAACCGTTGGAATACTACATGAATCTTTCAAAAACATTAATGATAATTGGTGGACTGTAATCCGGAACGAGGTGTGTGATTATGGGAATTTTAAGATGATGTTTAAGCTTAAGTACTGGTCCGAGTCAGTTCAAAACATTATTAGAGATGATATCTGTCATGGTAGGTATGACCGCAATATAGGACAGACACCTACTGCTTATTTTTTGGGGAAGGTGTGTGTGGCAAAATATTTAGACCCAAAGATCCCAGAAGAGTGTTTGGTGACCAAAATCGCGTATCACTTTGAAGAAAAGATTATCAGTGCTCGATTAAGCGGACAAATAAAAACCATTGGAGGTACGGAAACGCTACTAGAGAATTATGAGCAACAATCATATTACAGGAGGAGTAGATGGAGGTCAGGTAATACAGAGGAGCGGAAAAATGAACCACCTAGAGATAATCGACCAAGAGTCAATTATGTACGTGCCAACAATAATTATTATAATAACAGGTATCGGGAAGAGGGCAAAATTATAACAATCGAAATTATAGAAATGATTCTTATCAGAGAGAAGAAGGCCCACAAAGAAGTAATAGTGAAGAACAACCTAGATTCAGAGCTAGTGAGGAAGAAAGAAGGCCAGTAAATAATACTCAACATAGTGAAAATGTTGAAACAAATAATAATAATGACGGAAATCGGGGAAACGGGTACCAGCAGTGAGAAGATGTGACTGCCCGTCACTGCTAGAAACAACCGGGCACAGAATTTACCACAGACCTAATCGTAATAGTAAATTAACAAGACCAATAACGATTATCAGAAATCATTATTTAAAGGATATACAGGCGGAGTTAATGGAAGAAAGAGCAATTAAAGAGTCATCACAAAACAATGATATAGTTTATATACGAATCAAATTAAATGGAGTGTTAGCAGAGGCCATGATTGATACAGGAGCAAATGTTTCAATTATTGATCAATTAGAACTTGACCGGATTACTGAACTAACTACTGAGAGAATACCTACTTTACCAATTAATAATTTAACAATTGTTGGCGCCACCGGGAAACAAAGTAAAACAATCAGAAAACAAGTGTCTTTGAATGTTACTACTAGTGGGATAGGAATACCTATGGGATTTTTAGTAGCCAAAGGGTTACCTTTTAGGGTGTTAATAGGGTGTGATACGCTACGGCGACACACTGCAGTTATAAATCTGGCCAGTGGTATAGTAACACTTGTAACTTAACGCACTTACAAATCCTAATCTGGTCTGCTTCCTTTTCTTTTAAGCCCCACTGTTGGGCTAGCCAAATTGTAACTAACCGTGTAACGTGGGAATAATATTGTGTTACAAAATATATTAAATATGTGTTCTTGAAAGAAATAAAATTGTTTAAAAAAAATTTTTTAAATTAAAAATAATTTTTTTTTTTTATAAATCAATTAATTAATTGAGTTTCAAGACGTTCCGAAATGTTTATTACTTAATTCGAAAGTTTTATAAGCCTTTGTGTATTTGTTAAATAAACTCCAACCACTTATAGGATTGCCTCCAATTGCAATCGATCTTTGTTTACTTTTGGTTTGGAGGTTATCTTCCTTCTGGTGGTGAAATTCTTGTAGCAATTATGTTTAAATTAATATATTGTTAAATAGTTATATTTAGAAATGAAAAAGAACTGTTTTAATTGAAAGGTATTAATTATTTTATTAACAATTGATTATTCGGACTCTTGTCGATTTTTAAATGGATTCTCAGGGTATCGATATGTTATTACAGATTTTTATATCAAGTACAAAGGTTCTTTGAACAGCTATTTATGGGAAAAGTCAGAGAAATGGGACAAAGATTAAAAAGTATAGCATTACAAGATAAATTTTGAAAACTAAAAGTACATATATTCAATTGAAAGTGTAAAAATAAATAAATAGGTTGCGAACCGTGTCGCAGACAAACAGTAGATGGCTGTGTTCAGTTGAGCGTTGATGAAACAGCAATGGCCGCCGTCGAAGTTGTAGATTGTCACCTCGCAGTTTCCCAATAAAGATGTTTTCCTGTCGAATTTACGTCCTGGTGTCTGCAAATCTTCCTTCTGATGTTGGTTTAGTGTCTTTGGTTAAGTTTCAGTGTTGTATTTTGAAAATTAGTGTATTTATAAGTCTGGTTCACTTTTGTCGATCAGGCACTTTTGATGGTTAAGTTATATTGCTGTTTTATTGAGTTTAAAATGTTATTTCACTGTAGTTTTGTGCTATACAATGTTTGTTCGGTGTTGGTAGGTGTTTATGTCACTGTGTTGAGGTTGTAAAATGTTTTTTGCCGCCACTCGTGATTTTCACTCTCGGATTATATATAGTATTTTCTTATTCATTATTTGAATGGTCTTATTTTATTATATTTAATTTTTAAATTTGTATCTTTATATTAGATATTCAGGTTGTTATTTTGATCATATTATTTAAACATTTTGTTCTTTCCTTTCTTTTAGAAAGTTATTAATCCGCCTTCGCATTCATTAACATTAATTCATTTATATTATATTTCATGTGGTACTTCTTCTCTTTGCATTTCATATAGGTCTTATTATTATTATTTGTTCAAAATCATCTTCTCCATATGTTTGGTATGAGTTGTTCTTCTTTGTTTCTTCAGAACTGAGTAATATCGTATTCTTTTTTCTTGATTAACTGTTTCCATTATCGTTTCATAAGTAATTAGTCATAGGTTGTTCTCATTATTATTTTATTATTTTTTTTTTGGATTTTTTATAATTTTATTATAATAACAGATTCTTCTCTTTGTTTCCAAATTATTGCCTTCTCTTGTATATCACACTCTTTTTTGTTTTTCTTCTCTACTCCTTCAAATGCTAGATATTCACATTTATTCTGGATTATATTTAATTCTTTTTTCTGAATTAATTATATTATTTTCTTCTAAATTTAATTATAAATGGAACATATTTATTTTTAGAACTTTGTTAGTTTTATGCAAAATTCAAACTCTTCTTTTCATCTAATTCCATAACATCTCTCATAAATCATTTGTAATAAGTTGATCTTATTTTGTTTTAAAGTTTTGATGTTTTATCAAAATTCAAATTCTGTTTAATTCATTTATTTCCACAATTGTTTCTTTCAAAATTGTTTATAGTAAGATGTGCTTACTTAATTTTTAATTTTTTGTTATATATAATTCTAAATTCTATTTCTTCCTTTTTAATTATTCCAAATGGTTTCTCTTCAAAATTGTGTGTATTAAGTTGATCTTACCATTATCTTTTGAATTTGTTGGTATTTCTCTAAATTCAAATTCTTCTTAATTAATTACCATAAAGTTTTTTCACAAAATTAGTTATAGTAAATTGGTCTTACTTCATTTTAGAATTTTTTGTATTTTAAATTCAAAATTCTTTCTTTTATTTTGCCATAAAGTTTTTTCTCATAAATATTTGGTAGTAAGATGTTCTTACTTCTATTTTTGAATTTTTATGTATTTAATTCAAAATTCTTTTTAATATTTATTCCAAATGGTTTCTCTCAAAATTGTTTGGTAGTATGTTGGTCTTACTTCATTTTAGAACTTTTATGTTAAATTCAAAATTCTTTCTTCATAGTACTTTTTCGTGGACGCTTGGTTGTACACACCTTTAACTCTTCCGGAAACTATTTCTCTCAGTTCATACGTATTATTATGATTATCCTTTACAACATATGGTCCGGTGTAGAGTAATAATAACTTTTTGGTTATCCCTTCTAGGGTGCTGGGCAGTTCTCGATTTTTTAATAGAACTTTCTCACCCTCTTTGTAAGTTATTATACGCCCTATTGCCTTTTGATATTTGGCTTGCCGTTTCTCTTGGTCTTCAGCCACCTTGTTATAGAATCTCACCTGGTCAAACTTACGATCATTGTTTGGTGGAAATTCGATTATTTCTTCAATTTCTCGGGGAGTTGGCTTCTCATACATGGCGGAGTAAGGGGTAATTCTTATAGCTGGATGGTGGGCGAAATTTAGGAATTTCTCTGTTGCTGCTCTGAAGTTCTTGCCACTTTTCTCTGTTGGTTGTGACAGTACGTTCGCAAGATCCTACCCACTTCTCTCAGTACCCTCTCAGCCGGATTACTACTTGGGTGGTAGACTGACGTCTTATAGGTTTTGATCCCAAGTGATAATAATGTGTCTCGCCATTTTCTTCCCTTAAATTGAGTACCATGGTCGGTAATAATTGAAGATGGTCTACTGATCTCTGGCACATACAAGTCTGTGATTACCGCAAGAACTTTCGCTGTTGTTGCCCGATTAACCGGATATAGCTTTATATATTTGTGGTATAATGGTCCATGATTATTATTAGGTACTTGTACCTGTGTCGACCGCCGCTACGGGGAAATGGCCCGCAGATATCTAAGAACACTTTTTCTAGTTTTGCGTTTGAGGTTATCGGTATCATTATACCCTCTCTCTTCTCATTGTTTATCTTGACACACTGACAAATATTACAAGACTTTAGCTAATTTCTCACCTTTCGGTTAATATTCTTTATTTTGCAGTTTTCTTCTAAAGCCTGTATCACTTTTAGCGCTCCCATATGGCCATACCTGATATGATAATCGATTATAACTTCCTTTTCGATTTGGTGCGGAATTATCACCTTCCATGTCTCTTCATCCAATGCCGTTTTTACGAATAATATTCCTTTATTGAGATGGTAGTATTTGGAAACGGTGTCATCGTCAGCTTCCAATCGACTGATGATGTTTTTCAGTTTAGGGTCAGACTGTTGGTGGATACGGATGTTTATTAATAGAGCTTGTAGATCGGGTCTGGTTTTAAATAGGTTGTAAATTTTAACCAAGCTCTCCTTCTCTCCCTCGAAGGTCTGGTCTTCCAAATTCATCCGTGATAATACATTGGCTACCACATTCTTTTTTCCCGGAATATACTCCCATTTTAAATTATATTCTTGTAGGGCGAGTACCCATCTAGCCAATCGGCCGTGACTCAATTTGCACCTACGTAGAAATGAGATGGATTTATAATCAGTACGAACAGTGACTTGATACCCGAGAATGTATGTTCGGAACTTGCTGCATGCGAACACCACGCTAAGCAATTCCTTTTCGGTTATATTATAATTCTTTTCGCATTGATTCAGTGTACGACTAGCGAAGCTTATTACCAGATGGTGACCCTCCTCATCTTTTCTTTTATCAAGCGGAAGGTAATATCTTGTTCTTCACCCCAAGTCCATTTGTTTTTCGCAGACAGTTGTGGTTGAAACTTGGCTGTCAACTCGGAATAGTTGTTCTGAAACTTTCTGTAATAGTTACAGAGTCCGAGGAAAGATTGTAACTGTTTCCTGTTTTTTGGTTGCGGGAACTTCTGAATTGCCTCCACTTTCTCTGCTGATGGGGTAATACCACTATCGTCTAGGTTGAAACCTAAGAATTGTACTTCGCGCGCAATGAACTTGGATTTCTCCAACTTCAAAGTTATGTTATTTTGCGCTAATTTTCTGAGTACATATTCTACTCTATAACAGTGTTCCTCCCAGGTTTCTGACGTAATGAGTAAATCGTCTACATAGACTGTGGTAAATTGGAGTGCTTCTTGTCCAAGTATTTGGTCCATACATGCCACAAAGATGGCGACAGAATTTACAAGTCCGAAGGGCAGTCTCTTGAACTGGTAATTGCGCCCTTCGAAAATGAACTGACGGCTTTGTGGGTGCAACTCCACTTGCCAATAACCACATACAGTGTCCCAGGTACTGATAAACTTAGTGCCGTGAAAACGTTTTAGTATCTCCTCTATTTCACCGGGTGATGTTCGGTCATTCACTATGGTTTTATTCAGCTCGCGCGCATCTAAACTGAGCCGGACTTGTCCGTCTTTCTTGGGAACAGCAATAATTGGACTAGTGTAAGGAGATTGACTAATCTCAATTATGTCATTGTCGATCATTTTATTAATTTCTGTTCTCACGGCCTCTTTAAGCGAATGCGCGATTGGATATGACTTCCGGTTAAACTCCATGTTTTCTTTGAATTCAAGTTTGCACTGATAGTTTTTAACCTTACCTGGCTCATCTGAAAACACTGCTTTGTATTTCTCATATATACTGACTAAACGATCTGTTAAATGTACAGGTATTTTTTCGTTGTTGGTTCCGCACTGGAAATCCCGTATCTCTTGTATCTTTACTGACCATAAATCCTCTCCTCCGTTGTTGTATACAATTGGTTTATGAAGGGGGCTGTTCTTTACGAAATTAATTTTACGAAGTTGTTGGTGTATTGGGCTGGGAAGTATATTTGCGCCTCCTACCAAATTTGCGGTCCATATTATTCCGTCTGGGAAAAGTGACACTCTCTCTTGGTTAAGGTCGATAATGGCGGAGTACCTTCTTAGAATATCGCAACCTACCAGTATATCAAACGGTAATCCGGTGGCGATCAAAAATTCCATGTCCAAAGCTATATCACGGCTAACGACACTTAAGGAAACTTGCTTCCTAATAGTTTTGTTCTGGCGGCCAGTTGCACCTATTAAAACAGTGTTATTCACTGGTAACATCGGCAAAGTTTTCCCACATTCTCTCTGGATTCTTTACAGTTCATTTGCATTTATAATAGAAATATTTGCACCGGTGTCAATCATGATTTTTGCGGGAATTCCTTCTACCTCCGCTGTTATATATAATATTTCATTGTTATTATTATTGAGGATCTTTTCGTTCTCCTCTAAAAGTTCGGTTCTTATATCTTTTAAATAATGGTTACTGATTATTATTATGTTCTTTGCATTGGTTGCTTCTTGCAACTCATCTTTATAAAACCCAGGAAGCAGCAACGGGTCGTAATAGTTAATTACTGCCTCCTCCCGTTTAAATTATTGTGGTCATCGTTAGGGCTCGGACTGACCGAGGCATCGTTCTGGAAACTCTGTGTCGGTTCCTGCCGCTCTGTACCCTGTTCGAGGGTTATTTCCCTGTTTTGTTGTCGGCCAAGATCCTCCAGGCTGGTACTTCTTCTTCCATGTTCGTGGCTTGGACCGTCCCGTTCTGCACTTCTCCATCTTCGATCTCCACCGTGGAAACTGTTCCTCCGTTGTTGGTAGTACCTTCTCGGACCTCGATCTTCCGCTCTTATAAAATTAACCCTCGGGCGGGAAACTCGATTATTATTATTATTATTATTATTGTTATAGTAATTTCTATTTGGCTGGTAATGTCTTTCACCATTACCGGGGTAGGGATTTCTCTGACTATACGGGCTGTTAGGGGGCTGATAATAATTGTTCCGGTTATTAGGATAGGTGTTATTGTTCCTATTATCGTTCGTGTTGCCATTAAAATTGTGGTTATTACGCGGCGGGTTGTTATTGCCATCGTAATTACTGGGCTGGTTTCGGTTTCCGGGATGATTATTTCTGTTACTAGGGTACTGATTCGTCCTTGCCTCCGGTCGCTCATTCCTCCTCCTGCTCTGGTGGTAGTACTCTTCATTCTCGTACCCTTCTAGTAACTCCGTCATGGCCTGCACCGTCTTGATCTGGCTACCTCTCCTTGCCCTGACAATATCCTCGTCATAATGATAGGATAGTTTATTTACCAGGCACTCTTCGGGTATAGCCGGCTCGAGGTGTTTCACCAGGCACACCTTCCCTAGGAAATAGGCTGTCATGCTATTGCCTATTTGGGCCCTGTATCGTCCGTTGCAAATATTGTCTCTGATCAGGTTCTGTGTTGTTTCGGACCAGTATTTTGATTTAAACATTCTCCAGAACTGCTGGTAGTCTGCAATCTCGCTACGGTTAGCCATCCACCAGTTATCAGTCATCTCCCTGAATGACTTGTCCAGTATTTCCCGGTTATTGCTCCATTGAGTTCCTCTATGTTTGGCGAAGTACTCCTCTATCCTCGCCAGGAACTCCATTGGTTTCCGCTTGTACTGCCAGAAGTTGAGCCATTCTCGGTTTTCGTTGATGGGTAATCCGGTGAAATGAGTAGGTCTATTCCTCAAAGCTTCCATCTCTTCTTGGCTTTGCCGTACCTGACCCGTGATATTGGTCATAGCCTCTTGCATCCCATCACACCGTTCCGCGACTTGGTTCCGTACTCTCCCGAATTCTTCCTGAGTCTCCTTCCGCTGTTCTTCCACTTTCCTGTGGCTGTGCTCTTCTATATTCGTAAACTTGATGTTTACTACTTCCTTAAATTCTTGTACTTCCTTTTCGGTCTGGTTGCATTTTCCGTCAATTTCTCGGATCTGTCGATTCACCATTATGTTTTCTTCTTCTAATTTTTTATTCATAGCTTTCTTGTTAACGTTAATTTCCTTGTTCAGTTCTTCTCTTAACAATTCCATTCTTTCGTCTAGCTTGTCCAGATTCTCCTGATTGACCTCCCTTAATTCTTCTCTTAACATTTGGTTGTCCTCCCTCAATTCTTCCAATTTCTCCCCCATCTTTTCTTCCGTTTTCTTACTGTTTTCTTCAATTCTCCTATTAGTATTCTCAATTTTATTAATCAATTCTTCCTTAGTTGATTTGAATTCTTCCTTGGTTGATTTGAATTCTTCCTTTAACAACTGGTTGTCTTCCTTCAATTCTTCTAACTTCTTCCCCATTTCTTCTTCCATCTTCTTGTTTGTTTCATCAATCTTCTTACTCAGGAACTGGTTGTCTTCCTTCAATTCTTCTAACTTCTTCCCCATTTCTTCTTCCATCTTGTTTGTTTCATCAATCTTCTTACTCAGGGACTGGTTGTCTTCCTTCAAATCTTCCATTTTTTTACTTATGGATAAGTTGTCATTTTCCATTTTCTTACTCAAGGATCGATTGTCTTCCTTCCTGTTCTCATCCATTTTCTTACTACTTTCCTCCATCTGCTTACTTAACTCTTCCTTAGTTGCTTGATTGTCCTTCTTACTGGATTTGATTTCTTCCATCATCATCCTGAGCATCTCTTGTATGCTCCCATCCTCCGTCCGTGTTGGCTTTCCCAATTGTTCCTTCCGGACATTGACTTCCCCTGTTTGTGTAGGCATTTCCGGTTGTTCCTCTGGTTGTGCAGGTTGTTTTGACAATACTGGTGGCAGTGACCTTTCCACATCTTCTACTGGCGTCGCTTCTTTATTTTCCATATCTATTTCCACTTCCTTTTCGGCCTCCGCCGCCCGTTTCTTTGATGTTGCACGTCGTTGCATTTTTCCTTTTCTCTGGCTTTATAGCTGCTGCCAAACTTCAATTAGTGATTGGGCAGATTGTAGTGGCCTTTCAGTCGCTGATTAAAGCCCCTCAGTTGTGCGCCAGTTTGTAACTTAACGCTTTCATAAATCCTAATCTGGTCTGCTTCCTTTTCTTTTAAGCCCCACTGTTGGGCTAGCCAAATTGTAACTAACCGTGTAATGTGGGAATAATATTGTGTTACAAAATATATTAAATATGTGTTCTTGAAAGAAATAAAATTGTTTAAAAAAAATTTTTTAAATTAAAAATAATTTTTTTTTTTTATAAATCAATTAATTAATTGAGTTTCAAGACGTTCCAAAATGTTTATTACTTAATTCGAAACTTTTATAAGCCTTTGTGTATTTGTTAAATAAACTCCAACCACTTATAGGATTGCCTCCAATTGCAATCGATCTTTGTTTACTTTTGGTTTGGAGGTTATCTTCCTTCTGGTGGTGAAATTCTTGTAGCAATTATGTTTAATTTAATATATTGTTAAATAGTTATATTTAGAAATGAAAAAGAACTGTTTTAATTGAAAGGTATTAATTATTTTATTAACAATGATTATTCAGACTCTTGTCGATTTTTAAATTGATTCTCAGGGTATCGATATGTTATTACAGATTTTTATATAAAGTACAAAGGTTCTTTGAACAGCTATTTATGGGAAAAGTCAGAGAAATGGGACAAAGATTAAAAAGTATAGCATTACAAGATAAATTTTGAAAACTAAAAGTACATATATTCAATTGAAAGTGTAAAAATAAATAAATAGGTTGCGAACCGTGTCGCAGACAAACAGTAGATGGCTGTGTTCAGTTGAGCGTTGATGAAACAGCAATGGCCGCCGTCGAAGTTGTAGATTGTCACCTCGCAGTTTTTTGGTGTCCCAATAAAGATGTTTTCCTGTCGAATTTACGTCCTGGTGTCTGCAAATCTTCCTTCTGATGTTGGTTTAGTGTCTTTGGTTAAGTTTCAGTGTTGTATTTTAAAAATTAGTGTATTTATAAGTCTGGTTCACTTTTGTCGATCAGGCACTTTTGATGGTTAAGTTATATTACTGTTTTATTGAGTTTAAAATGTTATTTCACTGTAGTTTTGTGCTGTACAATGTTTGTTCGGTGTTGGTAGGTGTTTATGTCACTGTGTTGAGGTTGTAAAACGTTTTTTGCTGCCACTCGCGATTTTCACTCTCGGATCATACTATTACTCGCCATTACGGTATTCGAAACTAGGTTAATACGTTTTAAATGCTCGTGTCAAGTGTCCCGTACAACGTTCAATAATTAACTCTTTCACTTCCTTCACCTCCGACTAAAACCTTAGCCAAAGCAATATTATTCCTTACATTATTCGATTACATTATCCTGTGCATGTAATAAAGTTACATTATATAACTGCTTATACTTTGGTTATTATTCAAATTTATTAGCTAGTTGTTACTTAATTTTATCCTTCAGTTCATTTGGCGTATTTTGATATCAAATAATGCCGTTTTATTAAGTTTTTGATCTAAAATTGGTAATTTTACCTTCATTTTGTATATTGTAAATTTTAAAGTCCAGCTTCCTGTTATTATCCAAATTTTGCCATTATCAAGTTATATTTATGATTATTAAATCTCATATTGTAATAAAAGGTTTATATCCCCTTAATTTCTTGCAATTATATGAATTGGTTAAGTTTTAAAATATTATGTTGGAATATATGACTCCCCACTCCAAATTTTTGAGTTCTGTCATTTCCATTTTTATTAATAATTCTGGCTATAATTTTACAAAATCTTTCTGAGTTATATTTCTAATTATATGTCTTTGTTTCTGGTTTACCTTATCTAAATCCCTTTAGTTTAAATGTATTTAAATACTTAGTTTCTCAGTTTTGATGATGTTTAGTTTTTATCATTTTGCCTAGATTCCTAACAATTTTTCCATACAAATTTTTATATAAACAATACACATTGAGTTATACCCTCTCTGACTTTTTAACATTGCAATATAAATTAAACATTTTTTCTATTAAACAAAATAACAATTAGTATCTGTTTCAATACTATTAACATAACTAATAATTCTAAATAATAGTTGTCTTCAACTAATTAGACTTTTTTTTATACTTAAAGCTTAATACTAATACATAACAAATATTATTTAAAAAAGAATGTTTTTTCCTTGCTAACATCTTATTTAATTATTAACATTAATACATGTAATAAATATTTTTACAATTAAAGGATGTTAGTGGTTCTAAACTGTTTAAATGTTCTTATTCCTAATACATTTTGAAAATATCTTATTCTATATAAACAAAACCTTATTTTCTATATTCTTATTCTCTATTCCTTATACTAAGTTTAATTATTCAGTTTTTAACTGTTTTTAATATGGTTTTTTGGGTAATTGTACCCTGTCACTTTACTTTTTATCCTGTGTCTGCTTCTGTTTTTATACATCATTTAAATAAATGTCACTTTAAACAGATTGACAGCTCTATATTAACACATGTATTATTTTCCCTCTGTACAAATAGTAAGTCACTCAAAAGTTGTATTTTTTCATTATCTACATAGTTTGTGAAAGCCAATAGTGAAACATAAGGTTCATTTTTCATAATACACAAACTAGCACTGGTTCACATTACACTCCTTGATTCTATTTCTAAATGGTTATTTAGTCTTGCTAAAATCAAGAAATCTATTTGTGGGTTACAATGAAGATTTGTTCTTTGGGTATTATATTATTGTTTCACCTTGGTCCACTTGCAACTCTTACTCTATACACTTTTAGTCTTATTTCTATTGTACATGTGGTTTTTTTTTCATGAATACTTTGTTATACTTTTTATTATTATTGCTTTTATTTATTTTGGGATATGGGTGTTTTTTACAAGAGCATTCCTTCTTCTTGCGGATGCTGTCTTCTTCTTGTTTCTTCAACGATGTCTTCTTTTCTTCTGGCTTCTTAGAATTGTATTTTCTTCATCTTCTTCTGGATGTCATCGGGTTTTTTGGGGTTACTTCTTCATCTACTCTTCTTGTTTCTTTAAATGCATCACCTTTTATAGTGGATCTTGCCTTGTTCTGGGTTTCTTTTTTATTTATTCCTTACCTTCGTTGTGGGTTTAGTAATGTTCTGGGTTGCTTCCTTATCTACTCCTTACCTTCCTGGGTTATATTTTTTCACCTTGAGTTATTAAACTGGTTTTGATGATTCATCACTAGTAACATTTCTTTTATACGAACTTAAACTTTTAATCAATGATTGTACTGCACGGTTGCTCTGAATTAATTCTTTATTATTTTGCTTCCTTCGGATTTAAACATTTTATTTTATTATTTTAATGATCAATTCGCCATTCATTTTTATGTGCTTATCTGTCATGCTACACACTGAGCGCAGAAAAAGGTGAGTTAGCGGCTGAGATAATTGGTAGCCAAAGTGCCCCTCAGTGTCCGAGCTTATTCTATATTAGGGAGAATAATAGATTAACCCTAGGTAAAAATACAGAAGTAACAGAATCAAATATTTGGCAAGAGAAGATAGAAGAAATCATAGAGTTTCAAGATAGGCAATAGGAGATAGGAAATAATTAAAGTAGAACAAAAACAACAGCTTATAAAAATTTATAATAAATATTATAACATCACCAAATTCAGATAAATTTTGATAACAATAAGTATGTATAAAAAATGCTAAATGATATGTTTGAATAAATAAATTATGTGGAGAGTAAAAAATAAATAAAAGGTAATTAACATGGAAGGAGGAGGAGTAATAAACCGAAAGTGATTAATAAAGAAACTAAAATAATAGACTGACAGACAAACGACATTGACCCAACCCCAGAGATTGGCCAGTTAAGTAACCAAAATAAAGAAAACAAGACGGAGGAAGGAGAAGAAGAATGAAACCCAAGAGAGAACAGACCCACGAGGAAGAAAACAAAATGAAACGCGTCAAAAACTAGACAAGAAAAAAAAATAGAGAAGGGAGAAGTAATGTAATCCAAAATAATAAAGAAAATGAAACCGGTTAAGAACCAAAACTATTAATGAATGTTAGTATTGATAAAATGACAATTATAAACAGTCAGTAATATCAAACAATGTATAAAAGTACACTAACCAAAGAGTTAGGGATATATGTAATTTGTTAACAAAGAAAGACACAATATTAATAATTTTATATAGATAGTGTGTAGAGAAAGAGAATAAAATGATGAGAAATAAATGGAAGTTGAACTAGTGAAAGTGATTCATCCTAGAGTGATATAATACAAAAGAAACACTAAGTAAATTATAATGAACACTAAATAATTTAAGAAAGTGCAAGTGAAAAATAAATACAAATATTGTCTATCATAAAAATAGTAAGAGGAGAGTAGGCTAAGGTAAAGGCTTAGTAAAATAACCCATGTTTTAGTTTTAAGAGTGAACCATAACATTTAACAAAGTTACAATGAATAATATTTAGAATAGAACATTGATTCAGTAAATAATGAACACTAAGTAGTGATATTCACTGTGATGACTAGGAAATAGTATTGTTATAACTTAAAAATGTATTGTAAAAGTTTAAAGGTGTGATTCACAAGGAAAAGTAATAAGATGGTGTTAACATGGAAGGGAGAGCAAAAAGCATTAGAAAATAAGTCTGTATTAACATTAAGTAAATACCCATGTTATAAGGGGAGTTTAATGAAAAAAAATTCAATAGAGGTGAGATTGTTTAGCACCAGAACAAATATCGGTATGGAGAACCATACATGACTTCCATGTTCTAAGATTTATATTTAAAATCATATTCGAAATGAAATATTTCCATAGAAACTACGTCTTTCTACTTATTGCTTCAGCATTAACCACAGTACTGTGGTCACTAACGTATACCACCTCACGTTTTCGCACTCGATTTTCACCGATGATGGGAGTCGATAGCACTGCCGAAAAGTCTGGCTTTGCAGAAAACATTGGACTACGGCTAAAGAGCACGGGAAGCAATTGTAACAGACTGACTCAGTACCAGAATTATGGGAATTATGGGTATTTTCAATGTTTATATTATGTAATTATTAAACAGACAGAATGGTTAGGTACATTGTCCCTCTGGAAAAAGGAACAACGCAAATTCGGCCAGAGTAGAACACCAAGGTCTCCGGTGGACGTGAAAACATCAAAATATACCATGGCGGTGTTTATGACGAAATACAACAATATGCATTATGATTGGGCTATAACACAGCTCCGTCATCGCTAATAACAATGACGCACTGAGTACAATGTGTGTAACGAGGCGTTGTCCAGCAAGACAAAGCGGGATGACGTAAGAACTACACACACACAAGCGCAAATTTACATTTGCCTCGTTCTCATTTCAACGCCATTCTTCATAGCAGCCACAGCGATGTATCGTTGTGTGCACAAAATTTTACAATAATTTAAATACAACTGGCAAAATGTTGGCCATTATAGTGGAGCAAGAAAGGCTCATATAACTTGTTAACATACAGTTACTTAAAATGTAAATTCAGTGTAATATCAACCCAATTAAACGGCAGACTAGAAAAGGCGAACACCGGCCATCACCATGGGCAGCAAGCACGATCAACGGATGGACATCAGCACCGATTAACCAGAGAAGTTCCTTTTATTATTTTCTATCTTATGAGCTCATTAATATTCAATTGTGAATTAAAGAATGTACAGGTCTAAAACTGAGTGTGCAAATGAGAGAGTGGATGCATGGCCATAAAAAACATATGCCGAGGGCATTGGTTTGTGTAATAAATTTAAACTCTATTCATTCATAATTTGAAGCTGCAGCAGTAATGTTAAACTGATATTAATCCAACAATAAAGCAATTAAAGAATACCAAGAGATATAAAAAGGCAACCGCCATTTTGTTTGAGTCAGGCCACCTGACGTCATTATAGTAAACATGGTTCTGTATGTACGAACGTAGAGTGAAATTAAAATTAATGGTTAACCTCCTGAATATTGTGTTATCAATTGTGTCGTCCACTGTGTTTCGAAATCTTCCTGTACCCGAAACCCTGGAACCCTTAGGTATAAAACAGTGTATAAAAGCAGAAGATGAGCCCGGCTAATAATGAATTTGGTGAGTACCAGTAATACCAAATTATGGTATTTGTCTTATATATCTTGTTAGATATATGTAATAATATTATTGAAAGAGTTGATGAATATTACAATTGCCGCCCTCACAGTGACTTATTAGTTTGTTAAAATTACAATTTGCGCCCTCACAGTGACTTTATTGTATGTTTAAAGTTTATTGACAAAGGTAGCATTTACAAATATAAATATAAAAATATCATTATTATTGCATTATTATTATTATTAGAGTATTAGTTTGTTATATTACAATTGGACGCCCTCACAGTGGACTTTATATAAAATTAATTTATATAAAACAGATAGATGGAGAAACACAGAAGACGATATATAATGAATGAGAGGTTATGTTGTTTAAGTTAAATAGTTAAATACGAGTTGAGTATATTGCGTAGTCAAATACAAATAAAGATAAATAGCCATTTAAAATACTAAAATACAAAATGGCAGAAAATAATAATAGCATAGAAATAGAAAATTCAGAGACAGAATCCATTTTACTGGAAAGACACATTAGCTCAACACCCAAAATAGTTGAAAATAAAATTTCATTAGAAAATTTATTTACATTAATCAATGACAAATTCGAACAACAAAACAGTAAGTTCGAAGACAATTTCAATCAAATGAACAGTACACTTAATATAAAATTAGATAGCCTTGAGAATGAGCTAAAAAAGCAGAATACTTTACAGAATGTCAAATTAAATCAAGTAGATGAAAATTACGAGAGTAAAATGGGGGTAGAGAATAGTAGAGAATCAAATAAATTGAATGAAAATAAAGACAAGGTAAGTAGTGGCGAGAATTATGATAGAATTACAAATATGGTGTTAGAAAATAATTGTGTGAGTATTGAGAGTGGTGATAAAAGTATAATGGGAGTGGAATTTGATAATGAAGTGATAAAAAGTGTTGATGAATTGGAGAGAAAGTATAGAGAGAATTTACAGATAAAGGGGTTGCAGGGGGTAAATTTTTCCCGTAATGTTGTAGTAGGGGGTGAAGTAAAGACTTCACGTGTGTTTAGGAAGGACGAGAGTGCCTTCAATGCGTATTTGGAAGACAAAAGGTCTACAAATAAAGTGGTCCCTGGTTTTTTTTGTGCACTTCACAGGTGGTGCAGTGATAAAGTAGTAGAGTCCCCTGCATATATGGAGAGAGAGTGTGTAGCTTGGTATGATGGTGAGAAATGTTTTGAGAGAGAGAGAAAGAGAGAAATTGAGATATATAAAGTAAAGAAAAATTATGAAGAGTTTATGATAAGGTTAGGTGTAGAGATGATATATAATAAAAATAATAAGTACTTACCTTGTAATGAAGCGGATATAGCAGTAGTAGGAGATGATAATGAAAATAATGACTTAGTAACTTATCTGATTGTGACGAATTATACTGAAGGTGACAGGACCATAACCGATCGTGACAAGTTGTATGTTGAATTGATAGGGAATAACCCTATTAATTATGATGGTTTTATAAAATATAAGAATTTAAGTGTGTATTATATTAATGATGTTAATATAATGTATTTAATAAAAAATAAATTGTACAGACCGAAGATAAGACTATTGTTTAACGATGGAGGGTAGACCTTCTATTGTGTTATGAACATTTAATTGTGTGGACAGTGTTTTTAAAAAATGGACTGACTAGGACTGATTATGGCAAATGATTTCATGATTATGTGAATTGTATATTTTTGTGTATTGATGTCTATGTATTTGTGTATTTTTACTGTTGTGTATTTTATGTAATTTTTATGTAAACATGTATTGTACGATTTTAAATAATTGGAGGAAGTTAATAATGATTTTAAAGGATATTATGAGAATTCAGATTCTAATGGTTAGTAGATGATTATGTATTTGGATATGAAAGGTGTTGTTAGCAGATAAGTGATGAATTTTGTAATGGTGTATTAAGTTGAAATGTTGTAAAGAGTTTGGGAATAAGGATAAAATCAGGGCATTGGAGTTAGTTAGTTAGAGTTAATGGGAGTTAGGAAAATAAAGTGTTGAGATGCTGATGATATATAAAGAGGTGTTAGATATTTTAGGGACACAGTGGTTAGTGATTATATGTAGAGTTGAGTGATGTGAGTGGTAATTATATTTGTTGTTGATGGTGATATTTTGTAATAAGGGTATTGGTGTAGGAGTCCAACGAGAGATGTTGAGACAGGAAGGGATCGCTGTGTGCCGGAAAGGGTTATCTGAAAGGGTCAGAAACCGATAAGGGAATGAGTTGGTTAGAGGGAATACACACATACTAGTACAAAAAATGCGCGGTGCCAGAGGTTTTAAATGGGATTTATGAAGGGGTTTATTATAGAGATATTGGTGTCAAAATATATTAATGGTTAGAAGCGGTTAGTGTAAAAAAGGGGTAGTAAGGTTAGGTTGACAGATGCCAAAATAAGCTAGAGAAAAATGAGTAATAGAGAGTCACCCAAACGAGTAAGGATAGAAGGGTTAGAAAAGGGAAATTCATGGTAGGAAGGTGAGGTAACAAAGGAAGGTAATGTAACTGAAAGGTAAGGATAAATTTGAAATTGTTGTATAGAATCTAATGAGTGTTAAATAATTAAAAGTTAATTGAGAATTTATGTGATAAAGTTTGGTACAAATCATGTAAATTTAAATTGTTTAATGTAAGGTAAATGTAACAACGTTAATATGTAATGTACAATGTTTTAGGATGTTTTATTATGTTGATAGCAATAGAGTGTGTGGTTAGGAGGTCGTTACAGGGGTAATGACGATAACAAGTGTTAAGAGATAGTATATTCTAAAGTTGAAAATCTAAAGGTACAAATGAAGATTGATAAAAATATTATAGTAAGCTGCCATGTACAAAATAGAAGAAGGGAATCTAAGTTGAGCAATAGAATTTAAATAAAAGCGTCTGCCATGATGGTTGTAATCTGAATTTGTAGAATTAATTAGGTGAAGGTATTTTGGGGGTATATTAAAGAATTATTGATATATTGTGTTATGTGTGTAGTTATAGATATGTTGTTATTTTCTTACAAATAAGAAATTGATTTAGGTGGTGGTAAAAATCAAGGTATTCTAAGTCTTGTAGTTGTGAGGTTGAACCTGTTGATTTTAAGACCAAACCAATGCCCCAAACACAAACCAATGCGTCTAAAGGGGAACATATCAGTTGTAGATATGCAAGTGTATTATACCACTATTTTGAATTTTGTAGTGGATGTTTCAGAGTTTTGTGGTGTTGTGACCGCAGTCCTGGGCTGGCTGGAGCGTCAGAACAGGAGTGTAGAGTGCCTCATGGCCTTATGGTGTAGGGATCTCTCAGGAGAAGTCCAGTAAGGTCAGAGGGTGCGACCAACATCATGGGACCAAGGGTAAGTGATGATAAAATTTTTTTTGTACGTTACAGGGGGTTGTGGTGACATATCTAGACTGATCCTTTTAGGAAAGTGTGAATGAGTCAAGGAAATTTTTTGTGTTTCGACACAAAAATTTTCCTTGAGGGGGTTTGTAACAGTACAGACTGACTCAGTACCAGAATTATGGGAATTATGGGTATTTTCAATGTTTATATTATGTAATTATTAAACAGACAGAATGGTTAGGTACATTGTCCCTCTGGAAAAAGGAACAACGCAAATTCGGCCAGAGTAGAACACCAAGGTCTCCGGTGGACGTGAAAACATCAAAATATACCATGGCGGTGTTTATGACGAAATACAACAATATGCATTATGATTGGGCTATAACACAGCTCCGTCATCGCTAATAACAATGACGCACTGAGTACAATGTGTGTAACGAGGCGTTGTCCAGCAAGACAAAGCGGGATGACGTAAGAACTACACACACACAAGCGCAAATTTACATTTGCCTCGTTCTCATTTCAACGCCATTCTTCATAGCAGCCACAGCGATGTATCGTTGTGTGCACAAAATTTTACAATAATTTAAATACAACTGGCAAAATGTTGGCCATTATAGTGGAGCAAGAAAGGCTCATATAACTTGTTAACATACAGTTACTTAAAATGTAAATTCAGTGTAATATCAACCCAATTAAACGGCAGACTAGAAAAGGCGAACACCGGCCATCACCATGGGCAGCAAGCACAATCAACGGATGGACATCAGCACCGATTAACCAGAGAAGTTCCTTTTATTATTTTCTATCTTATGAGCTCATTAATATTCAATTGTGAATTAAAGAATGTACAGGTCTAAAACTGAGTGTGCAAATGAGAGAGTGGATGCATGGCCATAAAAAACATATGCCGAGGGCATTGGTTTGTGTAATAAATTTAAACTCTATTCATTCATAATTTGAAGCTGCAGCAGTAATGTTAAACTGATATTAATCCAACAATAAAGCAATTAAAGAATACCAAGAGATATAAAAAGGCAACCGCCATTTTGTTTGAGTCAGGCCACCTGACGTCATTATAGTAAACATGGTTCTGTATGTACGAACGTAGAGTGAAATTAAAATTAATGGTTAACCTCCTGAATATTGTGTTATCAATTGTGTCGTCCACTGTGTTTCGAAATCTTCCTGTACCCGAAACCCTGGAACCCTTAGGTATAAAACAGTGTATAAAAGCAGAAGATGAGCCCGGCTAATAATGAATTTGGTGAGTACCAGTAATACCAAATTATGGTATTTGTCTTATATATCTTGTTAGATATATGTAATAATATTATTGAAAGAGTTGATGAATATTACAATTGCCGCCCTCACAGTGACTTATTAGTTGAGTAATATTACACAATTTTAACAAAAAACTACTTCTTTGTTGCCGATAACGTAGTACACATAAAAAATTCTCCCCTCCACCTTCAACTATAATTTTTAATAATAGAAAATTACCCCCACCCCGTTCACCTTACCTCTTCATTTATAGATATTTCATCTACGTTTCTACAGTGGATTACTATGAGCTTCTTATCAGGATACTTTATTTATAAAAGTTAAGTACTTTACTCTTGTTAAATCATAAAATGTTTCAGGTAAACTACCCCTTTTTCTTAACCGATGTTCTCCAAAATCAACAGACCTTCCGTCCTCTACAATTCAGGGAAGCATGCAAAAAAATATTTGATTCTGTTTGAATCTGCGGCAGTAATCGTTCGTCATGGAAACATTTCTCTTGTTACAACATAAAATGTTGCTGGTAAACTACCCCTTTCCCTTAACTGATCTTCACCAAAATCAGTAGACCTTGAGCTCTCTGCAACTCAAGAAAGGGTGCAAAAAAGTATTTGATTCTCATTGAATTTTCGGCAGTTATCGTTCGTCATAAAAAATTACCCTTTTTAAAACATAAAACGTTGCTGACAAACTACCCCTTCCCTTAACCGATCTTCAACAAAATCAACAGACCTTGAGTTCTCTTTAGTTCAAAAAGGTATGCAAAAACCTAGTTGATTCTGTTTGAATTTACGGCAGTTATCGTTTGTCATATAAAAAATTACCCTTGTTAAAACATAAAATGTTGCTGGGAAACTACCCCTTTACCTTAACCGATCTTCACCAACACCAATAGGTACTGAGAACTCTACAATACAGGGCTGTATGCAAAACATCATTTGATTCTGTTTGAATTTGCGGCTGTTATCGTTTGCCATAGAAAACACCCTTGATAAAACATAAAACGTTGCTGGTAAACTACACTATTCCATTACCCGATCTTCACCAATAACAATAGGTCTTGAGAACTCTACAATTCAGGGCTGTATGCAAAACATTAGTTGATTCTCTTTGAATTTACGGCAGTTATCGTTCGTCACAGAAAAAATACCCTTGTTAAAACATAAAACGTTGCTGGTAAACTACCCCTTTCCCTTAACCGATCTTCAACAAAATCAACAGACCTTGAGTTCTGTATAATTCAAAAAGGTATGCAGAAGAGTAGTTGATTCTGTTTTAATGTACGGCAGTTATCGTTCGTCAAAAAAAAAATTACCCTTGATAAAACTTAAAATGTTGCTAGTAAACAACCCTATTCCCTTAACCGATCTTCACCAAAACCAACAGGTCTTGAGAACTCTACATTTCAGGGCTGTATGCAAAATATTATATGATTCTGTTTGAATTTGCGGCTGTTATCGTTTGTCATATAAAATACCCTTGATAAAACAAAAAACGTGTCTGGTAAACTACCCCTTTCCCTTAACCGATCTTCACCAAACACGATAGGTCTTGAGAACTCTGCAATCCAGGGCTGTATGCAAAACATTATATGATTTTGTTTGAATTTGCGGCTGTTATCGTTTGCCATACAAAATACCCTTGATAAAACAAAAAACGTGGCTGGTAAACTACCCCTTTCCCTTAAACGATCTTCACCAAAAACAATAGGTCTTTAGTACTCAAGAAATTAGGGCTGTATGCAAAAACTTATTTGATTATGTTTGAATTTGCGGCTGTTATCGTTTGCCATAGAAAATACCCTTGTTAAAACATAAAACGTTGCAGGTAAACTACCCCTTTCCCTTAACTGATCTTAACCAAAATCAACAGATCTTGAGAACTCTACAATTCATGGCTGTATGCGAAACATTATTTGATTCTGTTTGAATTTGGGGCGTTATCATTTGCCAAACAAACAAAATTACCCTTGATAAAAAAAAACCGTTGCAGGTAAACTACCCCTTTCCCTCAACCGATCTTCACCAAAAACAATAGGTCGCGAGTACTCTACAAATCAGGACAGTACGCAAAACATTATTTGATTCTGTTTGAATTTGCGGCTGTTATCGTTTGCCATAGAAAAAATCTATAGACAGACACACACACAGACACTTTTCGAAAAATGACTTTTTTTCATGTTTTGAGTGTAGTACAATCATATTCTGCAATAATCTCGAACACGATTTTTTTTGCCATCACCATACTTCCATTTCCTTAAGGAACATGGAAGTAACAAATAAGAAATAATGAATTGTATCAACTATTGTTTATGAATTGGATATGGCTGTAAGAGTCATACAGACCATAGACCCAGATGTTATACGTTATATTGGAAATGAATAGCAAATAATTAGCAAGTAAGATTGAATAACACAGTTGTTACTAACCAAGATCACAAAAAGACTAAATTCAAACACATCCAGAGACATTAAACCTAATTATAAATGCAAAATAACAATTTAGGACTAAATGAAATATATTGTGTATGAAGCCATAAAAATCCAGTAATGGCTACTTAAATGTGAAACAGGCCTAACGGTCAAACATAAGCAATTACTGATTGTGTAAAAATCACCATTTAATGGACAAATCCAAGGTGACTAATTCACCAAGTATGAATGGTAGTTATTATTAAAAACCAAATATTAAATTAAGGAATTATATAAACAGAGAAATGTAATTAGTAAGTAGGAAATTAATTGTAACTTTAGAAAACTTGATAAAACCCAATATTGTGGGGTACCAAAATAATCTTTGTGAGAAAATATAAATGACAGTGCAAATAAATAATAACAAAGAAGGAAGATAAGAGGAGGAAGAAAGTCCGAAGATATGGGAAGATTTGAAAAGAAATTCAAAAATTGATAACAGTGTACCTATGTTCGGCTCGCCCAATGAAATTAATGATGTAACCATGGAAACGACCATTTAACGAGGTAATTACCATTGAATACAATTACTTAGAAAGTGACGCTATCGCAAGACAGATGTGAAATTTCTGTACAACACATTTTCATATTTAAAACATCTTAAAAGTAAAAGAAAGTATAGAAATCGATCGTAAAGAAGTCTGATGGATACGGAATACCATTACCAGAGGGAGAAGACGTTTAATTGAAGACGAAACATCAAAATAAGTCCTAACAACTTTGAAAAAGATGCCGAAACTTGAATAAAGAACAAGTGAATTGTACTGATGCCACAATCCTTCCTTCTCGACATCCAGAGTAATACCGTACTACAACGCTGTTAAGTATCAGTTAAATTATTTCAACTTCCAAAAATAAACGCACTTTGAATATTTCTCAATGTATGTTGAATACCACTGAATCCTTTTTATTCTCTTGCAAGGATTGGGTTGTAATATTAAATCACTGAAAATTTGTTAACTATAGAACTAACCTCATATTTATGTACGACTTTTAAACATCTTGTATGACACTCAAACAAAACAATTACCACTACACATTATCCTACTTAAGGAAAAAACATTGTAAGGTTGTGTATTTTTAATATTGTAACTGCATCTGAACCTTTTAACGTGATCCAAACAACCCACAAACATCGACCGAAATATTTGTTGATTGGCAAAATAAAACGCCATACTGTGTTTATTTGTATTCAAAAGTCGATTGTTTAACCCTGGAAAGAGTCTTATAAAGAATTATCCGGTGCAGAATTATATATGAAAAATTAATTACAACTTGTGTCTATAAAATATTAACTTCAAATTAATAATAAATTTATACTGTGTGTGTTAAATCGTGTCTTATTTTCATTAGCAAAGTGTATGTTTAAAAATATAATGTATAGCAAAGGTTTTGGATGCGACGTCTAGCGCGCAAGTAGCGAATCCTGCAACTGCTAACTCGATTGACCAAAATTGAGAAAAGGCGGGACGGATTGAATTCGTCGCCTCGTTCAAATAGAACATTGATAAGTAAACAATTTTAATTGTTTTATATAAACAATTTGGCGCCACCCGGAGATTATCCACTACGTTTGAACCTCAGATCGGGAACCACGATACCTGGTCCCCAGTACGTTCGCTACGGGCCCAAACATCGTGAATTACATCGCCGTGCGAGGACGCAGTGGTATGAAACACAGACACATTTTTACACTCAGACACACTGTTATATTTTACAGAGGCATGAGAGATACACAGAACAGCCGTTATATAATAATATAAATCAGTATTCTCGGATTCACCTGGAAAAGCAAAAAACTTCCTGTGTGAATTAAAGTTCAAAGAAAATGTCAATTTTAATAAACGGTCATATCCCATTGCTCAAGCTTTGAAAGAAGCAGCAAGAAAAGAAATTCAGAGAATGATATTGGAAGATATAATTGAAAGAAGTAGTTCTCCGTATACCAGCCCATTGGTAGCTATACCGAAGAAAGATGGTCAAGTAAGACTATGCCTCGATGCTCGGGAGCTGAATAAAATGCTCATTAACGATCGCACGTCTCCAGGTGAGATTGAAGAAATAATGAAGAAGTTCTATGGATGTAAGTACATGAGTACTTGGGATGCAGTCTGTGGATATTGGCAAATAGAGTTGCACCCTAACAGCAGACAATATGTCGCTTTCATATTTGAAGGACGAAATTATCATTTTAAACGTTTGCCTTTCGGATTGGTAAATTCTGTGGCCGTGTTCATCCAATGCATGGATCAAATTTTAGGTAAGGAAGTTTTAGATTTCACTACGATATATGTTGATGACATATTAATTACTTCTTGTACATGGGAGGAGCATTGTAATAGAGTGGAAACAGTGTTAAATAAAATGTTACAATATAATATAACTTTGAAACTAGATAAATCTAAATTTATCACACATGAATTACCATTTTTAGGATTCATTCTGTCAGCTACTGGAATTAAACCATCTCCTGAGAAAGTAAAGGCTATCCAAGATTTCCCTAAACCAAAAAACTTAAAACAATTACAATTCTTTTTGGGGATATGCAACTATTATAGGAAATTTCAACAGGGTTATTCAGAAGTAACAGCCAAATTCCAACATTTACTTTCGAAGAAAAACAAGTGGAAATGGGAAGAAAATGAAGACAATAATTTTAAGATAATAAAAAATAAATTTCTGGATAGCATAATGCTACACCACCCAAATTTCAATAAACGTTTTTTCATAAATTGTGATGCTAGCAACATTAGTCTTGGAAGTGAACTATATCAGGAAGATGAGGAAGGAAATCATTGGGTCATCAGTTTTGCAAGCAGAGTACTGAGTAGTTGTGAGTGGAATTATACAGTAACTGAAAAAGAACTGCTGAGTGTTGTGTTCTCATGTATAAAATTTCGAACATTTATATTGGGATACCCAGTAACCATAAGAACCGACCATAGATCAATATCATTTTTAAAAAACTGTAAACTTAACCATGGTAGACTCACAAGATGGGTGTTAATACTTCAAGATTATAATTTAGACTGGGAATATATCCCGGGGAAGAAGAATATAATAGCAGACCGATTGTCACGGATTAACCTAGAAAAAGGAACTTGTGAAGTAGAACCAGAGAGTATTGGAAAGATATATTACATTATCAAATTGAAAAAGGAGTTACAAGATATAATTAGTAAAATAAAAATAGATCAGAAAATGGACACCAAATTAACAAAAATTAAAGACAGGATATTACAAAAGGATCCTATAATAACAAAATTTTTCTGTGTGTATGAAGAAATCCTTTTTATCCGTCCAACCATTGAGGATCATGTGTGGAAAATGTATGTACCAGAAGCAACGGAAGTAGCCCTAATAAAGGACTACCATGAAAGATATGGTCACATGGGACCACTCAAAGTTATTAAAGCTTTATCTGAACACTGTTATGTAAAAGCAATAAATAAGAGAGTAAGATTAATAGTGAAAAACTGCAACATATGCCAGCTAGTAAAAATAAATAATGAGAAGAGAACTGGAGCTATGATTACAATAAAATCTAATGGTAAACTTGAGAAGACCTTCTTAGATATATGTGGACCTTTTCCCAGAAGTGGAGGGAGACATAAATTTAAATATATAATAATTATATTTGACCATTATACCAAATATACAAAACTCTACGCAATCAGTAGAGCCACTACGAAGAAAATTTTAGAAGTAATCATTCAAAAATACTTAACTGAAGTGGGAAAACCTGAAACCATAATAACGGATCATGGGACGCAGTTTAGAGGTAAAAAGTGGAAAGAAGAATTGAGGAAATGGCAAATAAGGACATATAAAACATCAGTATACCACCCTAGTAGCAATCCTGCCGAACGCGTCTTAAGGGAAGTTGGTAGTTCTGCGTACCTACTGTCACCAAGTACATAAAAATGGAGCCAGTACATTGAACCAGCAGAAACCTTCCTTAATTGGTCATACCATGACACTATCAGAACAAGCCCTTATCAAGTAATGTTTGACAGACCACCGCCAAGAGAAATCACATCATTAATAAATTTTCCTCCAGGAGAGAGAGCGGAATTCAATAAAATCGAAATGCACAACAGGTTATGGCATAAAGCTGAACTTCAACATAAAAAGGATATGGAGAAGAAGAAAAGAATAGATACATACCAAGTAGGAGATAAGGTGTTGATAAAAAATAGACAATTACCCAGTTGTATAGAGGGTATTGCTAGAAAATTACTTTTGCTTTATACCGGACCGTACATCATAACCCAGGTGAAAGGGAATAATACATATGAAATCAAATCGATTAACAATAACAAAGTAAAAGGAGTATATAACCAGTCCGAAATGAAAAGATATCATGAAGAATAAAACAAGAATACGAAGATTGAAGAGGTCAACAATTTATTTTGAAACCAGTAAAACAAAAATAAATCTGTTCTAGTGGGGGGGCTTTATGTAACATTACATAACCCATGCCCTAAAAATGATAACATAATCACCCCACTCTAAAGGTCACAAATGGGTATTATATACCTAGCTATAGATTACTTTGTATTACAAAACACTATAAACTATAACTAAGTGACATATAGGGTACAAAGTGAGATATAGTGTACACAGTGAGAAAGTAAGTGGTTAAAAAGGAGCATCTCACAGATTTATACTGTAGATGGAGAAACAATTAACTGTAGCAGTAGACTATATTGCTACTGACAAATTCTGTATTTTGTATAATTTGTATTGTGTAGGCCACAAAGGTTTTGTAACTAGGTATAATTTTATCTTGAATATAATAATTGTGTTTAAATATAAGATAACCCAGGGTTAGATATAAAATAATAATAAAATAAAATAATACTGTATGAGTAAAATGGCAGAGGAAAATAGTCTAGAGTAAGGATACTTTAAGCAAATAATAAATAATAAATAAATACAATTGAAGGAAATCAAAATATTAAACACCTATGTATAAGTTTAAGAGAAAATAGAAAGAAAAACCTTATATAAATTAAATTGGATTATAAACAAAAGTTAAAAAGGATTATTTTTCTACAAATAAGAAATAAATTTATAATAATTAATAACAGCCTATATACTCAAAAGTATATAGATTCACCAATAAAAAACCTTAAAAAATTCTTGGTTACTAACAGTAACCAACTAACAAGATATAATTTTAATTGTTAAAACGATTGAGAAGTGAACGTTTGAAAAAAGTGTAATGCCTATATAAAATTTGAAAATTTATGAATACTTTCGGAATAAACAGTGCGAAATTTAATAAAAATTGACGAGAGATGTACACCTTCTATTAGAACTTCTGCAAGTAACACCATCCAAGCCTTTATTTGACGAAATTTTGAGAAACTTAACGACTGGATCCAGGCCTAGTATCTAGCACTTCGAAATTTTTGGTGAGACCGTATCCTAGTAAAAATTAACTAAATTACAAATCAACTATAACTTCTAACACTAGAGACTGCACCATACAAGTAAACACTTCAGGAAAGAGGTGAAACAGACTTTATTAATGTTTGTTAACCAAAAAACTGTCATAACGGATCTCTGTTCGTTTTCAGCCTTCATTAAATAATTCCGTATTGGTAGCGAGGAACATAACCTGTACTCTGGCTGATAAACCCGGAACTACATACTAAAGAAAAAAAAACAAATATAATTATTTTTTTCATGTAAAGCTTGGTATTCTATTATTCATTTCTGACCGTCTCATAACACAAAAAACTTACCATTAACCCTGGGAAATTAATAAATTAATTCTTTATTGTTTTAATATTTTATCAAGGATAAAAATATTTTGTTATACTTTCTATGTTTACCAAATAAGATCGAACCAATGTTGTGTTGACAGGGAGAATCGATTATAACTCTTTGTATTGGGAGAAGATAAAAAAACAGTGTATTTAATAAATACATACAATGAATACTTTGTTATAAATAATAAAATGTGTATTATTTTTCGTAGAGGGTAGTTGTTTACAGAGTTTCAGGAGACGAAGAAGAGGACGAACAGCCAGAAAAATATTACAGACAATTGATGTTAATTTAACCTCCAATTTGTTTGCAAACGTCAAAATCAGCTGGTCTCATGAGCGGAGAAATTTAAATTAAGTAATTGTATGCTCAGGGGATAATACCTTTAACCCTCTCTCTCTCTCCTAACTATGTTCAAACAACTTCATTGAATTCTCCCAAATCACACACCCTCGATTTCAGTTTTTTTGGAACTGTAAACATAAAATATAACGAATGCTGTGACGATAAGATCTAACGATACTATCTGATCATTAACCGCGAGACGTTACAAGATTGGCGAACCCAACAGTGGGTCTAATAAAATATTATTTCATTAAACAATTACTGTGACTCTCATTAAAGCGAGATTTTCGAAGGGCAGATAAAACTTAGATTTAATTAAGTAAAGTACTATTTAGGCTCTGAGATATTAACCGCGAAACGTTACCAGATGACGTATCAAAGAGATGCTTAATTAGGAAAGCTTAACAAGTTAACGATAGTATACAAGTTGAGCTCTGAGAGACATTGACCGCGAGACGTTACAACATGATAAAAGGGAAGTAAACTACCAAATTTTATTATTTTACAAAAAAGACAAGAACGCGACAAAGATGAGATCTAAGGGGAACATAACTTGTTTATTTGAATTACGTAATTAAAAAAGCACTGGTTTACGTTAAGAGAAGGTAGTTTAGTATTATTTTTTCAGCATCTGTTTTAATGTTAACAAGTTAATTTTGAGTAATATCTTGACGAAAGGTTGTGTTAAAATAAATAATGTACTGTATTAATGTTATAATAGTAAAAGTGTAAGAGATGGAGGGAGTAATTTTGTCATTGTCACTAATATACAACAGCAAAACTAAATAATGAATAAACACAAGTTTGCGTGAATACAGTAGATTTGAAGTAATCATTTCCAAGCAACCATCTTGTTATTTTCAGCTCGTCCAATGAGACCTTGGACATGGTGAGTAAAAGTTTGAGTTGGTACTAGACAACATGGCGGCCACACTAGCCGCAAGTGTAAAACGTAAACAAAGTTTATTAATAAATTAATAAAAGTAATAAAACTTAACAAGGTCTGTAATAAATAAGTAAATGTATTTCTTCAAGTTAGGATCATTTTTGTAATCTGTCATAAGATCTTTTTTATAGAGTTTATCTTATTTTTAAAGTTTATTAATAGTTTTTACTTTTATCTGTTCTGCTTTGCAATTTTCCTGACCTTTTTCTTTCATCTGGTTATTTCTTGGATACTTCACGTAATCAGACTCATAGCACCTCATATACATTAATGGATTAACTACTGCCATTTTTGGACTCGTAAACGATTTGAAACCTTATCTCATGTTAGTTTTAATAGTTACTCTAAATTTTGAAGTACTCAAAATTCATCTCGTTTTTAGTTTTATAGTTAATGTGTATGAAACAATCTGATTTAATTATACGTTTCACCCACTCTGATAAATTTTATCATTAGTGTCTATTAAATTAGCTTATAGTGTAAATTCCAATTTGTATTTTTATGCTATAAAATTATTTTGTGAGACGTGTACAGTGTCATTATTGTGTCTATAAAAGTTTCATACAGTAGAGCACCAGTAAATAAGAAACCATTAACCAAAAAGCAAGTAACTGTGGGTATATTTATCAGAGAGGTAAAAATAAGAAATAAACATTTGTCCAGGAATTGAAGCCTTCTAGAAATCACATGAAAGATGTCCCACAATCTGATTAGTTGGAGTGTACTCTAAAATTTTGCAGATATGATTTGGTTACCAATCTCTCAGCTTCTACTCCTGAATTCTGTCTTATGATTAGCTCAAAGGGGCCTTTATTAATTCTCTTCAGTATGAACTATGTAAATGGTAAAATGTCACAAGTGTAAACAAGTGCTTTCCGTGAAGTAGAAACCTACTACCCATATAAGAGTCAAAAAGAAAGGAGGATAATTTCCTCCATTTATCCAAAGACACAATGTTGCTGTAAACGGTGTTCAATAAAATGCGTGCAAATACTGATACAGACTTCGTTTTGTTATCCTAGATTGTGAATGACAAATCCCAGATTTGTTATTACTGACAGTGAATGAGATTGAAGAAACGGTAACTGAAAGATGATGATGAATCAGAAGGATCTGATAATGACATTGCAGTTCTATATTATCAGAAGAGACATTTAGGGATACCTGAACCCATGTTCAGAAAAGACATTTAGGAGTACCTTTGACAGGGCAAGCTATCACTTTTAATGAAAATGAAATAATTAAGAAAGTTATGTTAGTGGTTATAATCACAAACAGAATTATCACTGTTGCACGCCACTATAGAAAAATTATTCCGATTAGCGCTTTCAAGCTTCACAGCTCATCGTCATATCCGAAATGACGTAATTTTCGATCTGACAATGAGCTGTTAAGCTTGAAAGCACTAATTGGAATAATTTTTCTATAGTGGTGTGCAACAGTGATAATTCTGTTTGTGAAAATGAAATGCTTCAAATGACTTTTGAATTCTGAGAAAAATTTGTTAATTTTTTAGAAAATCAAAAAGTGGTGATATTGGTTACTCTGTATAATTATGTCTACTATAATGAAATAAATAAGTGTTAGAAATGGATTGACTAAACATCGGGCTTTGGTCCACTCCTATTGTTACTAACAGACGTTTCGGCCATTCCTCTGGAGGCCATCTTAGGAGAGGCCGAAACGTCTGTTAGTAACGACAGGAGTGGACCAAAGCCCAATGTTTAGTCAGTCTGTTTCCAACATTGTTGACACCGGCCGTACAGAAAGCCTTAGGTACAGAAAATAAATAATTGTTTGCCTGTTGTGAAGTAAATGACCTCCTTTAACCACATTCTAAGTGTACTAATGTTATTTGAATACCGTCAGGCGTCAAGGTGTGTATACTGGTGGCTTCTGTTTACTTGTTACAGGATACTCACTGGATGCTACGATAATACATTACATATATGGACAACAAAAGGCAAACACAAGTTGACAATACCAGGTCATACGGCTCCTGTCAAAGCAGTGTCATGGATAACTGTTGATGATGAAGTGGCAACCTTTGTCAGGTAAGTGAGTATCACGTGTAATTCACTTTTAAGTAAACATAAAAATTCTATGGCCATTATAGTATTTGTTGCTATACAGTATTGTGTAATAAATTCCGGTACAGTAGAGTCTACAGTCCGACACGCCACTCCAGCACATGCAGTAAGGTGTGCATCTGCATTTGCACACAAGCAAACATATAGTCTTTGCCTTTTGCTCTGTTGTAGAATACTTAAGTTACTACCGGTATTTATACTGTGTTATATGTTCTAATGTTTGTAGTCAGTGTGTAATCTCTTACTTTTAATTTGCCCTATATGTCAGCAGTATACCTTATGAGCTGTCTCTACAATATTACACAGAAGTAAATTTCTTGTATTGCATGTTTCACAAGGCTTGGATCATTGTAGGTCAGACCATATCATTTCATTTGATCAACACACAAGTAGTGTGGAGTGCGTAGGACTGCATTACTTTTATTTTCCCTTCCCCATTGCCAGGTTGGATGAGCGTGGCAGTGAGTCTGAAAGATGATCCATCCGAAGACAAGATGAAACGCACGATAAACTGTTTTCAAATAGTGTGATGTCCGCTCAATCATCTGGACTAACTTTTTATATATATAAATTTGCTTGAAAATTTAGAAAACACATGCAGCAGACTCAGATAAACTGTTTATGAACATTTAAGTGTGTGCTCAAAATACATGTTTGTTGTGAAAAGTTGAATATTGGGTTGAAATGTTGACATGATCATTGCATAGGCAAACGGGAAGGGTACGTGATTTTACTACATGAGATATTCAAGGTATTACTACAAGGAAACGTGAAGTATTTGATAACCTAGAGGAACAAAGGTTAGATTAAACAATATTAACGAAACAAAATATACCTGTTTTAGTATAGGTATATGCGAATAATGGAAGAAGACAGATTAAGGCTATTAAAAATTGGGGCAGCTCATCAAAGAAGAAAGAAAGGAAAGTGATGAAGCCATGGAGGGAAAATTGTGGAAATAAGAAATGTTGTACAGTGTCAAAAAAGTATGGAGATTAGAGGGAGAGTGGATGGATTGGAGGAAAATTTCTGATGAAAAGGTTAAACATTTGTCCTCTGATATAAAGCCAGTAGAAGAAATAAGAAATCTACATTCACTTGCAGCTATTAAACAAGACCTGATTTGTTGTTTATCTTGTGCCTTCTTATGTCTGTATGCAGTGTAATCAACATGTTAGTGATATTTAATTTGCAAGACTTGGATTTTTTGTACTTAATTCAAAGGGAAATTTTCAGTGAAACAAAAAA